>CM062813.1:1119598779-1120021160 GCA_031772625.1 Pinus tabuliformis | reverse complement strand
AAAAATTAGGACCATTCTACAAGTGTTGAGAAATCATTAGTTATACGCTAATTTCAGCAAATGTAACCTCTGCTAGAAGAAAATTCAATATATGGGTCATGTGATCTCCAAATAATTAATCACAGTGAATCTTGATGTGATAAAGGCCATCATGGATTGGTTGAATTTGAGGAATTCCATTGAAGTGAGATCATTCATGGGATTGGTAGGATACTATTGAAAACTTATCCAAGGATTCTCCAATATCAACCATCTGATCACTTCATTTCAAAAGAAAGGAATAAAATTTGTCTCATCAAAGGAATGTGAAGAAAGTTTATGGAAACTAAAACACCTCCTTACTAATGCAAAAGTATTGAATATTGTTGATCCAATAAAATATTTCCTAGTGTGCACTGATGCATGCAAACAAGGTGCTAAGCTAGGTTTGGTAACTCCAGAAATTTGATGTTTTCTTTTAACAATATCATTAATATATACATAGGAGAGAGATACCCTTGGGATTCACATTCCAATGTCTCTTCATATTTTTATTTTATAATTACATATTTAAAATATATTTTCCCAGTCGTGAAGGATTAGTTGTCAACATTCCCCCCCTTAATATGATGGGGTGTTTGTAAGTCCAAGTATCATTCCGAATCATTCATCCTTTTTCTCATCCAAGCGCTTTGGTGAAGATGTCTACAATCTATTCATTTATGGAACAATGGAATATGTGAAGAGTCTTAGGCTCAACATGATGTCAAATAAAATGATACTTTGTATTGATATTCTTGGTTCTATCATGGAACTTTGAATTCTTATCTAATTTTATTTCATAAGTATTTTCTATTAGTAGAGGAGTAGAATACCCGTGCTTCTCCTGCAAACCTTCAGGAATTTTCCTGAGTCACACAATATCCTTTGATGCTTCTGCAACTACCACATATTTTTCCTTTGTTGTGGAATTTGTTGGAACTGATTGTTTGCATGACCTCTAGGAGACAAATCCTAATCCAAGAGTCATAACACACCCTAAAGTAGATACTCCATTTTATTTATCTCCATCAAACTCTGAATCAAAGCATCCAATCAAGCTAAAGTCATCCAATCAAGCTGAAATCATCCACCTGTGTATATTTTAGTCCAAAGTCTTAAGTTCCCTTCAAGTACCTTAGAACTCTCTTTACAACATACCGATAACCCTCATAAGATTTTTGCATAAACTTGGAAAGGATTCCAATGGAAAATGAAATGTATTTTTTGGTAGTAGTGAGGTAGTTAAGACTTCCTATGGGTTGTCTAGACTTAGTTGCATCTTCAAATTCATTTCCTTCTTTGGATGTGAGCTTTAAATTTTGTTCCATTGGAGTGGACAAAGGATTGCATTTAACCATGCTAGAATTGTTCAATAAATCTCCATTGTACTTCTTTTGGGAGAGGAATGTAAATATATGATGTAAGGTTACTTCAATACCCAAAATAGTAGTGAAAATATCCCAAATCTATCATGTCAAATCCTTTCCTCAATTATTTCTTTATGTATGCAATATAATTTTCATTTTTTTGTGTCAATAGTAGATCATCTACTTGAACGACAAGATAGAAAACAAATTTTCCAACTTGCTTGATAAATAAAGTTGGATAATCAAGATCATAGTGTTTTAAATTTAGTTTCAAAAGATGTTGGGTCAATTTGTCATACTAGGCTCACAGTTCTTGTTTGAGGTCATACAAGGATTTGATAAGCTTTCATACTTTGTGCTCTTGTCGCTTCACAAAAAATCCTTCTAGTTTAGACATAAAACATTTTCTTTCAAATCTACAATCAATAAGGAAATTTTTACATCCATTTGATGAAATTTCCATTCATTATGAGCTACCAAGGCAAAGAGAGTCTGGATGGTAGCCCATTTTTCTATGGGGGAAAAGTATCCTCATAATGTACCCCTTCTTTTTATGAAAATAATTTTTCCACGAGCCTTGCTTTATGCAATTTAGGTGATCAATCTTATTTATACTTGTTCTTCTATACCCACTTGTAACCAATCGGTTTGGTTCCAAATGGAGGGTCCACTAGCTTCCAGGTTTCAATAAGAGGAGAATACTCTTTTTTGCATTGCTTCTGTCCATTTATCATGAGAAGAAAATTCTTTAAAGGATGTTGGTTTGAAATTAGTAGAAAAATTTAATTCAAAATCATAAGAAACATCCATATCAACAATGAAATTAGAATCGTCGGCATCACCTCCATTTGTTTAGTAGAAAGTCTCTTTCTTGTCTTTCCAACTTCATCGGGGTGAACAATTTCAAGTGTCTTAGTGAGCCATTTTTTAGAACCTTTCTGAGATGGCCCAGGATGTTCTATTAACTGAGATGGGGTTGAATCAAGATTTAGCCTTCCAATTCTCTTAATCACATCACTCAAAGTGTCTTCTTGAATAGAAGTGGTTGGAGCTTCATTAGGGGGAGAGTGATTTAGAAGGAGATTCCATAGATTGATCCAGGATAGGGATCCCATCTCCAAGATGTGGAATCCCATTATCAATTTCTTGAAAATATTTTGCATGCCTAAATTTATCCAAGAAATCAAGCTCTACTCAACAACATTGCCAGTCTTGGAAGATTTAAGAAAAATCACATCTTTAGATAATATAAACTTCTTTTTTACTTCATCATAGAGACAATATTGTCTGGAGGTATTTGAGTACCCCAAGAAGTTACACTTTCAACTCCTTGCACCAAGTTTGTTTCTTTGTTACTCAAGAATTAAGGCATAGCAGATGGGACCAAAAACCTTGAGATATGTCATCAAGGGAATGAAGCCATACCACGTTTCATAAGGAGTCTTGTTTTTGAGAGCATGAGATGGAAATCTATTTTTAATATATATTGCACATAGAAATACATTAACCTAGAACACATGCTCAACATTTTTGAAAAACATCATTGTATGAACCATATTTAATATTTTGCTATTCATTCTTTCAGCTACACCATTCTGTTGAGGATTATAAGGCATTGTTGTTTGATGTTGAATCCCATGCTGACGAATATAATTTTCAAATTCATTTGAAGTATACTCTTTTCCATTATCAGTATGAATAGAGACAATATGAAATTATGTATTGTTTTCAATTCATGCATGAAAGTTTTTGAAAGTTTCAAAAGATTTGGATTCATTCTTCAACATATATACCCAACACATTATGGTATAGTCATCAACAAAAGTCATCATGTATTTATTTCCATTTGCAGAAGGAACAACTATAAGGCCATACAGGTTAGAATGAATCAATTTAAGATTTCTACGTGCTCTAGAAAGAGAATCATGAAATGGTTGTTTGTTATGTTTCCTCAATATACAAGCATCACATTGCTTAAGTTTCCTACGAATGGTTGGCAAACTAGTAACACAAATTCTCTTTAATATTCAAATACTTTCATAGTTTAAATGACCAAATCTTGCATGCCATAAGAGACTAGATGGAAATGTAGATTCATTATATTGAGAATTGTATGCACAATTATTTGCATGAGCATATGTTCCTTGCATCTTCAAGAATATTTCTTCTTCTATTCCTATCATGACAAGTGAGTTGTTTGATGATTTTCTCACTTCAACTTTCCCATCAAATTTTCTTGACAACTCTGGTAGGTAGAGAATATCATCTAGAAGAAAGTCAAGGAGTCTAGGAAGTTTGAGCCTAATGGTACCAAATCTGAATGGTGTCAGTTTTGACTTATCTACAAATTAGATTTCTCCATCTACAATGTCACTAAAATATTCAACAAAATACTTCTAAAATGTCATGTGGCATTGTTGATGGCCAAAAATTACCTTCATCAACATTCGGAGACCACCTTGTCACAACCCCAAATTAGACTCTTTTCTGTTTGAGTTGGTGGTCCCGACTAGCTAAAAAGGGTCCAATTACCCTTTTTTCTAAAACTAACCTAAACTAAATGCTAATATAACCTAAACTAATCCATATGTACAAACTTGATTCTATCAATATTCTATGCCTGCTAATGTATGATATTGTGTGTTGGCACTAACAGACAAAGGGAAAATATTTTTCTTCTCGTGGCCACTTGATAAGGCAATCTTTTGTGTTGGTTGAAATGAGGGCACAACTAAGCCATGAGTGCAGTTGCTAATGCATGAGGAGACTTTTGTAATGAATTAAATTAATCTAAAATGAAATGAAAACTTATCTATAATGCAAACAATAAAAGAAAACCTAATCCATATTGATGAAAAAGGAATAATCCTCATTTTCATAAACAACATGATGCAAAGGGGAGAATACTATTTATTTAATTAGATAGATTCGATATGAATGGTCCATTGCATTAAAGAAATTCATTCAAATAAATGGATGTTAAAAACAATGTTTATAAATTAACTGATAAACAATTATCAATAACCACAAATAGGTCTCTTCGAATCCAGTGTCTAACTCAGATTTGAATCATCTTTAGTCCTATAAAGAGAGCTTTAGCAAGGTATCGAAATGACATAAAAAACAACAAAAGATAATAATAGTGCTAGTCAATATACCATTTATATATCATTTTGAAACATATTTTAATCCAAATTGAAATAATAAATTAAGCAATTTTTCAAATCTTACAATAGTGCGTGGAAATGAACACTTGTAATTTGTACCAATTCCTTTAATTACATCGTAGTCTTCAAATTCTAAAAATCTCTCTATAATCAATTTTCTACAATAGTGAAATTGATGACATGACAAAAATTTCAACTCTCACAATTTTATAGAAATACCTCACTACTACAATAATGTAAGCAACAAGTATATATCTACAAAATTTTCCCTATAGTCTCCAGATCCAGGAACCCATTTCTCTGCTATATAGCCTCTTTTTATCAAATTACAAAAATGAAATCTCACTAGAGGAGTTTGTTCAATGAAGTTTAGATCTAGATTTTTAAAGTTGTAAATCTTCCTTTTCTTTCTCTGTTGTTCCAATCTAATTGGTCAAAATCCCTTAGGCTTCATCCTCTCTAACAAGTTCTACCAAAAATGATCCAAAAACAGAATTCAAAACAATTAAATTTGAATACAAAACCAAAATGAAAAAATTGTCAAAACAAATTCCCAAACTAAAATTAAATTAAATAAAAGGAAATATATTCTTTTAATTGATCCCTATGGAGATTTCTGAGGCAAAATTGATAATATGAAATGAAATTGCAATAATAAGATATTCTAGGCAAATGAAATCCCAAAATCAAACTCAGGAAATTGATTTTTTTGTTGCAAATTTGGAGTTGTATCTTCTACTAATTTTTTGGAATAGTTAATGACTATATCTAGTTATGCAATCACTTCCGGATATTTATCCACAATATAGAATTTCCAATGAGCTCTCATTTTCTTAATTTCATTGAGTATATCTCAAGATATCGATTTTCAAAATTTGGGTTCTAAAATTAAATGCTTGTTGGAAAAGGAAAAACTCTAGACACTATAAAATTTATGTTTTTATTCAATTTTTTTAACTTTTTAATTCAATAAATATAAAATTTTAAAATGAATTTCAATCAAATTAAATAATATATTTTTAGAATAAATTAAACAAAATTAAAATAAAACACAAAAGTCTATGGGGTAGCTCAATTGGAGATCGAAGTAATATGAAATCTGTGAAAACTGAGAGATCCAGGGTTTGAATCCCTCAAGTTGTGACTCAGTTTATGGAGAGGAGGACAATTGGTAGACCCCCAGAGGTTTACTAGTAGTTACATGTCAAGTGGGTTCCTCTAAGATACAAAAAAATAAAAAAAATAAAAAATAAATCACAAAATAAAAATAATAAAATAAATTAACATAATATGAAGTAAAAAAACGAGCAGATGATATCATGTTGGTTCATGTTTAGGCCGATAGGCCTTCTTTTGAATCAATTTAGTAGTCTACACTTTCATTCTCTGATGAACATCTGGATATGGCTACATATCTTTTGCTGTTTGACATCTCGCTTTTGCTATTTGACATCTGGCTAGCTATCATTATTACATTTTTACATGATATCTGTGTGTGCACCATCAGTACATTTTTACACCATAATGCTCTGGGAGTTTCTATTTTACACCATTATTACATTTTTACACCACAGTGCTCAGAGAGTTTGTTTTTTACGCCAGAGTTCTCGAAGAGTTTGTTTGAATTCTTAGTGGAGTTTATGGCACTGAACCTGGAGGACACCAGAATGGTCACAAGAAAGAGAGATTTGCAAGAAAGAGAGATTTGTTGGGAGAAAAACTCAGAACAATGTGGTGCCAACAGCAGAGACAGGCTTGGATGCCATCTGCGATTTTAAGCAGTTGCAGTGCTTCAACCCACCAACGTAAGAAGCAGGGCAGGCCTCGGGCTATGCAATTACAGTGCTTCAACCCACCAGTGTCAGAATTTGAGAAACATCAATTGGAGCAGCAGCCTCCTTGTGGTCACTAAGATTCATCTTGAGCAAATGCTAGAACTTGAGGCAGAGGCCATGATTTAGAGTAAACCAGTAAAGGCCTTGGAGATTCCCGAGGTTAATTGCGAGGTAAAAAATGAGCGTCATTACTGTGACAATTGCAATGGTTGCCCAGGCACTTAACCATCTTGCATATCTCCTATATTTGCTCATGTGCTTTCTGTCGCTATTTGTCTTGATTCAGAAACATGGAATTCAAAACCGATGTTGAATTGAAGATTGATGAGAATGATTGGGTTATTCAAATTAAGGGAAGTCTAGATCTACACCTACAAGAAGAAGAACTGAAGGAGTTGTGCATGTCTGTGTTTAATGTGCCCAAGGAGTTATTGGCTGTGAAGCCTAAAGCATACACTCCTCAATTGATATCTATGACATGGAGCATTACCAAGTAGCAGCTGCTCGAAGATTTCAGAAGAATCAACAGATAGAAGTTTGAGTTCGTGGTTGTGGAGGAGTTTAAGAAGCACAAATGGCAAATTCGGAATAGCTATCACAAGTTTCTCGATTATAAGGAAGAAACCTTGGCCTGGATCATGGCACTGGACAAAACCTTCCTTCTAGAGTGTTTGCAATTTTATGTCAGGCAGGCCGACCAAAACTCTAACGTGGACGTCAAACAATTGGGGTGAATACTAGATCTGGCTAATTGGGGCAAATACTAGATCCGACTGGCACTAGTGTTTCCCATAATTCCATTGTGAGAGATCTGATTATGCTCGAAAATCAGTTGCTGCTCTTTCTGTTGCAAAAAAATCAATTGCCGCTCTTTCTGTTGCAAAAGCTTTTGGAATTATAGTTGGGTTTTGAAGCAAAGGCGAAAGAGAGTCTCTCTACCTTAGAGCTAAGGTTTGTGTGCCAAGAATTATTACCTTTCACCTCCAACTTGCCTGAGGATTTGAAGATTCATACAATAGAGTGAGGCCACGTCCTGGAGGTGCTGTATTTCGCTATCGTAACTGTTCCCAACATTGAAGATCCAAATATTCCAAACGAGAAAGAAAAAGAGGAGGTTGTTCCAGGGGAAATGTCCACCATTACCAGAGCCTTCAAATTTCTATGGACTGCTCTCACCTCTTTAAATATTGGTCCCATTTGATTTATCATGAAATTGACTCAGAAAGCGCTCAATGGGAGGTATGTGCAAATCGTGATGAAGTTTCCCTTACATCTTCTTTCTCTTCTTGGGAATCTTCCTGTTCTGACTATGTTGAAGAAACCCTTGGCTCTTCTTGTCAACAAAGATGTCACCAATACTGAGGAAGAGGGAAAAGTGGAGGGGGAAGAATCAACTGTTAAGATCATACCGCCTACGCGAGACGAACGAGCTAATTCCATCTGTGGCCAATTTATACTCTGCAGGAATCAAATTTTATCCTACTGATGGTGACCTCACCTCAGTACAATTTGACTAGAAGACTACGACACTTTACCTTCCAAAAGTAAGGTTGGGCAACAATACAGAGGTGATCCTAAGAAATTTGGTGGCATTCGAAGCTTCAGCGGTGCCTGGTGCGATGGTTTTCAGTGTTCACACGATATGCCATACCAATTTTATGAACAGGATGATCAACAATAACAAAGAGGATGTTAGATTGTTGAGACAAAGTGTAATTATTTACAACCACCTCCAAAGCGACGGAGAGGTTGTGAGCCTGTGGAACAGCATGGGTAAGTGCGTTGGGTTCACAAAGGTTCGATTTCTGGACAACATTATAGAGGGTCTCAATAGATATTATTATAGAAAATGGAATGTCATCGTAATGGATTTTGTGAAGGAACATATATTTGGATAGTGGCAATTCCTGTCTGTGGTAGTTGCAGTGATACTTTTGATTTTCGCTTGCTTTCTTTTTGCTTTGTATATGATTGCAAGAAGTGGTTAAGCAAGCTAGACTAGGGTACGTGCCATTATCTTGTCATTAGTGTAAGTGTGTTTATAATGTTGAAAGCTACACAACAACCTAATCAGGGCTGCCACTTGTAATGATTTTTTGGGATTTCTGTATGTTTTTCCATCCATTGTTCTTTGTGTTGTGCTTAAATTACATGCGTATAAGGGGCAGTCTAGCCTAGATTGAGAATACCAGGTATTATTATATACAACATTTTTCTATTGCATGTCGGCTTTTGGTATTCATATGAATATGGGTTTCATTCAAGTACCTACTTCATTATTCTTTTTATATTTTACATATGGGTTTCATTTAAGTACAAATATGATTTTGGTTTGGTGATTGTTGGATTTAAATTTCACCAAAGCGATATCACTTTGTATATTTTTTGCAGAGTTGTAAAATGTTTAATAATTCAGTTTTTAAATCAGCCTTGAGAATAATTATTACTAATTAACACTAATATAGTAAATTATTATTAATAGATATTGAGGAAAGTTATCATAGGCTTTTATCTTTAAATATATGTCACTCATTATTCTTACTTAAAGAATACTCACTATTTTTATTTAAAGGAATTATAAGTCATTTAAATTGTAGTTTATAAAATAGTATTTTACTCTAAATTTTAAACTATTAACTTATTTTGTTAAAGCAAAACAAAAACTTAACTAAATATTTAATATTTATCACTTTATATCCTATGATTTAATATTTATAAATTAATATAAAATTTTAAAATGATTGATGGTTATGATTTACCAGGATAGCTTACAAAAGGAAATGTCAAAGGATGATTATGTTGTTTAAAGATTGTGGGATAAGTAAATTGATGATTATGTTGTCCAAAGATTGTGGGATAAGTAAATTGAGATGATTATATTCTTTAAAGATTATAAGATTTTGTTTTTAATATATAGTTTTTATTTTATTATTATTATGGATTGTGGCCTTGGTGATTTTCCTTTTCGCTTAATCCTACACGTTTTGTGCCATCCCATCTAGACCTTTTACCAGGGATAATAAAGAGTGTCTCACGCTTTGCGCCATCTCATCTGGACATTTTACCATCTCATCTAGACATTTTACCAGGATAATACTTGAATTGCCACTTGTCAGCATTGTTATTGTGATCATTCAACAAGAAGAGTGGGTAAAAATCTTGGGGCATTGTCCCACCCACCTTTCCAAATTTGACCAAAAGGAAAGGAGCAGGCCTTATTGGCTATCACATCTATTGGTTGATTGAAATTTGAGTCCCGTCAGGGCATGAAGAAAAAACCATTGTCATATTTTTTATGCCTTGGTTCTTTAGAATCTAGGCTCATAGCCAAATATGGGCATGATTATTTGAAGTATCTCCAATTAACGAGGCATATGATGTTTCTTGTTTTCCTTTTGTTAAAGGAAACCTCCTTGGTCCCCTCCTCGCACTTGTTTCCCCAAGAAGTGTAAAGTTATCGTTATGACACGCTTCCATTTTTTTGGACAACTCAACATCTTACATATAGCACTACTTGATTTGAAGTAGTCGTATAAAAAAAACAGGATAATTATTTAAAGTTTGATTTGAATTAGTTGTATAAGACACATGAGCTGCACCATTCTTTGTAAAGTAACTGGAAGCTTCAAATTTCTAATGGACTTGAGTGTATACTGGGAGTTTCAAATTTCTAATGGACTTGAGTGTATATGTTACAACCATTCAGATGTAACTTTGTATAACTATTTTTTATAATGCTTAAGGTTCCTTTGTTTAGTCTATGATAATGGCCCTATATGTGTATTCTACAACCATTTAGATGTAATTGTGTATAACTATTTGCTTATGCTATATTTATTTTACATTTATTGAGTATTAAAGCCATGTTTACCTCTAAAACATATAGGGTTTGAGTTGTCTAGTAAAAAATAAATTTGGGATTTTTTAGTATTTATATTTGTATTATTTTTTTCATCAAGATTTCTTAAATTTTAATGTTTATTTCTTTACATAAAACCATTTTTCATTACATAAAGCCATTTTTCATTACATATAAACCACTCTTCATTATTTTCACTTTGAACCAGTTACAAAGTGGATCTATTTAACAAATTTGTGTGGACAACTCTCTTTCTTCTTGGTAGAGTATTTGGATTTTGCTCTATGTATGTGCATAATTATTTCCTGTTAGGATATTCCGACACATAGAAAATAGTTAAGTACAACTTGGTCTAGTGTAGAGTTAGGTAAAGTGTGTTTCTTTACCGTTGTACATTTTGTAACTTACAATCCGACGGTCACGATATGTAGTGATCCGACGGTTCATTCTCTCCTCGATATTACCGACACTTGATCCGTGGCTTGACACCCGATTGGTCCATGAATTCTATTTAAAGCGCATGGAGGGTCATTTGTAGGGTAATCTGTACATGAGAGAAGCTTATGTAAATTTTCATTCTTTGATTAATAAATTGCCTGAAGTGGCCGCGTTGGCTCAGGCCGTGGACTGTTTCCCTCTTTGAGGGTTTTAACCACGTCAAAAATACTGGTGTATTGATCTGTGATCTGGTTGTGAGCGGTGTCCTTTTGGTGTTCTTTCTGAGGAACTTACCCTGTAAATTCCTACATGGTATCAGAGCTATTTGAGGGCCGCGTCCGTTGGTGATCCAAATCTGAAGCCGGTAGAACTGCATCCGACTGCCGTTTCCTAGATCTGCTGTTCTGATTGCTTTCGGGCCGAGAGGACTGCTCTGTTGTGTTCGGAGCATTTGTTCCAGTGAGGAACCCCTTTCGTTTCACGCGAAAAGGTTTCCGGTAGCCCTAGCTGCGTCATTTTTAAGATCTGGAGGTATACAGTGTTTATTTGCAGTTTACAGTTATTTTCTCTCTGTTTATTTCGGTTTCGGTTTATCTAGCTTTTTTTTTAACCGGATCTATACCTTTCATTTCTGCATATGCTCTTTGCCCTACGACTCTGTGCGATCTCGGCAAATCAGAAACAGAAAGGAAGGATTTTTCTCATGCATATGTTCTTTTCCCTGCACCTTAGTGTGATCTCGGAAAATCAGAAACATTGAGAAAAATATTTAGTTTTTCGGCTAAAGCTAAATTTGAGCCGCAAGGTTCAATTTTTGAAAATATTTAGTTTTTTGGGTAAAGCTAACTTCGAGCCGCAAGGTTCGTTTTCTTTGCATGTCCGTGTTGGGTTTTGCGTTTTTTGTTTTGTAGGGAAAAAGAGCTTTCTCAAAGAAAGCACGCAACCCAAAGCCCCCCCCCCCCTCCCCCCTCTCTCTCTCTCTCTAATTTTTTGTATAGATCAATTGGTTCAAAGCTATTTTAAGAGAGTAGAGGTCTTGGGTTCAAGTCTCCATTTTGTGGGGGCAGACTTTTTCATTTCCGCACATCGGCAACTTCAACAACGTTTTTTCAAAAAGCCATAACTTCTTCATCCGGAAGCCTTTTTCAGAGCCGTTTTTTTTAAACCAGCCTAATTTTTCGAGATCTATCCATTGGAACACTTACTTTCAGCATCTTCAGCTTCAGTTTCTGTTGAAATGGAAAGTCAATACCAAGTTACCCTTGACAGCACCAACTACTTCCAATGGTTGTCCTACATGGAGGATTTACTTAGAAGTAAAGGTCTCTACCGAATAGCCACAGGCCAAGAAAAGAAACCAAAAGATGAAGACAAGGCTGCTAAATGGGAAAATAGACAAGATCAAGCTCGTGGTTTGATAGGGATGTCTATTTCTCCAGATCTTAGATTCCATATTGCAGAACTTGAAACTCCTCATGAAGCAATGGAACAAATCAATAAAGTTTTTGGGATTAAAAATGAAATTAGAGCCCATCAACTTGAAAATGAGTTGCTTACATTGGACCCTAATAATTTTTCTTGCATTGAAGATTTCTTGTCTAAGTTCAAGACCCTTAGATATCTTTTGGAAGGTGTTAAGGTTAAGAAAGAAGATAGTAACCTTATTTATTCCATCCTTACTAAGTTGGGACCAGCCTACTCTGTATTTGTTTCCACCTTCCATTCTACAAGAGAAGCCTTCATTTGTCAAGGAAAAGACTACAAGCCCCCTTCCTTTGACTCTTTTTATGATTCTTTAATAAGAGAACAAGAAAAACTCTTACACCTTGGTCTTCTTAATCTTGGAAACTCTTCCAAGAAAGCGTTAGCCGCCCAACAGCAACCAAATTCAAAGAATCCTAAGAAGTCATATCCTAAAAATAATGGTCCTAAACCAAACAAGGGTCCTAAGCAATTTCAGCCCCAAAATGAAAAATCATTTCAACAAAATAATAAAAACAAAGGGAAGAAGACTGATAGACATTGCAATTTTTGTAATCGAGATGGCCACTTAGAATCAAAATGCTTTAAAAAGATGGAAGCCTTGGAAGCAGCAATGAAGAAGCATAACATCCATTTGGGGCAATCTTCAACTTCAACTTCATCTTCAGGAATGGAACTTTCTGCATGTGGTTGTCAAGCATCTCGGTCTGGCTATGCATTAAATGTATCTTCTTCTTCTCATTCTCATGAGTGGCTCATTGATTCTGGAGCTTCTTATCACATGGCCAAAAACAAAGCCATGATCTCTTCTTTAAATGATTGTAACACCAAAAATATATATGTTGGTGATGATAGATCTCTTAATGTTGTAGGGACTGGAACTGTTCATCTAGACAATGGTCAGTTTAATGATGTATTATGTGTTCCAACCTTATCCTGCAACCTTCTATCTGTATATCAGATAACTCATTCAGGTGAAGGAAAAATCGTTGAATTTTCACCTCATGATGTTGTAATCAAGGACTTAAAAGATCCTAAACAGATTTTGGCTACTGGCATTGCTGATGATTCTACAAGGTTGTATAAGTTTCACAACTTTGGGTCATCAAATCTTCCCTCAGTATTTGTTGCTCATAACAATGGAGTGAGCAAACTTTGGCATGAGCGATTTGGTCACTTAAACTATCGCTCCCTTCAGCATCTATGTAAAGAAAATATGGTGACAGGTCTTCCTATGGTATCTTGCAGAGATGGTGTTTGTTCTGGATGTGTACTCGGAAAACATCATCGGGACAGTTTTGAAAAACGTGCCTCTTGGCATGCCTCAGCCCCTTTACAGCTTGTGCATAGTGATTTATGTGGTCCACTTCCAGTTGTGTCATTCTCTGGTTGCAAGTATTTCTTAACTTTCATTGATGATTTCTCCAGACGCACTTGGGTATACTTCTTAAAACTCAAGAGTGAAGTATTTAACACTTTTTTGGCCTTCAAGGCCTTTGTTGAAAAACAATCTGGACATCAAATTCTTAAGTTAAGATCTGATAATGGCGGAGAATATGTTAAAAACACATTCATCAACTATTGCACTGAGAATGGAATTCAAATGCAACATACTGTTCCATATACTCCACAACAAAATGGTGTAGCTGAAAGGAAGAATCGCACCTTAAAGGAAATGGGTAATTGTATGCTGCAATCTAAAGGACTTGGTCTTATTTTTTGGGCAGAAGCAATTAACTGTGCAAATTACATAATAAATCGCACTCCTACTAAGGCTTTAAAGAATATCACTCCAGAAGAAGCATGGAGCTCAATCAAACCAGATGTAAGTCACTTTCGTGTTTTTGGAAGTGAAGCGTGGGCCCATATTCCAGATGAAAAGCATAAAGCTTTAGAACCTAAGAGTGAAAAATGTACTTTTGTTGGATATTCTGAAGATGTAAAAGGCTATAGAATTATTCCATTTAAGTCCAAAAATGTTATCATTAGAAGAGATGTAAAATTTGATGAAAATATATCGGCCTGCGAGCCTAGTCCGGCGGATGTGCCACCTCTCCCTATCTCTTCTACCTTTGAAAACATTTCTTCTTCAGATGATGAAAGTGAGGATGACAATCCTCCCCCACCATCTTAGGATCCTCCTTCAGCTCCTGAGCTTCCAAAATGGGTTCGTGCTACTCGAGATGCAGCAGGTGATCTTGCCGGTGATCCTACAGATCAGCGACGCACACGTTCTCAGTTCGAGAGAGCCTCTTCTTTACTGGCTCAAGCTCTAGTAAATTATGATCCTGACACCTTTGCATAAGCTTTAGGCCATCCAGATTGGGAAGCAACTATGAATGAAGAATATCATTCATTATTGGCAAATGATACATGGGATCTTGTTCCTTTACCAAAGGGACGAAACTTGTTAGATGCAAATGGGTTTACAGAACCAAGTATGGACCAGATGGGAAAGTTGATAAACATAAAGCTCGTCTTGTTGCTAAGGGCTTTTCATAGGTTGAAGGCATTGACTACACTGAAACCTTCTCCCCTGTTGCCAAAATGAACTCTATCCGCATTGTTCTTTCCCTTGCTGCCTCTTTCAAATGGGAAGTCCATCAGATGGATGTTAAATCTGCCTTCTTGCATGGGGACTTGCATGAAGAAATCTATATGGAACAACCCATTGGCTTCATACAAACAGACTCCAGCCTTGTTTGTCGACTTAAGAAATCCCTTTATGGTCTCAAGCAAGCTCCTCGGGCTTGGTATGCCAAAATGGATAGCTTTCTTTTAGAATCTGGCTTTTCTAGGTGTCATTCTGACAATACTGTCTACACCAAGAAAGTGGGAAACTCTCTTATCATCCTTGTTCTTTATGTTGATGATCTTATCCTTACTGGTAGTGATCCCAACCTTATAAACCATGTGAAGTCTAACCTCAAAAGGAAATTTGACATGACAGACTTAGGACACTTACACTATTTTCTCGGTCTTCAAGTCTTGCAATCCAAGGAGGGTATTTCCCTTTCCCAGTCAAAGTATGCTTGTGATATTCTACGTCATTTTCACATGGAAGACTGTAAGCCAGCCCCTTCTCCCTTTCAGTTTGGAGTCAAAATTTCAGTCACTTGTACTTCTCCTGAAGTTGATACTACATTATACCGTCAACCTGTAGGAAAACTCTTGTATTTAACCCATACTCATCCTGACCTTTCCTTTGCTGTTGGCCTTGTTGCTCGGTTCATGTAAAACCCCCTTGAAAGTCATTGGAAAGCAGCTAAAAGAATACTTCGTTATGTTCGAGGTATAGTTCAGTTTGGGATTCATTACAGTGCCGAAGAAGCTCCTCTATTGGTTGGTTTCACTGATTCCGATTGGGCTGGTGACCCTGATGATCGGAGGTCTACTGCCGGTTATGTGTTCACTCTTGGTTCAGGACCTATTACATGGGCTTGTAAGAAACAAGCTGCCATTTCTCTTTCATCAGCAGAAGCAGAGTATCGTGGTGCCGTAGAAGCTAGTAAGGAAGCCTTGTGGCTTCGTCAGATCCTGTCAGAATTTGGCTTTGAGCAGCAACATCCAACTACACTTTGGTGTGATAATCAAAGTTCCATTCAGCTATGCAAAGATCCAGTCCAACATCAGCGCAGCAAACACATTGAATTGCACATGCACTTCATCAGAAAGCTCATTCATGACCATGTTCTTGAAGTGCAATATTGTTCAACAGATGATCAAGTTGCAGACATCTTCACAAAGGCTCTCACAGAGGCGAAGTTCACTAAACTTCGATTTATGGTTGGAGTTCAAGAAGTTGTCACTAAGGGGGGATAGGCTCTAGTGCCTCCTTCCTTCTCCTATTGTGTCATATTTGTAAATCCTTCAATCCTATCCCAAGTTGTTCTTAAGGGGGGATGTTAGGATATTCCGACACATAGAAAATAGTTAAGTACAACTTGGTCTAGTGTAGAGTTAGGTATAGAGTTAGGTAAAGTGTGTTTCTTTACTGTTGTACATTTTGTAACTTACAATCCGATGGTCACGATATGTAGTGATCCGACGGTTCATTCTCTCCTCAGTATTACCGACACTTGATCCGTGGCTTGACACCCGATTGGTCCATGAATTCTATTTAAAGTGCATGGAGGGTCATTTGTAGGGTAATCCGTGCATGAGAGAAGCTTATGTAAATTTTCATTCTTTGATTAATAAATTTCCTGAAGTGGCCGCGTTGGCTCAGGCCGTGGACTGTTTCCCTCTTTGAGGGTTTTAACCACGTCAAAAATACTGGTGTATTGATCTGTGATCTGGTTGTGAGCGGTGTCCTTTTGGTGTTCTTTCTGAGGAACTTACCCTGTAAATTCCTACATTTCCAAAGGCAATTTGTTCATGGAATTGGCTTGCTTCTCCCTCCCTAAGTATTGAATGAGGTTGGGTAGCGAAGCATTGTCAAATGGTAGGGAATAGTCATGGTGGTTATTGCCTTGGTCACTAGCAAACTTCGTAGATGCTTGGCCATCTATAGAGGTTTCTTGATTTTGGGTAATTAACTTACTCTAAAATGAAATAAGACATTCAATGTGTTTCATGTAATATAGATATAAACAAAACATCTAGAGAAAAGTAATTGCACAATGATCCAGTCCAAGAAAACAAGGTTTTCCACAAACCAATTAAGCCTTTCAACCTTTTCGACTTATTTGCTTATATCAAACATTTGTATAGGGTTTCAACCAATTAACATTTCATTATGTATTTACAAATAAGTGATTTTGGGATCAAATCCCACAAAGTAATTCTATACCTGCTCTTCAAACTCCTTCAAGTTTTTGAAAGTAAAACCAATGAATTACCAATATAAATTTACCATAATAAAAAATAATTAGAAGGACTTTAGCTAGCTCAAATTTCTCATTAGTTAGGCTTGATCCAACATCTCTTCTAGAGAAATTCAACAATTCCAATTTAATGATCCTCATCTCTTCTAGAGAAATTCAACAATTCCAATTTAATAATTGTATCAGCCTCTTTTTGTACCTTTTGGGACAATTGCTAGTTATAGTTAACGAGTGTATGTGGAGTGCATAGTGGTAGAGGGGAGGCATATGTGCGGCACCCTTCCCACTATGTTTTAAAAAAAATAAAAAAATGAAAGCCCTGTGAGTTATTACAAATATGAATGCCTTGTGAATTATAACAAATATGAAATCCCATGAGTTATACTAGTCCAGGTCAACCTAGCTTGACTTCCCAGAGGAAACTAAGTGAGGGACAATAAAAATCTTTGGGGAGCCAGGGAAGAATATTCCCCTCTTTTTTTATTCTTTAAATATTATATATATATATATTATATTGAATATGATTTATTTTATATTTTGTTTTATTAATTATTTGTATATATACAAAATATGAATTCTAATATATGGTTTTTTAATATATTTTATATTATGGCTATAATATATACAAAGTGTTTGAATCTGATGGTTTTTTAATTTTTATAAAAATTGAATTAAATAATTTAAAATAATATTTACAAATTAATTAATTTAATTAACTAAATGTTGACAAAGGAAAATGTCTCGACAACAACTAGGGAGTCTCCCCGGTGTGAAGTCCCAATTAGACCTAACACCATTTTGGATAAGATCCCCATTTTGTATGTAGGTCCGACAACCATCATGTTCTTTCACTCTTAGTTGTCAAATGAGGAGATGTTAGAGCGAGGGAAAAAATGAAATTCTGGGAGAATGGGGATGAGAAAAACCCAAGATTAATAACCCGTTGAACATCATACACGAATGCAACAAAAAAAACAAGAAGAATAATGCCACAAGAAGGATTAGTGAGCTAAAACCATCTCAAACATGCACGAAGAGGAAAGTACTTGAAGTTAATTGAAAATCATTTCACAATAAGTTACCGTCATTGCATGGAATAAGAAAGCAAAGATTCAAAGTAGACATGCAATCCATAAGCCAAGAATTAGTTCATTAACATATTTCTCACATGAAAACACACATACAAATACAATTGAAATATTGGACAACCAATACAACAATAATGAAAGGGCACAAGAATTAATGCTGAAAGTGAAGCAATTTTTATTAATGATGCTGCAAATATAAGTACATGTCTTGAAAACCATCAAACACCACTAGTGGATCATAGGCTACTCATACCATCCTCCAAATAAAAACCTTAGCCTCACCACAACTCACCTTATTAGCTACCAAGAGTTGAGTGCCTCTAACTCTTCAAGCATAGATCAATTATCTAATCCTACTCCTAGTTCAAGTGCTAAAGTCCTATATGATTGAGGAATGAGGGTATATTTATAGAAATGAGGCGAGTGTTCACCTCCCACGACCTTTCGATCACCTTCATGACTCTTGACCTTCCTCACTATCTCCTTTCTAATGACTATTACATGCCCAATTTTTCTCTGCATAGTTGTGGGAATTATGATAAGAAGTATTTACACTATGATAGAAATGAGGTTATTAGGAGAAGAAATAAGGTTATTGGAAACCCTAGACAATGTTGTTGGCAAGTATTTAGACAAGGTTGTTGGCAAGTATTTAGACAAGGTTGGGTTGTTCACTTGCTATATTGAATAACCATTTTCCTACTACTACACCTCATTTGCATTGAAACAATTATCCAACCAACTTTTGATGTTGTGCCTTTGATATTGTTGAATGGTTCTAGAAGCCTGTATGGAGCCAACTCACCTACTAGTCGAAACCCTAGTAACGCAGCCTTTGTGAGTAACCATATCTTCCTCCACATAAGTCAACATTCTCATTCCATTTCTTCTATTTGCAAAAAAATTACATTGGTCATACATATTTGAAGACAAAGAATGTTATTAGAGACTTAACAAATTGATTGAAAACAAGATATTAATTTGGACCCCTATACAGTCCTATTCTATGGTGCAATGTTATCAAGGTATGCATAGCCTACACAGGATTTGGGGCATAATCCAAGAGGCACTCCATTAACTGGTGTTTTATGCAAAAGATCTAGGGATTTTCCATCATCCATAGACCTATGAATAAAGCCTCCTGAACAATTCCTCTTTCGAAAAAATTCTAAATCCTTTGCATTTCCAATGGCCACAAGTGTTCCTCATTCTTTATCATGAAAAGTAATGGAGAAAATGCTAAATGCAACTTCATTGTCTTGCAGTTCCAAGATGCATGTAGTTTCACCAGTTTTGGGATTTAGATCTCTAATGCAAACTGCCCATTTCCTTGAATCTACTTTTGGATAACCATATTACTCATCAGGATGAGGATCACCATTTGATATTAGTTACCATGAATTGTTTACTAGTTTCCATTATCTTAAGCCAATTTACATTGCTTCTCACTTTTTCAAAATATTATTCCTTCTCGTGTTTTCAAAATTTGGTTGTTGAAAGGAATATGCGTCTATCACGTCTACCCTATTGAATCTGATAGCTACGTTAATTGAAAGGAATTCCACACTAGAACCTGCCAAAGTTGTCTTTGTATAAATAATACATCTTTTAAATTAATTAATTATAAAGAAAACATGACCCATATCACCATCTTTCTCCATAGGTAGGACAAATCTGTTAGCTCTCGCAATGTCAAAAGGATATTATTTTGTTTCCACGCAACCTATTTCTTCTGATTATAAATTGTGTGTTGATAAGCCAATTTCCTTCTAAAATCCCTTATTATTGCTTTCTTGATTCTCTCCCTCTTAAGGGATGTTTCCAAGTGTATTTCATGACCTAGTCTGCCATCATAAGGAAGGAGAGTGAATTTTCCATCCCCAACTAGTATATTTGAAAGACACAATTCTAGTTCTTGAGGAATAATATGATTTTCAAGTGCTCGTCTTCCAATTTTAACATTGGTTATTCCATTTTCCTAAAGTAGGTCCTTGCATATTTGATCTAACACTAGAAGAGGATTTACTTGAAACTATTGGATTGAGAATTCCAACCTTGATTAATTTGTAAATTTTAACTTACACATCGTCACCTTTTGTTTAACATATCTTGTATATTTTGTACCAGAATCCCTTGAAAAATTAGATGTAATAAATGATTTATCAACATAGTAAATGCCATTGACCTTGGTCTCCATTGTCAATTATTTTGGCAACATTAATACTAGACCTGCTCCGTAAAGGATGTTCTAACATTGATGAAATTTTCCACTGCACAAATTACTTTTTCTGTAACTTGAGGAATTTGAAGCATTTCATTAAGCATTAACTGGTCATCTCACAATGAGTTTATTCCTTTCATCTAATACATTTTCACCACAATGCATCATAACTCACATACTAGAGACAATGGTGAATAGAAGGTTTTTTTTTGCACTATGGCATAAAGAGGGCTCGTTCCTCATTATTTATCATTAAGAATGTTTTTTCCTTGTGATGTAGAACTAATAATTATCACTCCTTACAACATTGCATCTTCACCCAATAGATCATATATCCACATCTTAGCTCACCTTCTTGCGATATTTCACAGCAGCACATCTTCACTAATGAAATGCTATTAATTACCATCTTAACCATTCCTCGCGGGATATGAAAATGTGCTAGCCTCATCCCTAAAATCATTGAATATAAATGTAAATATTGCCAGAATATTGGTTTATGGTATTGTTGCCAAAGTGTGATGAGAAGGATAATCCACAATCAAGATACTTAATTCGAAATTACAAGTTCATACTCCAGCTAAGTCGTAGATGAAGATTCCAGGGCATTCATAGATTATGCTTTTGGCATTGATGAGGCTCAGGAATATAACTTGCGACCTAAGTCTAGTCACAATTTAACATATCAGTGCAAGTCATATTTATAGATAACATAGATGGTAAGGAAATAAGATGCGACTTGCAACCTAGACCTGGTCGCAATCTACAGTTGTGCACTCATTTTTTCATGTGCGCCCAAAGAAAAGAGGTCACAATTTTTATTAGCAAGGCCACGTCACACTTTCCAATTGCAAGGGAGGTCACACCTAGAATTCACACAATGCATCTATCGAATACGATAGGTTCATTAAGGGTTTCAATTCACAATTACAAATTAAGGTGGGGAGCCACTGTGCATTGAGAATGTGATTTGCGATAAGAGTGATTGGATAAGATCGCAATTCACAATCACATAACACAGTGAGGAATTACTATGATATTAATCTACAATTTTGTGACTAATAGTGCTTATGATGAGGTTGTAGAAATAGCTTTCAATGCATCTTGCCCATTGCATCTTTGCTCTTATGAACTAGATCACCGAGAATTCCCTTGGCTTTACACTAATTAATTCCATGACATTTAGATTTGTAATAAACTTATATTTACTTGAGGTATAAGTGGAGATCCTAATAATATGACAATGAGGCTAGAATTATGATTCCAATCAAGGAAATGTCTGATTCAATATTTCAAGCATTATAACATTTTATATTGTTGCTCTAAATGATCATAATTCCCATCAACCTTTTTGTGGGGATTTTTGGACACGTTGGTGCACAAATTGTTCCCACATATAAACAACTAAGCACACATTCACTAAGGACTAGATATCCCTCCCACTCTAGGTGTAACTGTTGGTCCTCAGCACACCACAAGGGGTAACCCTGTAATATAATTGTCAAATTTTCAATATGCAAATAGAATAAGACCAGGTGTGAATATTTTCATTGTAGTAAATAGTGGTGGCATTCACAGGAGGAAGGAAAACATTTGATGATATACAATTCCGAAGTCAGATTCCTAGTGAGCAAGACAACAATAACAAGATACGGTGATAATAAAAAGAGAATATAAGGAAGGTAGAAATATTAAGGAAAATAACATAAAAACATTTTTTTAGAAAAAAACTATGCTCAAGTTAGATGGAAACATGTGCGGAAGGTGCAGGCATATTCATTCCACTCTATGCTAAAAAATAGTTAATAGTATATATCATGACTGAGATTCACGCAAGAGTAAAACATGAGGATTTTAGAGAACAACATACACTTTTAGGATGGAACAAATGTATCAACATAGTAACATAACACCTAGAGTTGCAATCACTACATAACATGAATTATATCAACGAAAGATAAGTCTTCGATCGTGAATAACTCAAGATAACTCATTCAATAATTCTGCTGATAATATCGATATCGGAACAAAACACTGATTAATTTAATGTCTATATGAGATCAAGCCTATGATTTAATTTACTATAATTGCAATTTCAAATAACATACAAAACAGAATAAATGAAAAAGAATCGCAAGGACGAGTATTCAAAATTAGTAATAAAAGTTATTTATCATGTACAATTAACTTTAGTATCAACAACATTGTTTCCACACTGCCAACAAACCCCCCATAATGGGAAACAAGGTTTTTAAATAATAGTTTTTGAGATAATTGTTTCATAACTATTTTTTGATGATAAAAATAAAAATAAAATAAGTAAAGTAAATCAAACATGATAACGAAATGATTAACATGGTTCCACCTTCGTGTCTTAGATGACATGGATTGGTTGGTCAGCCCTAATTGTTATAGCACCATTTACCACTCTTAGTAGATCTGATGCTCTGATTATGGCCTAGGGAAACCCTTCCTTCCAGACTTGGTCCAAAATCTAAAAAAAAGTGTTTTATTCCCTATACGCTACTTATCCCTATGATAAAAGTGTGTACACGTGGGTTAACATATACCCAAACCACGTACATATGATAAAACACTTTAAAAAATTAAATTTCCTTAATTTCGAGCAGAGTTCACAGGTTTTACCTGTTACTCACTGTTATTGGGAAATCTAGTGTCCACTTGAATCTGCTAGTCCCACTAAGACTGGTAGCTATCTTAGAAACAAACAAACTAAAACCACTTTCGTTTTCCTTTATGAGAAGTAGATAAGAGTGGAATGAAGGACACAAACCTCAGTCTTGCGCTTGGTTCCTTGCTTGATTGCTCTCCTTTTTGATATATCCTTGCCGCTTCTCCTTCGTCTACCCAGCTTCAAAGAGCACCTGTGGAATCAAAGCAGCATAATACTATCGAAGAACAGAGATCTACAATCATAAACAATATAGGACGAGATGTATATTGACCACACAAATGCATATATCATCAAACCATACAAGAATGTGGGGCAAAAATTGAATAGCTTTATTAATAATCAAGAATAGCAAAGAGGATTACAACCAATTGTTCTGACCCAGTGTCATCCTCCAACATGAAAGCCCTTCTTTCACCTCATGAAAAGCTTAGATCACCTAACACTACGATATTCCAACAAGAAACCAATACCACTTCCTTACAAGATACAAAATTCTAGCCTCTGGATCTCTCGGATGAGGGATCCATATATAGATGATTGCAAGGGGGTGAGTCAGGTTCTGGGATTTGATTAGTGTCCTATCTCTGATAGTTCTTGATTCCACTTGGATATTGATGATCTCTTACTCATCCCTAGGCGAATTCCGAGAGGCAAGTGTCACACGAGAAGTTTCTAGAAGATTCCATGATCATCCACCTCGCAAACTGTCTCTGCCATTTGTCCACTCTCGCCCATCGCACCCCATAGAAGGGATTTTCAGTATGCATCACACCTCCTGTGTGAATTTAGGTGGGATGCATCGCACTTTGACCATGGAGCAGGTGAGATGGTCCAGTTTTGAATAGTTCTGAGTAATTTTTCATGGAGAACTTCTGGGAGATGATGTAATCAGCTGACCTTGTTCTTTTAGGGGATGGAAAAACACTTTTAGGGACATAGGAGCCCTTGGTTTATGGACATGTTTGATTGGGGTTGCAGTTCCCAAAAATGTCTATAACAGTTGCTCCCTAAAGCATGAGGTTGTTAATCTTTTGATGTCGGGTGAAATGCTTTATCATGAGGATCCAAAGTTTTTTCGAGATGGAAGGCGACCTGTAATAAGATACAATACAATACATTATCTTCATAATATTTTTCATGATCTAGCTGAGGCAGGCATTCCCATGCTAAGCTTTATAAATTCATTTGCATGTACATAAGACAGAAAACCGTCTGCGCAGGAGACTAATGATTATGATAGAGACATCATCATTTGATTCACATGATCATCTGTGCAGCAACAATGTACATTTGATGTCTTTATTTTCCTGAATATATCGTAGCTTGGATGGATGAAACTAGATATAGGGTCTTCAAACTTGTTCAATCTTCACTCGGAGTACAAGTCGATCCACGTGAAAGATGTTCTGGAGTCGAACATGGAAATACATCGCCTGATTACCAGCAAATGATGTAAGTATTAACAGGTGCGAGAGGAATCACCGATAATGATGATGACCCTCAAGGTACTACAATACAATTTGCATGGTGTGAATAAGGGACTTGGCATCGAACACCATGCAAAATATTTTGGTCGAAGGTCATTGATGTAAACCTGTCACCGGAAGTGAGAAACTTACCATTGAGGCATGCAAGCTTCAAAGTACTGAAAGGGTTGTTCCTAAGTCGACTTCTTGGATAATGAGCTGATGTCGACAAGAAGTGACTCACCGTAGGAGGGCCTTAATGAATCCCACATCTACAACACAAAACAGAGTAAATGATTTTGGAGGTGAAAATGATCTGATGATACAGGGTTCAGAGTGGCGGCCATGAAAGAATGGAGTGTGAATGTATTGCAGTGGATGAGACACAGGTGAATTCTCTGAGCGACTTCTCTTGAACATACCGGCGACACTGACATGATGGGTTGGTAGCGTTAACCCCAAATGTGGATGGTCTGATGGACCAATGGTAATATGACCAGTGAACGAAACAACCCAACCTGACTCGGATGTGGAGCGAAAGTGTCATGTTCAAGAGCAACTTGCTACCAATAAAGTTTCTTCAAGTTTTCTTCCCAATTTTTCCCGTCATTGCTGACCAGTACCTCTTTATTTTTGTCAAGCTTGAGGAGGATAACATATGCTTGTTCTATAAATTTCCCTTCAGGCAAACCTGTCGCTATATTTTAACGAGCCTAGCGACAGTGAAACTTGTTCTTGTTTGTATGGACAAGTTTGTCGCTATTCGGTTTTAACGAGTTTAACGACAAAGATAACTCAGTCCTTTTTAATTTTAGAGAGTCTGAAAAGGGACGTAAAGGAAACTCCAATGATCCGTTTTCGTCATATAATCCCTTAAGCTCGAAAAATTATAAAATAATACAAAACGGATGAATTTTCGGTAATTTTAACGAGCCGAAAAGACAAGCGCTCAATCTTTTTGTGTAATAACCCCTCAGGCCCAAAAAGATTAAAATCTAGAGGATGGATATCACTTCCGGTCACTTTAACGAGATGGAGAGGCCAATTTCTTGGCAATCTTTTCATATTTTACGAGTCAGTTGAAAAGAACTTAAAGGAGACTCGTTTTTGGGGAACGACTGATAACTTCGGGTAGTAGTTGATTCCAGGTAAGGTTTGGAATTTTCCAGTCACGACAGTGTCACGAGGATGGCTAACAGGATCACTCTTTGCAACTGTTCCTCAAAAGAGGTAAACAATCAAATGGAGGTGAATGATCGGCTAAACAGAGTGGAGGTGATGATGAGAACACAACCAAGGCTCAAAGTTGATGATAATGCATTCACAATGGTTATTTACCAGGAATTGGTTCATTTTTTAATGAGCTTAAACTCTGGGGAACGTTTGCTCATTGCTTGTGTTTATTTTTTAACGAGCTTGAATTCCACGTTAAAACTGCTTGTGCCAGTCGTATAATAAGGATGTCTCATCTAAGATGCCATTTTTTATGGAGCTTGCACCTTACAAAGCTTTGCCCCAGATCCTTTCTTTATGGAAGTTAGGAACGACCAATCCTATGAGTTTAAAGGGTTGAGAAACTACAAACTAAGAAAATAAATGGTCGCTCTTCGCTTGCATGCCAAAAGGTTTGCATGCCCCCAAGTATAGTGAAAAATTTCCAGGCTACCATATGAAAGCTTTCCATCCACGTCGCAGAAAAAATGCTCCCTTGGCGTTGTCTACCGAAATAGACAAAGGCGAGTGGCGCAGTCACTTCCACTCACATAACTTTGACGAGGGAATATTATTCCAGTCTAATCCCATTTTCCTAAATGGACGGGGTGTGTCAGACTAGTCATATATCCTCCATGGAAACCTACCCTATAGCCAAGGTTTTCCTGCCAAAACAGACCAGGGTGCATGCCCCCTGGGTTTCAGTCATGTTCTCCTGAATCACTCGCGCTCATCAGGTGGACAGACTGAAGATTGATGATACATTCCTTGCGTGAAAAGACCATTTAGGGATGGTATTTGACTATTTTCTATGTGTGAGCCGGGAAACGACAGCTGGTCTACGAGCTTGACCACTCTGCCTTCGTGTGGAAAACACATTACTCTAAAGAGTGAGGAGAGAATGGCTCCCATGCAATAAATATAGTCATGCCCAAGGAGTAGATTATAATCCAGAGGTCCTTGGACTACCATTACATTCATGTGAATGGTTTTCCTTCTCAATGTTATCAGCACATTGGGAAGGATCCCTAATGGTCAACTGGTTCCTTTGTCAAAGCCTGTCAGATTTCTCATCTCAGGCAGAAGCGATGGCGAACCAAGTGCTTTCCAAGTAGTCGAGGAAAGGATACTCATAGAAGCCCCTTCATCTACGATGGTACCGGCCATGACCATTCTGTATATTTGTGTAATGATTCGGAATGGTACACTAGCCGGTAAACGGGGTCTACCTAGTAGGTTCCAATCGAAGGAAACAACTAGGTTGCTTGGAGGTTGGACCGAATAGATGGCCGGATATGACTTTGAAAAACTTCCTTCCTACGGTAAAGGAACGGGTAGACTTCCCTCATGTTCATCGAAGTCTGTGTTTACGAAAAGAATTTGGATGGTCTCGTTCTCATTCTCTTCGGTGATTGTGTCATCTGAAGATGGACCTTCCGAAGACAAGACCGGGTCGACTTCCGCCTCAACCTTTTGACTTTCGTCTGGTATGTGTTTGACCGGTTTATCTTCAATGATATATGCTTTGACCGAACACAATGGCGTGTCAGTCAGATTTTCAACCAGTGATGGAATTGGCAAGAGTTTCTTATATCCAGGAGGAAGCCATAACGGTGAAACCGGATGGTCATCCAAAACTCTTTTAGCTTCGTCCAAGAAGGGACAACGGTGGAGGGCATGATTTCCTTCACACAGTCTACAAGGAAATTTACATTTTCCTTTTTGTCCAGGTGCTTCACCTTCACTAGTTGATGGTGTACTTTCAACATGGTCCTCAGAGGTTGATGACACAGGGTTGTGCAAAGGAGGAGACCAGTCCCTTAAGATCCGAGGGATGCAGGGACAATCTCGGTGGTAATGGTCTCCTTTGCAAATGACACATGGCGATTTAGTCTTGGACAGTGCAGTGTGTGGATTTTCGCTAGACAATGCATGGTTGCCCCCTTTTGCCTTTGGCTCCTTCTTCTTCTTCTCCTTCTTCTTCTTAGTTACTTGGTTTTGGGCCTTACCGGCTTTATCATGTGAAGAGGAAGGAGGAGAGGGAGAATCAGATGAAGTAGAAGGTTTGGAGGTAACTTTAGTATCATCTAGTTTTTGACTCGATTGTTCAAGAATCGCGGTATTCTGAATGACAGAGGTCGAGAAAAGCCATACGGGCAAGCCAATTGTCAATCCTGGAAGTGACAATGTGGCCATATGAGGTGCACCAACATCTCCCCAAGAGGAGAAGGGACTAGGATTTCCTCCAAGGGGAACTCCTTGGTTGGTGGACTCCATTTTCCTCAACCTAAGACCAACGTAGGAAAGGCGGTGTTATTCCAATTAAAATAAATTTTAGACACTTTGACACAACTTGTTTTTTCAATTTTTAAGATTCGGGAAAAAACAAAATATGACTCTAGTCGCCTTCGATTTTTAATGAGCCTGAAGTGACAAGTGCTCAGATGGACCTTTTCCTTTAAGGAGTCTGAAAAGGAATGAAAGAGACTACTCTGGAAATCTAGACAGAGGGATTACCAAACCAATCGCAAAACTGTAGAATACATTTTATGGTACGACAGTCAATCTTCCCAAATGCTGTGTTCAGCGCATTGCGATCGATAGGGCGACAAACATGGCTTCCTATGGATAAAGGATATAGCCTACTGTGGTCTCCTAATATATACTCGACGGTATGTGGGAGCACAAGTCCGTACTGGCACTTTTCGTCTCAAAGAGGAGGAATCACCCAACCAATAGTGAAAGCGACAGTTACCAGGATTTACGACACCGGAATAGTCTCTAGCCTAGACTTCTAGATGTTGTGCATTAGGTTCCAAAGCGTTTTTAGGTTCATTAAATTTATTTTACAGTTGATCTTTCTTAAGAAATTTTCCTTTCAGGTTCACCACGTGATGTAGATGTGCAATTCCTAAAATGCAATCTAAGATGATAAACAATCATTTAATCTTCTTTTTGCAATGAAAATCCTAGCTACTAAAGAAAGAGAGATGGCATTCTTTCAACATAGAGCAGAGAGAACACACTAGATGCACTGTCCTAAATCAAACCAACAAGAAGTCTAAATGAAAATGCACATGGATGTATTTGTTTTCAATTTTCTTAATGTGTGGATGACAAGAAGAATGCTAAGTACAAATCTGAATTATCTTTTCTAAGCGATAGTACTAACAAATTTCTCTTCAAAAACGAAAGGAAGATAATGACGACACTTTACTATTTCGAATTGAAAACTGCTTTCGACACTTGAAAAACTACTAATTCAAATCAAATACAAGAGTAACTGTGTAATCGACCATCAAGAACAATAGAATTCCTTTCTTTTGCTGAAAACGACACTTGTGACACTTTCAAATCAAAAGACGATAGTTCGACTATGCTACTACTTTGTAAAAGAGAACTGAAAATGGCGGAAAATACATAAAAACATTCACAGTTCTTTGCACAAAGGAGGTGGAATGATGGAAAGGAAGGGGGTTTCCACAGTGGTATACTGATCACAGACAGCAAAACTCCATAATAGAGCTGAAAAGAGTGAAGAAAAACCAAGACCTGGAGGAAAAATTAGCCTTTTCTGATCATTGCACCTGTAACACAGGGAAACAGGGATGCATCCCACCTACTGCACACAGGAAGTGCGATGCATCCAGATTTCCTTGAAGAGAGGGTGCAATGGTACCAGGACGAGACTTTACTGGGCTCTTGGTCACAGTTTTCAACTCAGTTAAGGGATTTAGGCCGAGAAAATGATGTACAGTAAATAGAAATCATAGGGGCTGATCTAAAGAGGTTACTAGAGCCACCACTAGGGCAATTAGAAGGTTTGCAAATCAATTGTTCAGTTTATAAACAAAACCCGGAGATAGACAGAAGCAGTGTTGATCTACTTTACACTTGCATAGCAAATGCAGTTCGAAGGCTAGCTGGCTTGAATTCAGGCTCCGTCTGTAAGTTTATAAAACAAACAAATATAGACAAACAAACAATCTATTCACTCCCTAGTGGAGTCGCCATTTTGTTATCGGGAAATATAGTGTCCACTCGGATCTGCTAGTACCACTAAGACTGGTAGCTATCTCAGAAAGAAACAAACTAAAACCACTTTCGTTTTCCTTTATGAGAAGTAGATAAGAGTGGAATGAAGGACACCAACCTCAGTCTTGCGCTTGGTTCCTTGCTTGATTCCTCTCCTTTCTAACAGATCCTTTCCGCTTCTCCTTCGTCTACCCAGCTTCAAAGAGCACCTGTGGAATCAAAGCAGCATAATACTATCGAAGAACAGAGATCTAAATCATAAACAATATAGGACTAGATGTATATTGACCACACAAATGCATATATCATCAAACCATACAAGAATGTGGAGGAAAACTTGAATAACTTTATTAATAATCAAGAATAGGAAGGAGGATTACAACTAATTATTCTGACCCAACGTTATCCTCTAGGATGAAAGCCCTTCTTTCACCTCATGAAAAGCGTAGATCACCCAACACTATGATATTCCAACAAGAAATCAATAGCACTTCCTTACAAGATACAAAATTCCAGCCTCTGGATCTCTGGGATGAGGGATCCATATATAGACGATTGCAAGGGGGTGAGTCAACTTCCGGGATTTGATTAGTTTCCTCTCTTTGATAGTTTTTGATTCCACTTGGAGATTGATGATCTCTTACTCATCCCTGGGCGAATTCTGAGAGGCAAGTGTCACAGGAGAAGTTTCTGGAAGATTCCATGATCATCCACCTCGCAAACTGTCTCTGCCATTTGTCCACTCTCGCCCATCGCACCCCATAGAAGGGATTTTCAGTATGCATCACACCTCCCGTGTGCATTTAGGTGGGATGTATCGCACTTTGACCATGGAGCAGGTGAGATGGTCCAGTTTTGACTAGTTCTGGGTAATTTTTCATGGAGAACTTCTGGGAGATGATGTAATCAGCTGACCTTGTTCTTTTAGGGGATGGAACAAAACTTTTAGGGACATAGGATCTCTTGGTTTATGGACATGTTTGATTGGGGTTACAGTGCCCAAAAATGTCTATAACACTCACCTCCTATTGCCCGTGGCCCAACTATTTCCCAACTGAAAAAACTAATTTGGAGAAGTATAAATAAACCTCCATGGGAAGGCCTTAAGGGAGAAGATATGAGATATTGATATTATAGTGAGATTATCCTTGATCGATTCTGATGAATCCATGTGTTTCCTGCACTCCCTAAAGCTTTAAGAAACCCTTGTTTCCTTGTTATAGATATCCTCCATCTTACTTGAGATATCCTTGTATTGGTGATGGAGGAATATTGTTGAAGGTCGAGAAAGGACGGATCCGGAAGACGGTTCTACTTGGAGCTGGAGAAGGACTCAGGTCGTATTTCTCCACTTTACTTGTATATAAATTCAATAAAAGGAATATTGTTTTGTTTCTGATGTTAAATATGTTTATGCATCAAGTTATGTTGTAATTCATTTATGAATCTTATATTGATGTATAATTAGTCATTCATTTTATATGATTTAAAGTTAATATCATGAACATGCTTTATGTTTCTACTATTGTGTATGTTCCATTTGGATAATTTTCAAGTTTCAAGAACATCGGGAGAAGTTGAGGGTTCACACCCTACGGGATTTACCCAAACGAAGGACATCCGGGTAAGGACAATCCTACACAGTTTAGTAGAATAAGAATTTTTGTTGATTGCCTAAGCATTTCTTATTGTGGTTTGCCCTCTGCTCTGTTGGGGCTCTCAATCCAAAGCCCTAGGGTGGTTTCACCCACAATAGAATTGGCGACTCCACTGGGGATAACAATCTTGTTATTCCTGGTTTGGGTTGTTTGTTCTCAATCAAGGTTCAGTTTCTTGATTGCTTTCTTTTACAGTATTGTTTGGTCCATTAGTGTCCCAGGCATCAAGTCTGATCTTCTTGATCATAACTTGATTCTTTTTTTCCTAATAAAGCTTTGTATACACTGTTTTATTTGATTATAGTAGCGTATACATGTAGGTTTCTTTAAATCAAAGCTGCGTATATGCAAGTTTCTTGTATTAGAAACATGTCTGCACGCTTAGGTGTCTTTACATAGTCGCGTATGCAATTGTTTGGATTGTTTTTCAAATATTTTTGTCCAGTTAGGTCTATTGCCTCATGGTTTATGCTTTTGTATGGTCATCAGCTATCTGGAGAATTCATTTTTCTTGCAAGCTTTCTTTTTCAAAATCTGCTTCTCACTGTAAATATTTTGCCTAGGATTGCTTCTTAAGCAAGTTTGTAGTTTGTATCTTGGGTGCAAGGCTTCGTTTTGAAGTTCTTGGTTTGTTCTGGTCTTCTAGAATAGGAAAATGTTTTCAATTTTGTTTTCAGCCCGGATTTCAAGTTCCCTTGCTTTGCTTTCCCTTATTTGGTGGCCTTGTTGCTTTTCTTGCTTTTTTGAGAGTCTTTTTTAAAGTTTGAAAGTATTTCTTTCTTGAGATTTTTGTCAGTTTGTCGAAATCGTTTGCTGCTATCTAGATCAGTTTGTGTAAGTTTGTAGTCTTTGTTATTCAAGTTTCATTCATTTTAGAGTTTATAACTTGCGGGATTGAAAGACTCTTTGTGCTTATTTATTGATCTTTCGAGTTTTAATAGTACTTTTGTGACCTTAAAAAGTTGCTTTTGTTTCCTTAAAAGAAGAAAAACCACAAAAACATTGCTTTTTGTTTTTCCTTTTCCAAGCTTTTGGTTTACAGTTTCTTTTGTTTTGTTATTGAGAAGCGAATTTTGATCTTTTGCAATTTGTTGTTCTTGCTTTGGAGAGATTTGTTTTTAACTTTTTGGCCCTCTTCATTTTCAAGTTGGATTATTGTCTCTATAAAGAAACACATTTTTTCTTATTATATGCGCATCGATGCAGTATCATTATAGTTTTCATTAAGATAGTTTGCATTATAGACATTTTAGTATTTTCGTTAGCTTTTGGGTGTGTGGAGTGTGTTTTTTGGAAAAAGAAAAAGTTTCTCGTACAAGTTTATTCGTAGAACTCTATAGAAATCGATTTTCATTGAAGAAAATAACTGCATTGGCATGTAGATAAGTTTCTATTGGTTTCTTTTATGTCAAAACATCATTCGTTTCACTCTCGTAATTCCCCATGACTTAAAGAACAACTATATAAAATCAAGTGAACTAATAAAATGAACTAAAACTTTTATTGTTGTCATTAATTCACACCAACAAGTTTAGGTTTATTAAGGCCTTGGAATAGGTGAGTGGAGGGTTAACTCTCCAAGGCTGTTCAAATTACAAAAATAAAAAGTTGAATAAAGAGTGAAACCCAATATCGTTAGAAAGATCGGGAAAGCTCCGTGACTGGGAGTTAAGCACGAGGGAGAGTGAAGGCAAGGAAGAGAGATACCCCCTCTCCTAATTGTTGGATCCTACCTCATGACTGTTTCGACCAGATTTTGATACGAGTTGGTGCCTATAGTTTCCTTTCATAGGGATCTCATAGGTGGCTGTGGAGGGGAATCTTGTGGCACCTAAGGCAGACGTTGCATCACATTCATTAGTACTTCTGGAGGGTACCCTTGCGAAGATTGGGTGCTTGCACTGGAAAAGGATTTTTTATGGAGGTCAGTGTAACTATTTATATTACCTTCGCTGGCAGGCTTGGGCTGTTATTGTCCAAAACTATCTTCAGAAGTTCCCTTACTTCACTTTCTTGTATTTTGGTGTCCGGTCCTCATCACCCGGAGCAGAAATACCTGGAAGTTGCTTGATTGGTTGCATCTTTAGGGATTTTATAGTCGAGCGCTCTTTTATCTTTCGATTTAGTTGGCTTTAGGTGGACTTGTCTTATCACTTTTGGACTTTAGACTCTGAGTGATTGACCTACCACTCCAATGATCTTGAAAGGCTTTCAATCTTTCTTTTTTAAAGTTGTGGAGTTGCCTCCTCAAGGGAAAAGGTTTTGATTATGCATCTCTCTTCATTGGAAAGTCATTTGTACATTCCCGCGAGGGAAGGATCTATGAATAACTTAGATTTGGCCAATATTCTGATGGAGACCAACCACGGTACCCTTCCAAAAGGGGACCCTTGTACTTTTCCTTTCTTTGGAAATGTTGGTACCCCCTTGATGGCCACTTTGAATATTCCTGGATTGAATTTTGGACTACCAGTTTGGCTATGGTCCACTCCGAATATTCCTAATGTTCTTGAAGCTTCTCAGATGAATGATTTATTTCAAGGGCATCAAATGGGTGTTAATTGTTCATATTCTTTAAAAGTGAAATCTAGTATTCCTTTTTCTCCTCCTTCTTGTAATAAGAGATCTAAAAAGAAGAGAAATAGGAGGAAAAAGAAGAAGAATAGTTCTATCCAATCATCATCAACCTCTGCAAGTCATTTTGGAGATGAACCTTCAGCTGCTACAAGTCATACTAGCAATGAATCATCATCAACCTCTGCTAGTCGTGTTGGAGATGGGCTGTTAGCCACTGCAAGTCATGCTGGGGGCATAAGTCTAGTCACCGCAAGTCATACTAGCAATGGGTCACCTACCTCTATGAGCCATATTTTTGTTGACTCACCAACTTCTTTGAGTAGGGCTAGGGGCACTAGTCCTATCTCTCTTGGGAAAGAGTCACTGACCTCTACAAGTCATGTTGGGGACTCTCCGCAAACCACTGCTAGTCATGTTGGTAGAATGGATGTTGATAAGAAACCTAGGCTTGGAAGTTTTAAACCTTAGTTTCCTTGTAAGATATGCAAGGGAGACCATCTTACTCATTTATGCCCTGGTATTCCTAAGGTACAAAGGATACGGTTCGAGTCCGAATGTTCTTCTACTCCTAAATCTGATATGGTTTCTCAACAATCTCATCAAGCATTGGTTGATATGGTGGTCGAGCCAGTGCAATATTTGGCTGATTACACTCCTCTTTTGGGGGGTGAAGTGCCTAAAAATAGAGTCTATTTTATTTCTAGTACAGAGTCTTCTAGTATAAGGGGCATTCCGATTTCTTCAAATGTTCCCCCTCCAAGTTCTAGGAGTGTCTCCTTTGATTGGGATAGTCTTGTCGAGCATCGTCTTCCTTCCGCTGCACCTTTCCAAATAAAGGTTAGAGTTAATTCCACAAACGTCTATTGATGTATTGTGGATGAAGGATCCTCTGCAAGTATTATATCCTCCTTAACTTGGAAAGCTTTGGGTTATCCAAAGTTGTTGACAACTGAGAGTCATTTCTTAGCCTATGATAGAAGACCTGGTGAATCAATGGGTGTTCTTCCTCAATTGCCTATTACTTTAGGTGGAAAGATTGTCTTAATCGATATGGTGGTGGTTGATCACCATTTAGACTTTAATATGCTACTTGGGCGTGATTACGTCTATGCTATGAATGTTATGGTGTCTTCACTCTCTCGAGTGATGTGTTTTCCTCATAAAGGGAATATTGTCACTATTGATCAGCTTACATCTGATAATCACCACCCGAATTCGAATTTACTGCAGAATACCCCTTGGTTTGTTCCAAGTGTTCAAGTAGACTCTACCCCACCATAGGTGAATTATGTGGCATTGAATCCTCAATACTCAGTTTCTTCTGAGAAGGATCCGTTGAGCTATTATATTCCTTCTTCGGACTTGGTCTCGACAATTGACTGGGTGATTTCTCCTATGGGGACATGGGACCCCTTAATTCCCTCTTTTAATCCTTGTAGCTCTCATGATTTCTTAGAGTTTTATTTGCATTCACAGGAGGAACATTTTGAAGCCATGAGTTCTGACTACCAAAGGAGTCCTTGGCCTAAGCCCTGCAAGGAGTTTACCCTGAAGAACTATTATGTGTAAGCCGCAAGGCTGTGTGGTTCCCTATACCATATTATACATATAAGGTACGCATTTTCAAGTTCTTTATTCTATAACACCATATTTTATATGAAGTTTATATATGGGATGTATTAACTTATTGTCTAGTGTTCCTATTTATGTCTACAGAACTTAGAAGATTTCTCCTTTGGACATTTTTATGGTTGATCTGCTCTGACAGGTATTGGGTCTCAAAACTAGCATATAGGTTAGGTTTTTCACCTAGATTGTGCATTTATCAATTTCCTTTCCCGTTTTGGCCTTAGGACCAACCCCACCAAGTTATGGCGCAAAACCTTCTCATTGTTTAGAAGTGTCATAATTATGTGGTAGAGACAAACTTTACATGGCCATCTTAGTTAGATCTTCGATGACATTGGTTGTCCATGTTGCTATATTGAGTAGGCTCAAGAGTCCTCTTTAGTCCCACCATGAATTGTGCATTGAAGACTCATTCTCATTGTTTTGTGCTACTTTTTGGCCTTATACCCTAGAGGCTCCTTTATGTTGAGTTGTACTTCTGCATTCTATATTGACTACTTGCACCTTTTTGCCTTGAGCCAACTTCACTTGGACTTGTGTTTAAGCCACTTATCGACCATGTCTTCTGCAAAATCAACCTTGCAATCACTTAGCCTCTGCAACTTGACACACCCTTTTACCATGGAAAGAACATCCCTTTGAGTGTCCTTGACCAGTTTCGCCACCTTGCATTGAGCATAGGAATGTTCCTCTCCGAGGAACTAGAGCATCTTCTTTTATTACACTCGTTCTTTCCACTGTACTATAGCATTCTTTTATTTTTTTTTCAAGCTTCATATAAAAGAAAAAGAAAAAGAAATTATATATTCCAAAAAGAGTGGGAACGGGACATTATTTCCATATTTGATGGCAGCTAGAGTCAGTTGTGTCGCCCTTGAACAAAGCACTCAAAAAAAAGTCTTTCCTCCATTGGAGTGGGCTTTAGTTTGACTTAGGAGAGCCTTAAACTTGTTATCGAGTCATTCCTCCTCCAATTGGTTACCTCTTTTATGTTGAGTTGTACTTCTGCATTGTATATTGACTACTTGCACCTTTTGGCCTTAAGACGGCTTCACTTGGACTTGTGTTTAAGCCACTTATCAACCACGTCTTCTGCAACATCAACCTTGAAATCACTTAGCCTCTGCAACTTGACACACCCTTTTACTGTGGAAAGAACATCCCTTTGAGTGTCCTTGATCAGTTTCGCCACCTTGCATTAAGCATAGGAATGTTCCCCTCCCAGGAACTAGAGCATCTACTTTTTTGACACTCTTTCTTTCCACTGTACTATAGCATTCTTTTATTTTTTTTCAAGCTTCATATAAAAGAAAAAGACAAGAAAATTATATATTCCAAAAAGAGTGGGAATGGGACATTATTTCTATACTTGATGGAAGCTAGAGTCATTTGTGTCACCCTTGAACAAAGCACTCAAAATAAAGTCTTTCATCCATTGGGGTGGGCTTTAGTTTGACTTAGGAGAGCCTTAACCTTGTTATGGAGTCAGTCCTCCTCCGATTGGTTACCTCTTCCAATTATATGGAGAGTTTTCTTATACCTGCTACATGAAAAACTTATAAAAAGTTATCATATGCTGCCATGTAGTCACAATTGAGTCGTGCTTTTTGTTCAAAGGAAGTAAAACTGAGTCAGCCTCTCTGCAGTGTCTCTTGACCTATTTTTGAGTCAGCCATCCCTAGTTGTCAGCATCATGTTTTTTATCACATCAGTTTTATTGGTCCTTTCCTCATGCCAGTTTGAGAAGGTCTCCATTGGCTTCTTGCTAGCGGATCTTGTCCTTATTGACTACAACAAATTGTTATAAGGCCATATCTAGAGCCGCAACCTAGCCCTATTTTCATTATTGGTAGGTCACCTTGTGCTCAACATCATTTAGTATCATGGGTATTTGACTAGGTGGTTTCCCTTGTGTTCGACATCAGCTTTTATTATCACAAATTAGGATTTGTGCAGTGCCTTGGTTTCCATTTGACCCTATTGGTGGATTCCTCACCCTTGTGTCAACTTTCATTATTGGTTGGTTCAGACGGTTTCTATCGTGCGCTAGCCACATCTTGTGTACGCAGGAAATGTGCTTCGATTGAGTTACTACATCTTTGTTCGTTCGATTCCTTCCACATTATTGGCCTACGGGTTACAATCGCACTAGATTGATGAAGGATGCCTTAATACCTTCCTTCTAGCAGATCTTTTCCCATGCTCTGGGAAATGGATCTAGAGTTCATTTGGTAGTACCTTAGGGTTTACAGTCAACAGTGGAAAATTCATTTGCTATCGATAGTGGGAAAACATCATTGTCTCCTGATTGATAGATTCTTTCAAGTGTTCGACTACATCTCGTTTATTCACACTTGTTAGATTGTACTGGGTACCTTGACTCTCAACATCATTATCGATGAGTAGTCTCGTGTTTGTTAATGGTATACATCAATGACCGGTAATCAAACGATTTCTCACATGGTTGACTTTAGATCATTCATTCCCATTGTGTAGAAATGTACCACGATGGTCGATGAAGACCTCAGGTTTACATCAGCATGTCTTTGTTCACTTGACAGTTGCTCCTGTTTTTGCTAGTTGACACCATCCACATTATATGTTGTAATTCCTTACAACGACATCTTATAAGCTAGCACCTGAGTTGCATTGTATTACCATTTATTCCATCATGTTCACTTGGTACTATTTGGATCAGTTTCTTGACTTCAGTGATCTACTTCATACTTCAACATCATTGATCAACTCTTTATATGTGATATTCAGACATGTACTTTCTTGATTATGATCAGATGATCCATTATGTATTTTCAGTTCCTTTATACTTATATTCATATTGGATCCACTTTTGTACTTGACATGCAGACATGATTTACTATTTCTGAGCATGGGTATGCCCACTTCAAGCAACAGTTTCTCTCTGATCTCTTTCACTGGCTTAGTAGGCTGAATTTTGGTGAACTCATCCTCGGTCTTGGCATGATTCTTTCCATACAATTAATACATTTCGGCCATCATGTACCCCTTTTGACCTCATATATTATGGGGCATCTGTTATAGCACCATTTACCACTCTTGGTAGATCTGATGCTCTGATTATGGCCTAGGGAAACCCTTCCTTCCAAACTTGGTCCAAAATCTAAAAAACAATGTTTTATTCCCTATACGCTACTTTTCCCTGTGATAAAAGCATGTACACGTGGGTCAGCATATATCCAACCCACGTACATATGTTAAAACACTTAAAAAAATTAAATTTCCTTAATTTTAGGTGGAGTTCACGGGTTTTACCTATTACTCACCTCCTATTGCCTGTGGCCCAACTGTTTCCCAACTGAAAAAACTAATTTGGAGAAGTATAAATAAACCTCCATGGGAAGGCCTTAAGGGAGAAGATATGAGATATTGATACTATAGTGAGATTATCCTTGATCAAGTTTGACGAATCCCTTTTCCTCCTGCACTCCCCAAAGCTTCAGGAAACCCTTGTTTCCTTGTTATAGATAACCTCCATCTTGCTTGAGATATCCTTGTATTGGTGATGGAGGAAGATTGTTGAAGGCTGGGAAAGGACAAATCCGGAAGATAGTTCTGCTTGGAGCTAGAGAAGGACTTAGGTCGTATTTCTCCACTTTACTTGTAGCTAACTTCAATAAAAGGAATGTTGTTCCGTTTCCGATGTTAAATATGTTTATGCATCAAGTTATGTTGTAATTAATTTATGAATCTTATAGTGATGTATAATTAGTCATTCATTTATATTATTTAAAGTTAATATCATGAACATGCTTTATGTTTCTACTGTTGTGTATGTTCCATTTGAATAATTTTTAGGTTTCAAGAATATTGGGAGAAGCTGAGCGTTTGCACCTTGTGGGATTTAGCCAAACGAAGGACATACGGGTAAGGACACTCCTATACGATTTAGTAGAATAAACATTTTTTTATTTTATTTTTTTATTTCTTGAGCATTTCTTGTTGTGGTTTGTCGTCTGCTCTGTTGGGGTTCTCAATTCAAAGCCCTAGGGTGGTTTCACTCGCAACACTAATGAGGATAATGTATATGCCCCGTGTGTCTTGCCAGTTAGTGTTTGAGTTGTAATGAGGGGAATCTCGTTCCAATAATCTATTTGATATATGACTAATTGCATCTGTAGGATTGAATAAGCTACTTGAGATGAAGAGGCAAGTTGCTGAACTATCATGTTGCGCCTAAAACAGCGTCTCACTTTGAATAGTTTGTCCCAATTAGGAGGAGACATCGAGGGCACATTCTTGTAATTGGTAATCACCACAACCAGTTGATATCTGATTTGATACCTAGTGGTAGGAAGATCCTGGATAATTTTGTTTATTCTTACCAAGATAGTAAAATCTCCACAGAGGGCATCAACAACCCTAGCAGAGGAAACTAATTCCTCTCTTAACATGTCCAAGAAACCTAGATCATGTTTCGTTGCCTTCAATTGATCAAAGAATATTTGCCAGGATATTGCCCAGTCTTCTTCATTCCAGAATGAAGGCACACCAAATCTTCCCAAATAATTCCACTTGGTTCTGAAATCGTTTATTTCCTTGATTTCTCTATCAAACTCATCTCACATGGCCTACATGGTGACCTGCTTCTCTTTTAACATATATAAGGAGAAAATACATTCATCCCCGATTGACAGTTCAAGTTATGTTAAAGTTTTGTCCTCCAAAGTGTTAACCAGATCAATGATAGCATCGAGGTCTTCCATCCTTTTCTCTAAGACCTCGGTTGTAGATTTTGCCTCTAGGATAACATTTTGTATTAGTCCCTTTTCACATTATGAAGGAATTCTCACTTATGCGTCAACTATAATGATCTTTTACCATACTTGCCTCCAGATTTTTTCTTTGGCTTGCTTTAGAACTTTCTTCCGGGTGATCATGACACGAGTGAATTCCTCGAGATTATTTACCTAATTAGTCCTATCTCTTAGTGTATCTTTGATCTTCTCAATCTCTTCTTTCTTTCACCCTATAGCCACATCTATCCTGTGTTCATCTCTTGCGATTTCTTCTTTGGTTGTCTACAACTCTTGCTCGAATTGGGTGATTTTGATATGTAATAATTTGGGATCTTTTGATTCAGCCATTTGGGCTGAGATAAGAGCTTTATCGATTGAAGCATTATATTCCTCCAAGAGCTCCAAGTGTCATTATTCGTTCTCATGTGATTCCGTTCTTACTACCTATAGCTACTTGAGGGTTTTCTTATGCTCTTCTTCCTTGAGCCGCATAACAGTTTCCATTTCCCGAAGATGACGCTCAACCTCTTCCATCCTTTCGAATGCTTGTGTAAGAACATGGGGGTCATTGTCTGGGATTTTTAAGATTGTCTGAAGAGATTTTATCTATTTTCCCTTTTCCTCAAGTAGCTTCTTCAAAGGGGCAGTTCCTTTAGGGTGCCTGGATTTTTGAACGATAACCTCTTCCAGTTCTTTGATATGATTAGTTTTGGTGCACAACGCCATACGAGTTGTGTTTAGCTATTCATAATTTTTTTCCAACATAGCTTGCATCTTTCTATTCCCTACTATGGAGTCAAGAAGTCTGTAAGATACTATCTCACTTGCTTGTCGGTGTAGGTTAATCACATCCATGCCTGACACTTTTCCCAGATTTATAGTCAGAGAATATGTTCAAGATCCAACCATTTGTTGCTTTTCTCCCATCTCAGGTTGCAACACTATAAGATTCAAGAAATTTATCTCGAAATCAGCCATTTATATAAAATGGGGTGCACTTAAAGGTAACTTCTCATGGAGCATTGAGGTGTCCACTGATTGGGACTGTTCAGGGACTACAGTCAGCTCTTTACCAAATGTCATTTCTTCCTTCTTCTCAGTAAATGAGTGTTTGATATCTAGGGCTTGAGTCCTAGAATCCTTAGGTTCAATATTACTTAAGGTCTGTTTGATCTTTTTTCCAACTACTCAATCTGTCGTCAAAATTATCCGCGTCCACATCGACTTCTTTTGATCTGACATCTCGAACTAGCTTAAAATAAGTTAATCCATTGAATTTTCACTTATTTTCATGGGTAGTAGAAGAAGAAACTACATGTTCATCTTCTCATGTGTGTTCCTGAATCTGTGAGTGGCCAGAGGCATGTCATACAAATACATCAGTCACCATTATAGAGGATACCGATTGTAATTCTTCTTCTAGCAACACTAGAGAATTTTCCATTTTTTCCAGTTTTGCTCTGCCTTCATGAATTTAAGCTGATAATGTATCCTATTTTTTAAGTCACGAAATAATACATAATGGATCATAACGCCAACAACCGTCTTGCATGAAACCAAAAGAGGACATTTCCTTTTCCAGAGCATCAATGACATTCTTATTTTTAGCAATTAGAGGAGATATAGAATAAGGATAATTGAACAACACTCCTTTGTTTTTAGACACAAAATGAAATTAATTAAGCAAAATTTTATGCCTTAATAATTCGTATGAAAATAGTTAAGGTGTCACATACTCGAGGAGACGAGTCAGCTGATTATCAAACTCATATAAATGTATTATAGTACACTCTGGGAAAAAAAACTAGCTACAAATACTTTCTTGCTCAGTCAGTTATAATACTTTGACTTGCCCCTCTGAGATCCAATTCACTCTAACCTCAGTTATTTTTTATTTTAAAGGGTAGGAAAAGAAATCTATATACTGTGAGTAAGCAAATGTAATACGTTGATGATATACTGCATCAGACCAACTGAATACCTCTTTTTCTTTGCTTTCAACGTCTGTAGTGCTTAGGAGGAGGCCAAAAGCAAGGAAGTATGAAGAATAAATGTACAAAATCAAGGGAACAAGGTAAGAATAGTGTTGGCAGGAGTGGAAAGGAAGGGTGGTAGAAACTCCCATAGTGAGAGCCAAAGCTAAGTATTTGGGAAAGTTAATGGTATGTTGGTTTGGCTTAAGATTAACAAGAAGAATTGCTAAAAACAACGATTCATCTACCTTAGAGTCAAATAGAAGGGCTTTAGAAAAGTAGTTGGATAGGAAAAACTATCTTTAGCTCAGGGTGAGGATTTTTTAAAAGGGTTTGAAGGAATTCAAGATTATTTTCTTCGGCCCATGTAATGAATTTGTTTTCTAACCCTCTGTCTATAATGTCTATTTCTTGGGATGGTATGCCCAACATTTCTACAATAATTCCTTCATCAATATTTAAAAATAAAGTGTGGCTATTCCTAAAGTCTATTGCGTGTTTCTCTAGTTCAAACCTTTTAGCTAGCAACAAGATAGAATCAAGGTCGAAATGGACCGGTGGAAGACCTGCATGAAAGATTTTGGTCCTAAGTAGACAATGGTCATCAACCAACGTATCAATTGATGAGGAGAGAGTCCTATTTAGGGTGAGGATATTAGTGAGGCACACCTTGGTGTCCTACACTCCTGCCATTTCATTCATGAGGGCTTCCTTTCCTACTGGCTTGACCATAATGGCTCGAAGGGGAAATATTACAACTGTAACCAAAAGGCGGAAATAAATAATGACTTACAGGTGAATATGCTTGAATTTGTAATGTTCACGGTAGTCTTGCAGTCTTGATGGGATCATGGTCGAGCTTGAGCTACTACCATGGAAAGAGAGGAAATAACGAGCATAATAGGAGAAAGATGGCAACACTTAGGCTTAATGATGTTTTAAGACACTCATTAATGCAACAGATAGGTGTGATACTATCATAAGATATGTTACGAACAAAAGTGGGTGAGACCCGCCCATCACATGAAAGAAATAAGTTAATTAACATGAAAATCCAGATGCGATGACTGTTGATCCGATATCAATCAACTGTGATCGTGGTATTGGGTCTACGGGGATATGCTAACAAGTGGGAAACTTCAATTGTAATAGGATCTGAGAGCTGTTGGATATAGAATTAATCAACAATCTACATGCGTCGAAAGAGAGTCAAGGGCTTACTACACGCGCACCTTCGTATGTGAGTGTATTGATTGTGCTATTAGATTATATTTTGATGATGATCAGGCATGGAACTGCAAGAGTTTTAAATACGTTGGGAATTTAATAGAAGTTATCCAAAACGTGATTTGAGAGCGCGAGAGCTTCGGCTAACCATTGATCCTCAGCTTTTAGAGAAAACATTAAACTACTCTATAAAGGTTACGAAAGCTTAGTATTTAGAAAAATTTCATAAGGGGGGATTTTTTTCCCCAACATTGGCTCCTTTTTGGGATAACTTTCCCTCGTGGGAAGCCAAGAACATGGATAAGTTGCCTTCTCTGGTTGGGTTATGGAGTCATGGTTAAGTGGTAGTGAGGATCCATCAACTAGACAACTATGTACCAATACAACACGGGGGAAGATATCTGTGATGCGATGGATCAAAGGTAGACGTTAATGTAGAGGTGACAAAGGTTAATTAAAGAATAAATAACTATCATTGGTGCAAATATGGTTATTCATCCAACTGTATGTGACGGGGAAAATCCAAGTGCGACGAGAGAAGATAAGAGAAATGGTAGGTGTTGGCAGTAGTAATACAGGATGTCATGATAACCTACATGACAAAATGGATAGGATACTGCATTTGTTAACAAGCATGGAAGAATCATTAATGTTAATTGAGGACCAACTGACCATGCTACCCAGGATTTTTCAGGGAGTCTAAAGTATCTGATCACGTGACCCGGATGGTAGCACTCATCTCGTTGGATCATAAAATATGACGGAAGAAATAATCCAGATTTCAGAGAGTTAGTCTTGATATAACAGTTACCTCAATTTTGAATGTAAAGCCTGCTAGTTGCAGAATTTTGTATAATTTTCACTTATATGAAGTATGGAGTGTAGAGGCTCATTTTGAACTTAATGGACTGTAGGTTTTAACCCGTACAAAAATTACCTGCATACGAATTCTAAAACAAAGAAAATAAACAATGCAAGAGCATAACACATAAAACACATATACACAGAGATTTTCCCCTGGATCCCAAAACTGGGACTACCAGCTTGATTTTTCATTATGTTTCCTTTCGATGTTACAATACGTATTTATACATGCTGAAGCATCCAATACGATGGACTGAAAACCATCACGTCCAAAACCATGGACCAAAAACCATAGCATCCAAAACCATGGACTAAAAACCATCACGTCCAAAACCATGTGTGAAAATCATGCACAAAACCATAGGTAGGTCCACCCAACCTAATATACGTGGGCTACTCGTGGAAAGAATAACACAACCCAACATTCTCCTACTTGTTGTTTTCTTTCCATAGGGGGCCACATGAGAGCTTAGTCATTTAACCAGCCTTGTAATGCCCATTGTTTCTATACACCAAGAGAACTTCTCAGAGCTCACATATTTTGTCAATGCATCTACAGTATTCTTCAAAGTGTCCACCTCTACCAGAAACACCTTTTTGTCTTCTATCATATCCTTCACAGAGTGATATTGAACATTAATGTTCTTTGTATTTGAATGGTAAGCAGGGTTCTTTGCCAAGAAAAATTCACTTTGGTTGTCACAGTCTATCCTTATAGCTCCCTGTACTAACCCCATACTTGAAAAAAATCTCTGCAACCAAACTGCTTCCTTGCTTGCATGAGTGGCTACCATGCATTCGGCCTCTGTAGTTGATAGTGCCACTACAGATTGTTTCTTACTCATCCAACTAACTGCACCTCCAAATAGGTTAAACACATACCCACTTGTAGATCTTCTCTGATCTAGATCTCCAACCCAGTCCACATCAACAAAGGCATAGATATCCAAAACTTTGTCCAATCTTGGTCTTCCTCGGTAGCACAAACCATAATCACTAGTGCCACACAAATACCTGAAAACCCGCTTCACTATTGTCTAATGCTCCTTCCTTGGTTTTGAAATAAACCTGCTCAATACTCCCACTGCAAATGTATGGTCTAGTATAGACCATCACATACATCAGGCTACCGACTGCACTTGCATATGGAACACAAGACATATCCTCTTGCTCTTCTTGTGTCTTGGGACACTGTTTAGCAGATAACTTTACACCTACAAGAATAGGAACCTTCGCCGGTTTACTATCCTACATATTAAACCTCTGCAATATTGTCTCGACATACTTTCTATGGTTTAACCAGAGCTTCCTCTTTGCCCGATCTCTTTTCATTTCCATGCCCAAAATATAGTTTGCAGCACCAAGATCTTTCATGTCGAATTTGGAGAACAATTGGGTCTTCAAATCTTGGATCATTTCTTTGTCATTTCCAACCAGCAACATATCATCCACATACAAGACCAAATAAATAACACGGTCACCAATTAATTTAAAATACACACAGTGATTTGCGTCGAGCAATAAAAAGGGTCTTTTTCACCTCTATTTACCCTACATTAACTTATCAATCAAGGAACAATTTGTTATCTCAAAGAGTGTACTTAGTTTGAGGCGGTCATTTGCCAGAGTAATGCTAGTAGTATAGTGCTCTAAATACAAGAGTGAACGGATGCTTAAAATAAGATCTACTTATAGAAAAGCTCCTTAAGACTCAAATCATGCATTCAGAAAACTATAGCAATTTATCAGTCAAGGGTACAATAACAGTAACTCATCCCTCTATAAACTGATGTAGTTAAAGATAACCAAGGAAAAGATCATCAATCTGGGAGCTAGACAATAGATGTCAATACTCACTACAGTCTCAGATCATTCTGCATACCAAAGCAATGATAATACAAATAACAAGAAATGGAACAACAACTAAGAAATGGAACAACAACTAGTCTTCTAAACAAGATTGAATAGCAAAACCTTAGTCTATGGAAATAGGTTCCATAGTCCGGTAATCTGATGTGTTTTGCTAGGTTCCGTAGTCTAGTTCCATAGATTCTATCATGTGACATTGTATGTGGGATCTAGATTCAGTTTGGCTAATAAAATTGTTAATGACATCATCTTCTATTTGGTCTTTGAAATTGAGGGCCTCTTCTATGGTTAATGGAGATCTAATATTTTTGGTAAGGTATGATACAGGGTGTTTGTTAGTTTTTATTATTATGACACTTGGTTGGGCTAGAGGATATAAAGCTAGATTCTTGATATTAGATCCCCTAGTTATGGTCATACTTCCTTGTCGGCAGCCAATATAAGCATTAGAAATTGCAAGCCAAGGTTTGCCTAAAATCAATGGATGTTGTTGAAAAGTGTGCAACAAGAAATGCTTGTTGAGAATGCAACAAGATGATGGAGCTTAGTGAAAAGAGTCGCCTTCACTAAGTGGGCCTGCAGGCAAATTATGGCACAAGTTCTATTTTTGGATCCCAGCAGGGATGATCACAACAGGAGTGACCATAGCAGGGATGATCACAACAGGAGTGACCACAGCAGGAGTGATCACAGCAAGAGTGATCAAAGTCTATTTTTAGACTGGCTGTCAAAAATAGAAAAGTCAAATATTATTGTCTCATAATAATATTTGGACTATAAACTTGATCTTATTCTCTTGGAGCACTTCAATTTGAGCTACAGATGTGGCACATGCAGCTGTCAGAAGGAAGTATGCTTTCTTTGTGAGTCAGTTGAGTTGTTGCATGCATGACTTCAGTCAGAACTCAACCAGTTGAGTTTGGTGGAGTTGATTGTAGAGTTAATGAAGTTGTGTTCAGTTTGTGTTGGGTCCCTATAATACTAGTGATTACCCCATTACTATTGTAGTTATACCCATTATTTATATTGTTGTGCCCCTATTACCCCCATATTGTTATTTATGTGCCCCATAGAATCCCTCTATTGTTATTTTTGTGGCTTTATATTATTATTGTTAGGTCGGCTGGATTATATTGTGACTCCTTAGACTCCTATATATAGAAAGGAGGTTTTGTCATTTGTATCATTCAAGAATTGTTCATTTATGTAATGTAAAGGAGGTTGCCCCCTTGAAGAGGCTGAATTCTAAGGCGTTGATCTATCTTTTCTATCTTTTCTTGAGCTGGTTTCATAACATTTGGTATCAAAGCTTTGGATTCTAGGGTTTCGCTGCTCCAAACAGGTCATCGTGGCATTTTCGCTATAACTTTTTTTCTGTGATGTTTCAGAAGTCACAAAAAAACCCATTTGAGAAGAATTGGCGCTGAACCTTGGGTCCGAATTTCAGAGATTTTTGCGTGATATTTTCGGAGATATGATCTGATGAAGTTGGCCTTTTTGCAGACTCCTGAATTACATTCAAAACAGGTGACCTGGGGAAAATCGTCATAACTCTCTCTCTGAGGGTCAGATTGAAATTTCGTAAAAAGGTACAAAAAGAGGACGGACTATAGTTTCTTTTCTGTGTGTTTCAGATTCAAAGGTTGAAACAGTGACTTGTGGAACGTCGTACAAGTTCGCTCTACTAAACCAGTCTAAAAGCAAGTCACTGTGGGAGATTTCACATAACTCTTCCTTGGAGAATCCAATTTGGCTCAGACTTGTGGCATTGGAAAGAGGACGCAGAAGGCTACTGGAGGTAGAAATTTCAGAACTGGATGATACGAAATTATAGAGATACATTAGATTCAATATCAGGCTTCTATAAAGTGAAAAAAAGGTGTGTATTTTTTTTTTTTAATTTTTGTGTAAGCTTGGTTTAACGGAATTCAAAGGGCATAGTAAAGCATTATTATCGGTAATTGATGCCCCGAGGAAAGAAAATTCAAACACCTAGTAAGGAACCTGAAAGCTCTAGCATGACTCATGAAGAAGAAGAAGAAATGCTACATGATATATCAAAATTACAAGAACAAGTGCAACAAATGTCATGCTCACAAAAGATAACAGAAGCTAAGATAAGTGGCGTGGAATCTAAGATAAAGGGCATGGAAGCTAAAATGGATGATTCGAGGACAGATTTGAAGAGAGACATGGCAGATTTGAAGATAGATTTGAAGACAGATATGGAAGAATTGAAGAAGTTGCTACAAGAAAGGGTCATTAATGGTGAAAAGGTAGTAAAGGAAACTCATGATGAGAACAAAAGAAATGTTAATCATGATACCATAGACACTAATGTTGGATCGAAGAATCACCATATTCCAAAAATCGATATGAGGAAGTTTGATGGCAAGGATCCCGCTACATGGATATTACAGATGGAGCAATTCTTCGATCTCAATAATGTGCAAAATGCACAAAAGGTACGTATGGCAACTGTATATTTGGAACCAAATCAGTTTGTATGGTATCAATGGCTTTGCTCTCGTAAACAATTTATCACTTGGGCAATTTTTACGGAAGAATTGATAGCACATTATGAAGATACAAAAAGCAACCTTTTTTTTAGCCAATTGATAAGTCTCAAACAAAAGGGTTCAGTAATGGAGCACATTGAGGAGTTCCAAAAATTGAACATAAGGGTAAAAGATATTCCAGAGGAGCATAGGATTGATGTGTTCATAGGGTCTTTAAAGGATAATATCCAACATGATGTTCGCCTTTGGGAACCTGATTCATTAGAGAAGGCATTCAGGTTAGCAAGAAAAATGGAAAGCAAAATTATGGCAACCAGGAAGCATACCACTCACAACTATAAAGACGGAAGTGTTGTTGGCCCTAGTCTTCCACAACCTATAAGGTTGACACCACAACAATTGGAAGAAAAAAGAGCAAAAGGGCTTTGTTACAGTTGTGATAGCAAATACACTAAAGGTCATAAGTGTGCTGAGAAGAAATTATTCTACATAGATTGTGAAGAGGAAGAAGAAAAGGAGCAAGAAAGGTCAAAAGAAGAAGATATACTCCAGGAACAAAGCCTAGATGAAGAACAAATAAATCCGACCATATCTTGTAATGCATTGGCGGGAATTACCACTCCTCAAACCATCAAGATAGAAGGACAAATCAAGAAGAAAAAGGTAATAGTGTTGATTGATTCAGGAAGCACCCACAATTTTATTCATTGTAGGGTAGCAAAAGAATTGAATTGCTTCCTATATCCAGCACCAGAGTGTCAAGTGATGATTGCAAATGGAGGAACAATAAATTGCTCTGGAAAGTGCCATAATATCAAGCTATCCATGGGAGAATATGTATTGACTAGCCCAATGCTTTCCATTCCAATGGGAGGTGCTGATGTTGTACTAGGAGTCCAATGGCTACAATCCTTGGGTACAATAGCTTTTAATTTTCAAGAACTTTTCATCAAATTTTCTTCGGAAGGAAAGGAAGTTGAATTAAGGGGTATTGCAGGGAAACCAGGAAAGATAATCAGCTCTAATGGTATGACAAAGCTTCTAAAAAAGGAGCAAAGAGGTGTAATTGCACAATTATGTTCGCTAGATGTTTCCACATTGGAATCATCTATTTCTCCAGATCTCCAAAAAGTCTTGGACAATCATTCCAAGGTATTTGAGACTCCCAAGGGTCTCCCACCTATGCGTGATCATGATCATGCTATTCATCTGATTCCAGGAAGTGTTCCTCCAAACATCAGGCCGTACAGATATCCCTATGTCCAAAAAAGTGAAATTGAACGTATGGTTGCAGAAATGCTAGAGGCTGGTATAATTCAACCGAGTCAAAGTTCTTTCTCAGCTCCAGTAGTATTGGTGCACAAGAAGGATGGATCATGGCGCATGTGTCCAGATTATAGGGAGCTCAACAAGCTCACTATTAAAGATAAGTTTCCCATTCCTGTTATTGATGAATTACTGGATGAATTGCATGGATCAATTTACTTCACCAAGTTGGATCTTCGTTCGGGATATCATCAAATCAGAATGAAGATTGAAGACATTCCAAAAACGGCATTTAGAACTCATGAGGGTCATTATGAATTTTTGGTCATGCCTTTTGGCCTTACCAATGCACCTTCAACATTTCAAGGTTTGATGAATTCAATTTTCAAACCATTCCTTAGAAAATTTGTGTTAGTATTTTTTGATGATATACTAATCTACAGCAAGTCTTGGAAGGATCATGTTGAACATGTTGACAAGGTGCTACAACTATTGGAGGAGAAACAATTATATGCAAAAAGATCCAAATGTTTCTTTGGAGTCCAGGAGGTGGAATATTTGGGTCATATTGTATCTCATGAAGGAGTTAAGGTAGACCCTAGCAAAATTAAAGCCATTAAGGAATGGAAAATCCCCACATCCATAAAGCATCTGCGAGGATTTCTTGGGTTGACAGGGTATTATCGCAAGTTTGTTAAGAATTATGGGAGAATAGCAGCACCTCTAACAACATTATTGAAGAAAGATTCATTTTCATGGACTCCGGAAGCAACAAAGGCCTTTGAACATCTTAAAGAGGCAATGTGCCAAGCACCGGTCTTAGCTACACCGAACTTCACAAAAACCTTTATTGTGGAATGTGATGCTTCAGGAAATGGAATTGGTGCTGTTCTAATGCAAGATGAAAGACCCATTGCTTTTGAAAGTCGTCCAATCAAGGGAAAGTTTTTAAGCAAAGCTATTTATGAGAAGGAAATGTTGGCAATACTCCATGCACTTAAGAAATGGCGACCCTACCTAATGGGAAGACACTTCAAGGTAAAAATGGATCATGATAGCCTTAAATACTTTTTAGAACAAAGATTATCCTCTGAAGAGCAACAAAAGTGGGTCACAAAGATGTTGGGTTATGACTTTGAAATCATCTACAAAAAAGGGAAGCAAAATGTGGTGGCAGATGCACTCTCAAGAAAGGATGAGGATGTGGAAGCATTGTTGTGTGCCATTTCTATTATCCAACCAGATTGGATAAACGAAGCAAGGGAGGAATGGAAGAATGACGAAGAAGTGTGGGCACTTATTCGAAAGCTACAACAAGATTCCAGTACTTCTGATACATTTAGCTGGCAAAATGATTCGTTATGGTACAAAGATCGCTTATACCTCTGTAAGAATTCCCAGCTAAAACAAAAGATTCTTATGGAATTGCACACTTCTCCCTTAGGAGGGCACTCAGGATTTTTAAAAACTTACCACAGGGTTAAGAAGGAATTTTTTTGGGATGACCTTAAATCAGATATTCAAAAGTTTGTGGCGGAATGTTTGGTTTGCCAGCAAAATAAAGTTGAAACAATTAAGACACCGGGTCTATTACAACCTTTATCCATTCCAAGCCAACGTTTGATGCAGGTGGATATTGGTGGCCACCTGCCAAGTCCACCTGGACCCCCACCAGCCACCTGCCAAGTCCACCTGGACCCCCACCATTGTCCTTCTCAACATTTTCAGTTTCCTTAATTGTAGCACAGTTTACTATTTTTAGCAGTTTTTCGGGTCCTGAACTTTCGGAGCCGTTTTGAGGCCCTAAACGACGTTTTTTTGGGAATCTGGGGCAACATGGGTCCATGGACCGTTGTTGCCTCCCGAAGTGGTAGTACTCGGATAGATCTTTCTAACGAGCTATTGTACGCGTCAAACGGAGATCATATGCCAAAGTTACGACCCCGGGAAGTTGATGTACCAATTTACCCCCAAACGGGGCCCACAGTTTGGCGTTTCATCTCCTAGGGTTAGGTTTTGGAATGTTAAGGGTTTTCCATTGTTTCTCAACAATAAATAGGCCTTCGAGCCTCATTGTAACACAGTTCAGAGGCATGTAGCCATCACATCTCTTCTCAGAGATAAGCTACCATCGCCCTAGCTAGTTTATTTCCATTTCTGTTTGTAAGCATATTTCAGTATTTTCCATTAATGAAATGAAGTATTATTTCCGCTGCATCTTTGTGTATATGGTTATCTCTGTAATTTGTTGCGTTCCTGTTTAAATCCGGATCAGTGGTATCAGAGCGGTCTGCTTTTTCTCTGTTTTTCTTTGCATGTCCCCAACAAGGTCGGGATATAAGGAGTTAGGGCTTGAACTGGTTGAACCTTTGCAAGACCAGCCTCGCAAATCCCGACGGCCTCCCATGGCGGACGAGAAGAAAGACGAGGGGGCAGGAGATCCCATCAAAATCTTGCTCGAAGAAGCACTCGAGCGACAACGGAACGCGATGATGGACAGCTTTGCGCAGATCCTTCAGCGGCTACCCAGAAGCGGCGCATCGGCTTCCAGCAGCTCCTCTGGAAACGCCACACCCTTTAAGGTACAAGTTAATTTTGAAATCCCCATATTCGAGGGTCAGATAGACGCCGATGCCGTAGATAAATGGTTAAATCTGCTAGAGGGTTATTTTTCTGTTCATGAATTTTCGAGTCGGGAAAAGATTGTTTTTGCTCTTCTCAAAGCAGCCCCCCACGTCAAGGACTGGTGGGAAACCTACTGCGAGCAGAAGGATGAAAGTACTGGCTCACTATTTTCAGCCGCACCCACCTGGGATTCGTTCCGGGATGCCATCAAGGAGCAGTACTACCCTGTCGGAAGCTATGAGGATGAATACATAAAGTGGACCACGCTGCGGCAGGGAAGGGACCAAGACGTGCCGGAGTTCACCAATCTTTTCCATACCCTTCGCACAAAGTTGGGTATCAAGGATTCAGAGCAACATTTGATACTCAAATACCGTGGCTGCCTGCACAAGTACATCCAGGAAGAAATACAGTTCCTAAACATCCCCTCGCTCGGCGCAGCATACCGGTATGCCGTCAAGGTCGAGCAGAAGTTTAAACAAAAGAAGCGAGACTTTGGATCTGCGAATCCAAAGCAGGGGAAAGGTGCCCCTAAACCACAGAACAAAGGACAAAGCCAAGGCGGGACAGCCCAAGACAACCAGCCGAAGCTGCAAGCAAAGAGCAACGCCGCGAAGCCGAGAAAGGACACTGGAAAATGGTGCGAGTTCCATAAGAGCTCCACTCACAACACAAGTGAGTGTCGGGCCAAGCAGTCACTGGTGGCTGAGCTAAAGGTTTCAGAATCAGATGCATGTTCCGACTCTGAGTCAGAACCCGATAAGGGGTATGAAAAAGGGAAGCAGATCATTGATGCGGATCCCAGCGCCACTGTTGCTACCGCAAAGATCCAGAAAAATGAACCCGAAGATCCAGAGGAGGAGGAGCGTCTCTTCCACTCCCAGATGTGGGTAAAGGGCTCCCCGATACAGTTCATTGTTGATAGCGGGAGTCAAAAGAACCTCATTTCGGCAGAGGTCGTGAAGCGGTTGGGCTTACCGACCACAGCACATCCACAACCATACACCATTGGGTGGCTTCACCAAGGGCGAGATCTTCGCGTGAGCCAGCAGTGTCGCCTTCCATACAACATCAAGCCCTTCACGGATGAGGTATTGTGTGACATTGCTCCCCTTGAAGTTTGTGATGTATTACTAGGACAACCATACTTGTGGAAGCGACATGCTGTGTATGAATCAAGGCCCCGTGCTGTTATTATTACATTGGGAAATAAGTTGTTCAGGATACCAGAGGTAGCACCACCTGCCGCCATCTCTTTGATTACTGCAAAACAATGCAGTAAGATCATTTCCAAAACCAGGAAATTTGTTTTCCTGATGATACGCCCTCAAGGGAAGAAGAAGACAGTGGCCGCGGCCTCCAAACGGGGTCCCTCTGCACGGCAGCTACAGATGGACAAGATTGTGGAGGAGTACGAAGACATCTTCACCTCCCCGGCAGGGGTTCCTCTGCACTGTCAAGTCAAGCACTCCATCGATCTGACCCCAGGTGCGCCGCTACCCAATGGACCAATTTATCGGCGCTCCGTTCTGGAGAACAATGAAATCAAGAGGCAGATTCAGGAGCTCCTGCAGAAAGGTCACATCCGTCCGAGTTCTTCGCCCTGTGGGAGCCCGATAGTGTTGGTACAGAAGAAGGATGGGACGTGGAGACTCTGTATTGACTATCGGGCGCTGAACAAGATCACTGTCCGTAATAGGTACCCGATCCCGCGGATTGATGACCTCCTAGACCAACTAAAGGGGGCGAAATATTTCAGCAAGATCGATCTGAAGTCAGGATATCACCAGGTACCAATTGAACCCTCAGATGTGTGGAAGACTGCCTTCAAATCCAAGGAGGGCCTCTTCGAATGGTTGGTCATGCCTTTCGGATTGACGAATGCTCCTGCAACCTTTATGAGGCTAATGGATGACATCTTGCGGCCATTCACCAACTCCTTTGTAGTAGTATACTTGGATGACATTCTGATCTTCAGCCAGAGTTGGGAAGAGCACCTCCACCACATCCGACAGGTTCTCCAAACACTGCGGCAACACAAGCTATGTGCCAATTTGGAGAAATGCACTTTTGGCATGACCGAGGTTCAGTATCTGGGATACATCATTGATGAACAGGGGGTGCATGTCGATCCAGCCAAGGTCCAAGTCATTCGGGATTGGCCCTCTCCAACCACTCTAACAGAGCTCCGCAGCTTTCTAGGTCTTGCCAACTTCTACCGCAGGTTTGTGTTGGGATTTTCTCATATTTCTTGGCCCTTGAGTCAAGTCACCAAGGGCGGGGCGAAAGCAAAATTCTTTTGGTCTGAATCTCAACAGAAGGCATTCAGGGAGTTGAAGGATCGCCTCTGCACGGCACCAGTGCTCGCGTTACCAGATTTACAACAACCATTTGAGGTCGAGACAGATGCCTCTGACTATGCTATTGGGGCAGTCCTTACTCAACATGGACATCCAGTGGCATATCACAGTGAAACACTTTCAGACACAGTCCGGAAGTACCCCACTTATGATAAAGAGATGTATTCCATTGTACAGGCCTGCCGACAATGGAAGCATTACATTTTGGGGAAGGAAACGGTCATCCACACAGACCACCGACCTCTGCAGTTCATACAGACCCAAGGGAAATTGCAGAATGATCGCCATCAGAAGTGGTCTACATACCTGCAACAGTTTCACTTGAATATCAAGTATAAAAAGGGCAGCACCAATAATGTTGCAGATTGCCTCAGTCGACCACCGATCATGGCGCTAACCACCGTGCTCAACTCTTGCGGGCACGAGACTTCTGATTGGCCACTTCTCTACAAAAGCGACCCAGAATTCGGCCACACATACCAGACACTCTTGGAGGGTCGGCAGGTTGCAGATTTTCACCTCCAGGATGCCCTATTATGCCACCTCGGTCACCTTTGTGTTCCTTCAAGCGAGCGTGCCAAGATGATTTGGGAAGCACACTACAGTCGGGCTGCTGGGCATTTCGGGGTCGAGAAAACAGTGGCAGTACTGCAAAACTATTTCTATTGGCCGAATCTTCGACAGGATGTTGGGAAGTACATCCGATCATGTACTGCCTGTGCCATTGCCAAACCGACCATTAAGAAGCAAGGCCTCTATACCCCGTTGCCTACCCCTAGTCGACCTTGGGAATCCATCTCCATGGATTACATGTCAGGCCTTCCTTCCACTAAGCATGGAAATGACTGTGTTTTTGTGGTCGTCGACAGGTTCTCAAAGATGGCCATTATGATGGCCTGCAAGAAGAATATCACAGCAGAAGCCACTGCTAAACTCTTCTTTGAACGAGTGTGGGTGCACTTTGGGATCCCACAGTCTATCATCTCAGATCGGGACAGTCGGTTTCTCAGCACCTTTTGGTCCAGTCTCTGGTCAATGCTGGACACCAAACTCACGAAGTCCACAGCCTTCCATCCTCAAACTGATGGCCAGACAGAGGTTGTCAATAGGATGATTGTGCACATTCTGCGCATGTATAACTCAAAGCATCCACGCACATGGGACGAGAGCCTCCCCTACATTCAGCACAGCTACAACCGAGCTCTTCACAGCTCCACTGGCCATAGCCCTTTTCAGGTGGGTTTGGGATTCCAGCCACTATGCCCCATTGATGTGGCCATGCCACTTGCAGCTACTCACATGAATTCAGCTCATGTCCAGTCCGAAACAGATAAGGCCACCAGCTTCATTGAGCGCATCCAACATATTCGCCAGCAGGTCCATGACATTCTTGAGAAATCAAATGCCAAGTACAAGCAGCGACATGATCAACATCGGGTGCCACACAAGTTTCAGGTGGGCGACAAAGTCTGGTTGCATTTGCAAAAGGAACGCCTTACTGGAGCCTATCGGAAATTGAGACCACTCCGATATGGTCCTTACACCATTACTAAGGCTATGGGAGACAATGCATTTGAGCTCAGCATTCCCCCATTCCTTGGCCTGCACCCAGTGTTCAATGTGGACCGCCTTCGGCCATACTTTCCACCATTGCTAGACACATCCGACATTGCAGAACAGCTCAAACCCACAGAATTAAATCCAGATTGCATGGAACAAGCTGCAACTGATCGGATCATGGACACACAGATCAAGAACACTCGCCAACAGAATATCCAACTGTATCGAGTTGTCAAAGCAGGCCAACTCCTTCAGCAGGGCAAGTGGCTCACCAGGGAACAAGTTCAGCAGAAGTTTCCTCATCTCATGGAGGAGCTCAACGCAATGGGGACCATTGCTTCCTAAGGGGGGAGGAATGATCCAGGTGGATATTGGTGGCCACCTGCCAAGTCCACCTGGACCCCCACCAGCCACCTGCCAAGTCCACCTGGACCCCCACCATTGTCCTTCTCAGCATTTTCAGTTTCCTTAATTGTAGCACAGTTTACTATTTTTAGCAGTTTTTCGGGTCCTGAACTTCCGGAGCCGTTTTGAGGCCCTAAACGACGTTTTTTTGGGAATCTGGGGCAACATGGGTCCATGGACCGATGTTGCCTCCCAAAGTGGTAGTACTCGGATAGATCTTTCTAACGAGCTATTGTACGCGTCAAACGGAGATCATATGCCAAAGTTACGACCCCGGGAAGTTGATGTACCAATTTACCCCCAAACGGGGCCCACAGTTTGGCGTTTCATCTCCTAGGGTTAGGTTTTGGAATGTTAAGGGTTTTCCATTGTTTCTCAACAATAAATAGGCCTTCGAGCCTCATTGTAACACAGTTCAGAGGCATGTAGCCATCACATCTCTTCTCAGAGATAAGCTACCATCGCCCTAGCTAGTTTATTTCCATTTCTGTTTGTAAGCATATTTCAGTATTTTCCATTAATGAAATGAAGTATTATTTCCGCTGCATCTTTGTGTACATGGTTATCTCTGTAATTTGTTGCGTTCCTGTTTAAATCCGGATCAACGTTGGAAGGAGGTTTCAATGGATTTTATCACAGGTTTACCCAAGTCTAAGGGAAAGAGTGTCATCATGGTGGTAGTTGACAGACTTACCAAGTATGCACACTTTTGTGCATTATCACATCCATTTAAAGCCAGTACAATTTCTACTGCATTTATGGAAACAGTTCAAAAGCTACATGGAAACCCAAAGATTATTGTAAGTGACAAAGATCCCATTTTCACTGGAAATTTTTGGACAGAATTATTTTCTTGTCTTGGTACTCAGTTAGCTCACAGCTCATCTTATCATCCTCAATCTGATGGGAAGACTGAGATAGTAAACAAATGTTTGGAAGGATATCTTCGTTGCTTTGTATCTGATAAACAGACACAATGGGTCAAATGGTTGCCTCTGGCTGAATGGTGGTATAACACTTCCTTCCATACAGCAACAAAAATGACCCCATTTATGGCACTTTATGGGTATCAACCACCATCCATCACATCATATTTAAGAGAAAATTCTAAGGTTCAGGCAGTGGAATATCACATCGAACATCAACAACAAGTCCTCCAACTCTTAAAGGATAACCTCGTGTTGGCACAAAATAGAATGAAACAACAGGCAGATCAACATCGCAGTGAAAGAAGTTTTGATGTAGGTGATTGGGTATTCCTACGGCTACAACCATATAAGCAAATGTCCCTAAAGCAAGCTACGAAGGATAATAAATTATCACCAAAGTATTATGGTCCGTACAAGGTGTTGCAAAAGATTGGTACTATGGCATACAAATTGGAGCTTCCTGCAGCTTCCCGATTGCACCCAGTCTTCCATGTTTCATGTTTAAAGAAGGTTATACGTGACAAGCTCCCAATTCAAACAATATTGCTAGAACTTGATGAGGAAGGAAAAATTATATTGGAACCGGAAGCAGTCACAGAAACAAGAACTCGATAGCTACGAAATCGATCAATTTCAGAGTATCTTATCAAGTGGAAGAACTTATCCGCTAAAGATTCCACATGGGAGGATGAGAATTTTATGCAGAAGTATCCAGAACTACTCAAGCGTTGAGGACAACACTTTTTTGAAGGAGAGGGGCATGTTGGGTCCCTATAATACTAGTGATTACCCCATCACTATTGTAGTTATACCCCTTATTTATATTGTTGTGCCCCTATTACCCCCATATTGTTATTTCTGTGCCTCATAGAATCCCTCTATTGTTATTTTTGTGGCTTTATATTATTATTGTTAGGTCGACTGGATTATATTGTGACTCCTTAGACTCCTATATATAGAAAGGAGGTTTTGTCATTTGTATCATCCAAGAATTGTTAATTTATGTAATGTAAAGGAGGTTGCCCCCTCGAAGAGGCTGAATTCTAAGGCGTTGATCTATCTTTTCTATCTTTTCTTGAGTTGGTTTCATAACAGTTTGACTTGGTTAAACTAGTTGTAATTAGTCTAACTGCAAATAGACTAATGATGAGTTTTTAAACTAATTATTAACTCATAATGCAACTATAGAATACATTAGTTAACTCAGTTGCATGTCAGTGCATGTTCAGTTCAGCATGGACAGGTGTTAGAGGATTAGATTGCTATCAGTTGTGACTATAGTTGTGCATGATGATTTGCACAATCAAAAGGATTGAGTATGCAAATGAATTGGCCAATACCAAGTATTATAGCCTCTGCTCACGTCTTTCCCAGTGTGAGTGATTCTTTGGAGGTTAAATACGAGTTTGGTAAACCATTCTCATTCATTCTTGAGCAGGTATTGAGCTGTGGAGGCAGGAAAGCAGCGGAATAGATTTGGAGATCAGATCTGAGCTGTATTGTGTGTAACAGGTGGAGTTGGTACTAGATTGCTTGTGATAAGCATTGTAATTTGTAATATTACATGTTCTCAATCATTAATATACAGATAGTGTGGGGTTTTTAGAGAGATGCTTTCCCCGGGTTACATACTGTGTTAATGTGTGAATTCTCTTGATGTTTTATTGTTATTGATGCTGCTATATTGATGATCAACGTAGAGGAGCTTATGTATTGTGTATGAATTCCACAATAGTACATGATCAGGATAATCTCCATTGAATATGTGTTTATTATTCAAAATTTATACATGGTATTAGAGCTGTTAATCATCTGATCTACTATTCAGGAAGTGTTTACATTCTATTTCTTCAGGCAGAGTTTGTAATTGGGCCAAGTAGCCTCTGGATTCATCCTTCTTTTGGAAGGTGAGATATCTGGTGAAAGCCCATACAGTCGATCTCTGTACAAGAAATATTGTGTTCTCATGAATCTTAGATCCGAGGCAGTTGAGTTGGTTGCTGGTGGAATTTGAATTTGCAGCAGTGTTTTCTTGGTGTCAAAACTCAGATGTCTTTCACAGGATTATGATTGGAGTATGCCCTTGAGGGCAGCTCAAACTATATTGCATGGAAGGACAGGATGGAGGTAGTATTGGATGATAACGGGCTGAAGGAGTTCATAGAGACGGATGTCCCAAAGCCTACTGATGCTACTCAAGCTGATGCTTGGCAAAAGAAGACCGCAAAATGTCGAAGGATTCTGTTGGAGGGCGTGAAGGATCACATTGTGTCCAGCCTGCATGGAAAGACTTCTCCATATCTGATGTGGAAGGCTTTAACAAATCTATTCCAAAGAAAGAGCGATCAGAGGAAGTTGGCGCTCAAAGATAAACTCAGAAACATCAAATTTGAGAATGGTGACAGTATGCCCAAGTATCTCACGAAGTTCACTCAGTGTCGAGATGAGCTGGGAAGTGTGGGGGTTACTGTCGATGATGAGGACTTGGTGAGCTTGGCTCTCCTTGGTCTTCCGAAGAGTTGGCATTCCTATCAGGACTCTGTCAATGGTCGGGAGAATTTGCAAGGATGGGAGAGACTTTGGTCGGATCGTGTGCAAGAGGAGATTAGACAGAGCACCAGAGACGGTTCTTCATCCATGCAGGATGAGGAGAACTGTGCCTTAGCGAGTAAGGCGAAGAAGGGGAAAGGGAAGGTTTCTCTTTCCAAATCCAGTTCTTCCAATGATGGGGAGAAGGTTGACAAGGTGAAGGTGAGATGCTTTCGTTGTCATGAGTTGGGTCATTATGCTACTAATTGCCCAAAGAAGAAGTCCAAGAAGGGATCCGGGGAAGGATCTGAAGGTGAGGCACTTGCTTCATAGTTTGAGTTGTATTTCACCCTCTTCACATGCATGGTTTCATCCATGATAGGAAGTGGTTGGTTTCTTGACAGTGGAGCTTCTTTCCACATGACCGATGACAAAATTTTGTTCAGTACTTTGGAGGAGAAAGATCTCCAGATACTCATAGGGATGGGTAATGATGAGAAGTATAGTGTCTCAGGTGTAGGCATGGTTATTTTTCAGAAGGAGAATGGATCTCGCCTTACCTTGAACGATGTCAAGTATGTACCAGGACTGAAGAGAAACCTGGTGTCGATCGCGATGCTAGAAGACAGAGGCTATGATGTGGTCTTCAGTAAGGGAAAGGTTTTCCTTAGACACATCATCACTAGACAGGTGAAGCAGATTGGTTCACGGGTCAAGAACCTGTATGCTCTTGAGGTTCAAGATGCATGCAAAGCCTTGAGCAGCAAGGCAATTGATGGAGACTTGGTGGTTGAGAGGGAGCGTATATTACCTCTCAACATGCAGAGCCAGAAGAAGTCTCAGACGATTGTGGAGGAGCCACGATTGGTGCAGCAACTTCAGGAGGTTGTGGAGGAGCCACAACAAGGGAAGATGAGAGGAGATCGATTAGAGACATCTACTCATCCAGAAACCTCCAGTAGGGGGAAACTTCAAGCCAGGTGGGCTGAGGGATCGCATGCAGCCATACCTCCAGGTAGGAGGTGGGGTGATGTGGATTGATCGTCCCAAGGAGGAGGGGTAGGATCCTTGAGGTACCCAACCTCTTGGATGAGACCTTGCTATGGGAGCCCTGATGTGGAGTAGCAGGAACTGACTGATTGGGTAGAGACATATGCGGATGGAGTGGCAAAGAGAGCGATAGTGCAGGGAATCCCAGGATAGTGCATAACTAGCAGGCTGCAACAATGCGAAAGGCACAAGTGTTTTGCACAGTGCTAGGTGGCCCAGAGAGGTGTGCAATGGTGCGAGATGCATGGAGATGTTGCAGTAGCACAGATGTCAGAGAGGGAGCACTTGTCAGTAGTAGGTAGAGCTTCAACATCAGAGGATGTTTCTAGCTCAATAGGGAGGTCAGTTGGGAGGTGCAGTGCGGATGCAATGCTGGGAGATAGAACCAGCAGCAGCACGGATGCAGTCAGAGATCAAAGTGACAGAGGCTAGAGTAGTCAGATACTGAAGAGCACAAAGATGCAGAGTCTTTAGTCAACAGAGGCAATAGCAGTCAGAGACTTGATGACAGAGCAAGTGGACCGGCCAGATGTGTTGCATGGAGAAGATTCCAGAGTTACAGGATCGGGTTTGAGAGGAAGCCTTTCTTGTTGAGAGGGAGTGTTGAAAAGTGTGCAACAAGAAATTCTTGTTGAGAATGCAACAAGATGATGGAGCTTAGTGAAAAGAGTCGCCTTCACTAAATGGGCCCGTAGGCAAATTATGGCGCAAGTTCTATTTTTGGATCCCAGTAGGGATGATCACAGCAGCAGTGACCACAATAGGGATGATCACAGCAGGAGTGACCACAACAGGAGTGATCACAGCAGGATCACAGCAGGAGTGATCAAAGTCTATTTTTAGACTGGCTGTCAAAAATAGAAAAGTCAAATATTATTGTCTCATAATAATATTTGGACTATAAACTTGATCTTATTCTCTTGGAGCACTTCAGTTTGAGCTACAAATGTGGCACATGCAGCTGTCAGAAGGAAGTACGCTTTCTTTGTGGTTCAGTTGAGTTGTTGCATGTGTTATCTCAAAATCAGACCCTGATAGGCTGCTAGTCAGGTTGACTCTAAGTAACTATTTCAGACCTACTTTAGGCTGAGGCTTAGCCTCCTCAACCTGAGAGGGCTCTCTCTTAAAGGATTAATGATTTTGATTAAAGATAAGATGACTAACTCTTATAGAACAACTGTGAAAAATATGAATGCTGGAAATACATTAAACAACTATCCATTGGGCTTATGGAGTCAACAACACCTCAATATAACAGTGAACTCAACCTTACATAGAAGTCAGGGCACTCAGCATTAAGACATTCAGAACATAACTCATATGGGACCACAGTTTATAAATGCATACAGGAAATCAGAGCACATTCAGTGAATTCTGAGTGATTATACATCTATACCAATGTAAAAATTATGGGAAGGACAAGATCACATATTCTAAACATAAGAAATCCTTCATGAATCCTAAGAAGTAAAGTCAAAATTATATTATTGAAAATGAGTCTTTACATAAGCCAAATACAAGTTGTATCATAAAATTTTCCAACCCTGATTACATTGCTGTTTCAGCTATATATAGAACTCTTATTCTAACTGATCGAGATTCCTCCTCCAGCATGAGGGGAATTTGAAAACTACTTCTAATGACACCTATTAACCCTTTAACTAACTAATAAATACAACAAGGTGTTGACTGGAGTTTTTTTTAGAGATCTAAATCAACTATGACTCTAACTCCATATTACATGCATGATGGCTTCTCCTTGTTCTTTGACATCTGGTTTTCTTTTAGTTTGGCTGAGATGGGTGTTTAATGCTCCATGTTGACCTTGGATGCTGAATCTTCTTAACTGCCCAGAAATATTAGGAGACTATCCTTGCTTCTCGGCTTTAGTTTTCCCAAAAATATTCGAATGCAAATAAGCATGTCCTTTATCCTTTAATTACCCAAAATGGAGCAGACTGCCACGTCCTTGATGTGCTGTCCACCGTTTTCATGTACCTGTGTGATGACAAAACCTTTCAAAAAGATTTGCCGCTTTGTCAATCATAATTGATCAACTGAATTGTAACATGCAACTACAGCAGTTTCGTAGCGCGCTACGAAACTGCTGTGTAATTTCAAAAGCATAGTCTTCCTTTCATAGCTAAATGATCGCCACTGTTCATGGCTTAAGATTGCTCTTCTCTAATTACAAAATTTGGATGTTTGACCTCATTACAGCTGGCATTTCCATAATGCAAAAACAACAACCATCTTATTCAAGCTTAACTCTGTCCAAATCACTAATAATCTCTTCACACTTGATAATGTGACGCATAAAGTTATCAGCGTATAGCTTTGAAGACTTTGATTCAACAATATGAACAATATCCTCATCAATATAAAAGTCAACATCCGCATTTGATATAATTCTTCCATCATGATCAATTGCATGAGTCTTATGCTTGTATGTCATAAGAGTTGTCCTTAAGGTAGACTCATCAACGTCCATAAAATTCGCGAGCTTTTCCATTGAGATGGATGTATACAACTTCAAGAAGCTCCGTAGACCTGACAAAAGTTGTTGCTGTCTTACTTCTGATAAGAACAGCTTCAACTGAAGCCTATATGCATCCTGGTTATAATTTACAAGAGCTTCATCATAGTTTGGTACTGAAGGAGTAATAAATTTAGGACAGGCATATGAAAAAAGTTCGTCATACACAGCCTCATCACTTCTATGAATTCTTGCCATCTTCTCTCCATACTTCTCTTTCAGCTGATTGTTCACATTTTCCTCAACAAGCTTCATTTGTGGACAGATAGAGAGGCATATAGCCAATAGAGCATACATCTGTTCATTTTTCTTCAGAATTTGGTCAAACTGTGGAGACTTTTGATGGAACTGTTTGGTCTTTATTATATACAACAGAACTTGATTGAAGGCCCATATTGCCTCAACATACCTTCTCAACATAAGGTTGGTGAATCCATAATAATAAATAGTTGTGATATGGCTTCCAATCACTGAATTGTAGACACCTGTCTGGTTAACATCTATAGGTGCCAAGCACTTGAGTCCACTGTAATAATCTCCAAGAAGGCAATGTACATGAAGTAGACCAATAATACTAAAGTATCCCAGAACCTTCAGAACATTGCTTCCTCCATTGTAGTCATATCCATCAGTTGCAGTAAATGTTAAATTACCTTCTTTCTCTTCCTCTAGGATCTGGATGATCATAGACTTCTCAACAAGAGCCTGTAAATAGTTGAGCACACTATAGACATTCCACACCTCGTCACATTCCCGCAGAAAAGCTAGTTCTTGATCAGTCTTGTTCCCGAGCTTAGCACAATACTGACAAAACGACTAGAACTGATAAATAAACTCATCGATCATATCCCAGAGCCATTGATTCGGTAACTACATGTTAACCACGCCATGAACAATGACCTGAAAAAGACTACAATAATTGTCCCAGGATTCGACCCGCTGCTTCAGATTTGGGGACAACCTCGCATAAAGATGGCGGAACCACATTTCTCTGTAAAGCAAACAGAATACATGATCGTTGTCGACGAATGGAGCAATGGCCTCCACTGAGGGCCACGAAGATTCCTTGAACATTCGTTCGCTCAGCTTCAGACAGAGATTGCCATTTAATGATTCTCCTCCTTTATCCAATCGTGTTATCATTGACTGAATTTCTGAAATAATATCAGACAAGTGACCATTCTTCAGAACAATAGAGCCTGCTAGACCTGCACCCACAAGGATCATAAGAATTTCTAGAAGTAAGAATTTGAGAAGAAACCAGAGTTTGTGAAAACTGTTTTGAAGAGGCGTGCCGGTTATAAGAAGCATGTAGTTGGTGTTGTAGATTCTCATAGTCTTTGCAAGAAGTGAACTTCATTCTTTATTAGATGCGCTTCATCAATAATAATGTATCGCCAACTGAAACGTTTAAGGGCGGTCTTTGAGTATGACCATGATGGCCACATCCATACCGAAATTCTCTACTTGGCGGTGATCAATTTTTCTTGCCAGTTGTCATATGTAAGGAGTTCCATTTGACCCAGCAATACCAATTTTGTCCATATCTTGAGAAAGATAAGCCTAAAAGCCTAATCCTGATAGAGAAGAAAAACGTGACTTTCATCTGCAGGAACCTGCAAAGGGACTAACACCAAACCTTTATAACAATTTAAAAATTGATGTTCAGAATTTAAAATATTTTCCTTGAGTGATAACAGGTGGCTCCACTTGGGATAGTGTGCTCCTGCGGTACACTAAGAACATGCAGGTCCAGTGCTTTGTCCTCTTTATGAAAAACATAGATTTTCTTGATAAACATTCCTTTCCAGCTTCTTGGGCTTTCACCTCGAGCTTAAGCTTGATGATCATTGTAGGAGAAAGAAATCTACATCTACTGAAAAAATTCTCAGTCAACCTTGAGCTTATTTGCATTTTCCTACCTACCTACCCTAACAATTCAAACTTCTTTCAGCTCAATCAATGTGAAATTTCCAATGCGGCCAATCATTTTTCTTATCTGATATTTGAGTTTTTTCACTGCCTCGGAGTTCAGAGCCACAATGATATTGTGATGACCAGTGCCACTGAAATTGCCTCTGATCTTCATAGAAAAACTGAAACACTGGAAAGTAAAACTCTTCCATATATTTGGCTATAGGATCCCAGAATACCTGATCAGCTTGATGATTCTTGTAACTTTCTGGTTGTGCAAACTGATCTTCAACAACAGTGTACAGTTCCTCAATCGTGAAAGAGAAAGGAAGCAACACTCTCTCCTTGTGTTCTGCCATGGAAAGCTTCTGAAAATAATGATAATTATTATGAAGACTATATGCCTGAATTTGACCTTGTAAACCTTCAATGTCTTTCTCAATGTCCTTAGCAACTTCATCCAAAAATTTCATCTTATCCTCTGCCTTGCACTCAAATGATTTTAGATACGAAGACAAGGACAAAGAAAAACTTTCATCTATTTCTTCATTAATATGATGATCATTCCACTGTTTGAAACTTTGAACTGAAGGAGAGTTTGCCACCACCTCTGATCTATCTATCCATTCCTCCAAAAACATAAACCAAAAGTCTTCAAATGACTTAATGGATTTGGTAGGAAAGCTTTCAATCCATTGTTTACATTTCCCTTGAAATGAATCATAGAACAACATAATGTAAACATCCTCATGTTTAACTCTAAGAAGCTCTGTAAAATCACAAAAATCTGATATATGCTTCAAAGTTAAACTCAAATCTTCTCCATTGAATTTTGGACCATTCCTTAGAAAATATGCATCCTTGGGAAAATGATTTGGGAAACCATGAATTCCTGAAAAATTTATGCATGCATACCTTGAAATAAGAATGGTAGCATCTGGGTCCTTCATAACTCCAGTGGAATCACCATGAATGTATGAATTTCGAATTCTTCAACAATGGAGTCGCCAAGGTAGATTGCAGCCTCGAAAACCTTCTGAGCTCCTACTACCTTCAGAAGTTCAGCTTCATGATTTCGGGAATGAATAATCTTCAGGCTCCTGACAGACGCACCAAAATGTTATCTCAAAATCATACTCTGATAGGCTGCTGTTCAGGTTGACTCTAAGCAACTATTTCAGACCTACTTTAGGCTGAGGCTTAACCTCCTCAACCTGAGAGGGCTCTCTCTTAAAGGATTAATGATTTTGATTAAAGATAAGATGACTAACTCTTATAGAACAACTGTGAAAAATATGAATGTTGGAAATACATTAAACAACTATCCATTGGGCTTATGGAGTCAAAAACACCTCAATATAACAGTGAACTCAACCTTACATAGAATTCAGGGCACTCAACATTTAGACATTCAGAACATAACTCATATGGGACCACAGTTTATAAATGCATACAGGAAATCAGAGCACATTCAATGAATTCTGAGTGATTATACATCTATACCACTGTAAAAATTATGGGAAGGACAAGATCACATATTCTGAACATAAGAAATCCTTCATGAATCCTGAGAAGTAAAGTCAAAATTATATTACTGAAAATGAGTCTTTACATAAGCCAAATACAAGCTATATCATAAAATTTTCCAACCCTGATTACATTGTTGTTTCAGCTATATATAGAACTCTTATTCTAACTGATCGAGATTCCTCCTCCAGCATGAGGGGAATTCGAAAACTACTTCTATGACACCTATTAACCCTTTAACTAACTAATAAATACAACAAGGTGTTGACTGGAGTTTTCTTTAGAGATCTAAATCAACTATGACTCTAACTCCATATTACATGCATGATGGCTTCTCCTCGTTCTTTGACATCTGGTTTTCTTTTAGTTTGGCTGAGATGGGTGTTTAATGCTCCATGTTGACCTTGGATGCTGAATCTTCTTAACTGCCCAGAAATATTAGGAGACTATCCTTGCTTCTCGGCTTCAGTTTTCCCCAAAATATTCGAATGCAAATAAGCATGTCCTTTATCCTTTAATTACCCAAAATGGAGCAGACTGCCACGTCCTTGATGTGCTGTCCACCGTTTTCATGTACCTGTGTGATGACAAAACCTTTCAAAAAGATTTGCCGCTTTGTCAATCATAATTGATCAACTGAATTGTAACATGCAGCTACAGCAGTTTCGTAGCGCGCTACGAAACTGCTGTGTAATTTCAAAAGCACAGTCTTCCTTTCATAGCTAAATGATCGCCACTGTTCATGGCTTAAGACTGCTCTTCTCTAATTACAAAATTTGGATGTTTGACCTCATTACAGCTGGCATTTCCATAATGCAAAAACAGCAACCATCTTATTCAAGCTTACTCTGTCCAAATCACTAATAATCTCTTCACACTTGATAATGTGATGCATAAAGTTATCAGCGTATAGCTTTGAAGACTTTGATTCAACAATATGAACGATATCCTCATCAATATAAAAGTCAACATCTGCATTTGATATAATTCCTCCATCATGATCAATTGCATGAGTCTTATGCTTGTATGTCATAAGAGTTGTCCTTAAGGTAGACTCATCATCGTCCATAAAATTCGCGATCTTTTCCATTGAGATGGATGTATACAACTTCAAGAAGCTCCGTAGACCTGACAAAAGTTGTTGCTGTCTTACTTCTGATAAGAACAGCTTCAACTGATGCCTATATGCATCCTGGTTATAATTTACAAGAGCTTCATCATAGTTTGGTACTGAAGGAGTAATAAATTTAGGACAGGCATATGAAAAAAATTCGTCATACACAGCCTCATCACTTCTCTGCATTCTTGCCATCTTCTCTCCATACTTCTCTTTCAGCTGATTGTTCACATTTTCCTCAACAAGCTTCATTTGTGGACAGATAGAGAGGCATATAGCCAATAGAGCATACATCTGTTCATTTTTCTTCAGAATTTGGTCAAACTGTGGAGACTTTTGATGGAACTGTTTGGTCTTTATTATATACAACAGAACTTGATTGAAGGCCCGTATTGCCTCAACATACCTTCTCAACATAAGGTTGGCGAATCCATAATAATAAATAGTTGTGATATGGCTTCCAATCACTGAATTGTAGACACCTGTCTGGTTAACATCTATAGGTGCCAAGCACTTGAGTCCACTGTAATAATCTCCAAGAAGGCAATGTACACGAAGTAGACCAATAATACTAAAGTATCCCAGAACCTTCAGAACATTGCTTCCTCCATTGTAGTCATATCCATCAGTTGCAGTAAATGTTAAATTACCTTCTTTCTCTTCCTCTAGGATCTGGATGATCACAGACTTCTCAACAAGAGCCTGTAAATAGTTGAGCACACTATAGACATTCCACACCTCATCACATTCCCGCAGAAAAGCTAGTTCTTGATCAGTCTTGTTCCTGAGCTTAGCACGATACTGACAAAACGACTGGAACTGATAAATAAACTCATCGATCATATCCCAGAGCCATTGATTCGGTAACTGCATGTTAACCACGCCGTGAACAATGACCTGAAAAAGACTACAATAATTGTCCCAGGATTCGACCCGCTGCTTCAGATTTGGGGACAGCCTCGCATAAAGATGGCGGAACCACATTTCTCTGTAAAGCAAACAGAATACATGATCGTTGTCGACGAATGGAGCAATGGCCTCCACCGAGGGCCACGGAGATTCCTTGAACATTCGTTCGCTCAGCTTCAGACAGAGATTGCCATTTAATGATTCTCCTCCTTTATCCAATCGTGTTATCATTGACTGAATTTCTGAAATAATATCAGACAAGCGACCATTCTTCAGAACAACAGAGCCTGCTAGACCTGCACCCACAAGGATCATAAGAATTTCTGGAAGTAAGAATTTGAGAAGAAACCAGAGTTTGTGAAAACTGTTTTGAAGAGGTGTGCCGGTTATAAGAAGCCTGTAGTTGGTGTTGTAGATTCTCATAGTCTTTGCAAGAAGTGAACTTCATTCTTTATTAGATGCGCTTCATCAATAATAATGTATCGCCAACTGAAACGTTTAAGGGCGGTCTTTGAGTATGACCATGATGGCCACATCCATACCGAAATTCTCTGCTTGGCGGTGATCAATTTTTCTTGCCAGCTGTCATATGTAAGGAGTGCCATTTGACCCAGCAATACCAATTTTTTCCATATCTTGAGAAAGATAAGCCTAAAAGCCTAATCCTGATAGAGAAGAAAAACGTGACTTTCATCTGCAGGAACCTGCAAAGGGACTAACACCAAACCTTTATAACAATTTAAAAATTGATGTTCAGAATTTAAAATATTTTCCTTGAGTGATAACAACATGCATGACTTCAGTTAGAACTCAATCAGTTGAGTTTGGTGGAGTTGATCGTAGAGTTAATGAAGTTGTGTTCAATTTGACTTAGTTAAACTAGTTGTAATTATTCTAACGGCAAATAGACTAATGATGAGTTTTTAAACTAATTATTAACTCATAATACAACTACATAATACATTAGTTAACTCAGTTTCATGTCAGTGCATGTTCAGTTCAGCATGGACAGGTGTTAGAGGATCAGATTGCTGTCAGTTGTGACTATAGTTGTGCATAATGATTTTCACAATCAAAGGGATTGAGTATGCCAATGAATTGGCCAATACCAAGTATTATAGCCTCTACTCACGTCTTTCCCAGTGTGAGTGATTCTTTGGAGGTTAAATACGAGTTTGGTAAACCATTCTCATTCATTTTTGAGCAGGTATTGAGCTATGGAGGCAGGCAAGCAGTGGAATAGATTTGGAGATCAGATCTGAGCTGTATTGTGTGTAATAAGTGGAGATGGTACTTGATTGCTTGTGATAAGCATTGTACTTTGTAATGTTACATGTTCTCAATCATTAATATACAGATAGTGTGGGGTTCTTAGCGAGATGCTTTCCCCGGGTTACATACTGTGTTAATGTGTGAATGCTCTTGATGTTTTATTGTTATTGATGCTGCTATATTGATGATCAACATAGAGGAGCTTATGTATTGTGTATGTATTCCGCAATAGTACATCATCAGGATAATCTCCATCGAATATGTGTTTATTATTCAAAATTTCTACAGATGTCCATCAAGTTAGTTTTTGGGGTTTATTATTAGAAAATTGGTAGGATACTCATAGGAATCAACGGATATCATGACATCATGCAGTGTGCCTTCTGTCCTAACCACGGATCAGTCAGCTAGTTCTAATAAAGTGGAGGTTGGTTCTACTAATGTAATGCCCAGTTTTTGACAAGTGGTGATTGTTAAGATATTAATTGCAGCTCCTAGATCAACTAAGGCATTTGAGAAGGTTTGCCCATTGATTTGTACGGTTACTATTGGATTTCCTGGGTCTTCATATTTAACGGGTGTTTCTCTTCCTGATAATAGGTTGGATAAGGTACCAACTACATGGACTTTTGGGTTATTTGTTATTTTCCTCCTTGGTTTTTTTATACATAGCTCTTTGATGGTGTTTGCATATATTGGGATGTCTTGAATGGCTTGGAGGAGTGGGATTTTTATGTACATATTTTTTAGTTCTTCCAGAATGTCAAAATCAGGATGTTGCATAGGTCAAGGCATAATTATGTTGGCATTATGACACAGGTTTGGCACTGTGACACAGGTGTTGTCCTTGATGGGAACTCACTCAGGTGGCAGATCACTGTTCAGGCTCTCAGAATGAAAAGAAAAGAGGTATACGCAGGTTCCCTGTGGCGAAGTCGCATATACACGCAGTATTCAAAAGTCACGTATGCATATGCACGCACTTTCAAGCATGAAAAGGCACGTACGTGTGGGAAATCTATTATGAAACTAGCTCACAAAAAGATAGAAAAGAGAGATCAATTCCTTATAATTCAGCCTCTCCGAGGGGGCAACCTCCTTTACATTAAACAAATGAGCAATTCTTGGATGATACAAATGAAAAGACCACCTTTCTATATATAGGAGTCTAAGGGGTCATAATATGATCAAAACCGACATAACAATAATAATGTAAGGGTACAATAATAACAATAGTGGGCTTCTATGGAGCACAATAGTAACAATATGGGCACTACATGGGTACATCAATAATAAGGGGGTTGTACTAATAACAATAAGGGGTTACACTAGTAGTATAGAGGCCTAACATGCCCCTCTCCTTCAAAAAGTGTTGTCCTCAACGCTTGAGTATTTCTTGATACTTCTGTATAAAATTTTTGTCCTCCCATGTGGAATATTCAGTGGGTAAGTTCTTCCACTTGATGAGATACTCTGAAATTGATCAATTTCATAGCTGTTGAGTTCTCGTTTCTGTGACTGCTCCAGGTTCCAATATGATTATTCCTTCCTCTTCAATTTTTGGCAACATTGTTTGAATTGGGATCTTTGGCAAATTTTGAATAAGTGACCATACTTCTTCATCCTTCTTCCATTCATCCCTTGCTTCATTTATCCAATCTGGTTGGATAATAGAAATAGCACAAAACAATGCTTCCACATCCTCATCCTTTCTTGAGAGTACATCTGCAACAAAATTTTTCTTCCATTTTCTATAGATGATGTCAAAGTCATAACCCAACATATTTGTGACACATTTTTTCTATTCTTCTAAAGATAATAGTTGTTCTAAAAATTATTTAAGACTATCATGATCCATTTTTACCTTGAAGTGTCTTCCCATTCGGTAAGGTTGCCATTTCTTAAGTGCATGTAGTATTGCCAACATTTCCTTCTCATAAATAGCTTGCTTGAGATGTAGCAGTAAAAATACCCAATCACCTACATCAAAACATTTTTCACTACGATGTTGATCTACCTGTAGTTTCATTCGATTTTGCACCAAAGTGGCGTTATCCTTTAAAAGTCGGAGAACTTGTTGTTGATGCTCGATGTGATATTTCACTGCTTGAACCTTTTTCTTCATGATATGTCCTTCTATCTTTAGAGTTTGAGGAGTGGTAATTTCTTCCAATCCTGTTACTATGTAATTGAATAGCAATAGCATTCTGTAAGTAACAATAATTTTATATCAATGGTTAAAGGAACAACAATGTGTTACAAGTCACAATGAACAACACAACATTCCTGTCACAGAGAACAACATTACTTAGTTGAGCATAAACAAAATATAACAGAACCGTGATGTAAAATAGCAAAACACATCATATTACCAAACAGAGCTAATAATGAAAACCACACACAAATTAGAAATAATGATACAGGAGCAAGTGTTCCACCAGGGCCGGGCCCTTAGCCTTCATGGACACACCACTTTGATTACTCCAGAATCAAGGATGGAATGGTAACCAGATTTATATTAAAACATCAAAGCAGAGTTACAGTGGATCACTTCTCAACGAGAGTCAATGATCAAAGTTTCAAATACAAAGGAGAATTACATAAAAAATAACAACAGGTCATCCCCTGGGCTAACAGTGCTGCCCCTTCTTATAACAGTCGAGTGGAGATATCAATGATGCAAACATAGTTAAGATAGTGATCCCTCGAGATTCGCCAGACTATTAATTCCCAGTTATCCATTTGTTCTCTTGTGCCGATTTGATATCTCCTTTTCCCTTTCCAGGCTGATACGCTCCAATTTGGATCGTCTTGTTTACATGCGGTTTCCTACCAAAGGGACAACAGTTAACTTTGTCTTGTATTTTCCTTTGGGACAACAATCTTTCGTTTTATCTTTTTTCTACATAAGAAAATGGCAATTATTAGTTGTTTTACTTTGCATATAAATCCCATATATTTTGTCATAATTTCTTAATATCTACCTAGTTCATGATGCAAATAGGTTATGAGTTTTAAAGAAAATATGACAAAATAAACAATAAAAACATACCTTCTTCAGTACTCCACAATCTTCTTTGCTTCTAGTGAAGCCAAGACCCCGTATAAATGTATCAAATTTCTGACACCACATCCTTGGTGACTGTTTTAACCCATAAAAAGACTTCTTTAACTTGCATACTAGTTCTTTCTTACCCTTCACCGCAAAGCCTTCAGGTTGCTTCATGTAGATTTCCTCTTCCAGATACCTGTGAAGAAATGTTGTCTTCACATCCATCTGTTCTACCTCAAAATCAAAAGCAACAGTAACAGATAAAAGTAATATAATAGAAGTTACCTTGGCAACAGCAGAAAAAATATCACCAAAATCAATTCTTGACACCTGGGAATAACCTTTTGCTATCAACCGAGCTTTGTATTTCTCCACCTTTCCTTCTGCATTTGTCTTCTTCTTGAACACCCATTTTCTACCAATCGGTTTCCTTCCAGACAGTAACTCCACCCGATCCCAAGCCTCATTTTTGTGCAAAGATGCCATTTCATCAACCATGACCTCTTTCCAAAGTTTTCCATCCTCTGAATCTACTGCTTCCTTCACAGTTCCGGGATCATCATCAGTAATAGATAAAGCAAAAGTTGAATAGAAAGAAAGTGGACTATACCTTTCTGGCTGCCTACTTTCTCGAATTGATCTTCTCACACCTGGAGTTTGTAGCTCTTCATATTCTAATTCCTCCTCTGCTCTAGAGTCTGATTCTTTCTCCTTAAGCTCAAACTCTATCTTCTCAAGTTCCTTTGGTTGGACTTCATGTCTAATAACATATTTTCCCTCTCTGAACACCACATATCAGCTATACACAACCTTCCTTGTTACTGGGTTCCAAAGCTTATAACCCTTTAAACCATCCTTATAGCCAATAAAGATGCACTTTTCAGATTTACTATCCAACTTGGTTCATTTCTCTTTTGGAACATGTACATATCCATCACATCCAAATACCCTCAGATGTGAAAGAGAGAGTTTCTTACCAGTCCATACCTCTTGTGGAGTCTTATCCTCCAACGCTGATGAAGGTGATCTATTGACCAGGTAACATGCTATCTCCATTGCCTCTGCCCAAAATTCTTGTCCTAACCCAGCACCACTGAGCATGCTTCTTGCCCTTTCCATCAATGTCTTGTGCATTCTTTATACAACTCCATTTTGCTGAGGTGTATATGGAGTCGTATTCTTCCGTGCTATACCAAACTTACAAAATTCTTCAAATTCCTTACTGCAAAACTCTTGGCCGTTATCTGTCCTCAACACCTTTATCTTCTTCTCTATCTGGTTTTCCACCAATGCCTTAAATTATTTAAACTTGTCAAAGACTTTAGATTTATTCTTAAGGAAAGATATCCATGTATTCCTTGAGAAGTCATCTATAAATGATACATAGTACACAGACTTACCCAGTGATGGAACCTTCACAGGCCCAAACACATCACTATGCACAAGCTCTAATATCTGTTTCTCCCTCTTACCACCAAAGGGGAAACTCACCCAATTCTGCTTCCCATATACACAATTTTCACAGAAACCAAAATCCAGAGAGATATTACTCATACGTCCTACCATACCTTTACCATGAAGTATTCGAAGGTCCTTCTCTCCAACATGTCCAAGATTTTGATGCCATAGCATGGTCTTCTCTCCAGAGACCAATAGATTTTTTGCTCCACTTTCAGGAACCATAGAAATGTTGCACCCATCAACAACAGTGCTAGCTTGCAGCTTGTACAAAGTTCCAATCCAAAGTCCCTGCATCAATACCAGTGCTCCCCGAACCATCTTGCAGGTATCCTTCTCGAACATTGTTTTTACACCTGCATCATCCATCTTGCTTACAAAAATTAGATTTTTGGCCAATGCAAGAATATGTAGAACACTCGGAAGTGTTCTAACCCTTCCACCTTGCAACTTCATCTTTAATTTTCCGCGACCAACGTTTCTAGCCTTCCTATTATCCCCCAAGAAGACATCACCACCATCATATTTCTCATACTCGTAGAACCACTCTCTATGGAGAGTGAAGTGAAAGGATGCACCTGAGTCAATCAACCATGCCTCATGATATACATGTGTACTTGAAGAAGCCAAGTACACATCCCCACCTTCATCTGAGATGGTTTTCGCCTCTGCAGAAAGAGCATCATCATATCCCTTTCCTTTATCAGTAGCTTTAAATTTGCAGTCCTTTTTGTAGTGCCCTTCCTTTCCGCATTTCTAGCACACCACCTTTACAGGTTTTCCTGGAGATTTATATCTCCCTCTAGATTTAAATCTCCCACTCGATGAATTATTTTTGTTTCTATTCTAGGACCGTCCTCGTACAGAAAAGGCATCACCATTGTAGCTCTCCATATTTTTCTATCTCATCTCCTCCATCAACAAGGATGACACTATCTCATCAAACTACAAGGCAGTTACATTGCTACCTATTACAACAACTAGACTATCCCACGAATCTGGTAGAAAACACAACAAACTAATGCACTTATCTTCATCTGAAATTTTGATATCAATAAACGATAACTGACTTACCACAGTAATAAATGCATATATATGCTCTGTCACCGAGTCTCCATCTTTCATCCTTAGGTAATACTACTTTTTCCGTAGGAACAGTTTATTCACCAGAGACTTAGATTGGTACAAAGTCCCTAACTTGTCCCACAAAGCCTTTGCCGTAGCGTCCCCTGATACATTCAACAATACTGAATCTGAGACACACAATCGTATTGTTCTCTTTGCCTTCCGATGCAACTTCTTCCATTCTTCATCAGAAACTCTTGTTGGTTTAGTACCCGGTTCTATCGCGATTCAATGATATTTATCCACCAACAGATCCTCCATCTTGAGTTTCCACAACTCAAAACACTAACCATTAAATTTCTCGATCTCAATCTTTCCACTGCTCGCCATCTTCTTTCACCACTAGAATCGATCCCGAAGATCTCCCACTAAACAGGGTCTGCGACAGGCCTGAGTGAAACCCCTTAGCAACAAACGTGTCCCCTTGATGCCAAAACAACTACGATACCAAATGTAGGTTTTAACCCTGTGCAGAAATTAACTTCATACGAATTCTAAAACATAGAAAATAAACAATGTAAGATCATAACAAATAAAACACATATACATAGAGATTTTCCCCTGAATTCCAAAACTGGGACTACTAGCTTGATTTTTCCTTATGTTCCTTTCAAATTTACAATACATATTTATACATGTTGAAGCAATCAATACCATGGACCGAAAATCATCGCGTCCAAAACCATGGACCGTGTTGTAGCATTTTTTGGTTTTGATTAGATAGAATATTTGAAAAAATGTTAAGTTAGGATATGGACATAACAATAGTGAATAAAATGTTAGTTGAAAAGTAAATCTTGATAATGATGTCCATATCAAAGAAAGTGTTAGGTAGATGCTCTAAAAAATCAAGGCAAAAAGAAAATGTTATGTTAGAAAGAAAATAAAACAAATAAACTCTGAAAGTGAGAAAGTCTAAATGGCACTATTCTTTTTCTGCAAAATAATGGTTGTGTGTAGCTTGTCTAAATGCCGCAACCCATGACAATTAAACTATTTAATCTTGACCATGATTTAAATTTGATGTTATAGTTAGAGAACAAAAATCTGGCCAAACTGTTTAATCTTGGCAGATCAGTAGTTAGGTAGAGAATAATAAGGTGCTCATCAGTTTAATCTGAGCCCTTAGAGGATATAAGGGTATATTTAGATAGTTTGCTTTTGTTAAATAAGAAGAAAGGAAAAGGGTTTGCTAGCTTAAATGCACCCATTAAGTGAAGAAAAAATGATAGGATAAGGAAAGGGTAAGTAGAGAAAGGTTGCAACAGTTTGATTATTAATTGGAAAAAATGTACATTTATCATGTTTTTTGTGTCCATGATCCAATTACACAAAGCAAATGAAGGTCTAATTGATCAAGTAATTAACTTCCCATTCATCTCCATTCATTCATATATTTACTAATTTCCCCTTCATACATTCATATTCATTCATTTCCATAAAATCCCTTTTCCTAAGGTCAAAGCCCTTTTTACCTAGGAAAAGTAAAAATTCCATGTAAAAATCCTTTTTTACACAAAAAAACCCATTAAAATATGTTTTCCCTAAGTATTAATGCATATATGAAAAGAAACAACTCATAAAAAGCATTATACTTAGTGTTATTCCTCTTTTCCGCTATATTTCATATTAACACTAACATATATTATTAAATCCTTAAGATTTCCCCTTTCCCGTATTATTAACTCCTTTTATATAATAGCCCGAAAACCCTTAGTTTTTGTTAAAAAACTATGTATTTTATACAAATATCGCATCGCAAATGATGGTGGACCATAACCTTTCATATAAATGCACCTTTCCCTGATTGCGATATGCGATGGGAAGCCCAGACCTGACGCTATATATATCGCAATCTATTCCCATATCGCGTCCGCTCCCATTGCAAAGTCCCGCTTATAACACATAACCCTTTGCCATTGCGATATGCGATGCATGATGAGAATCCGGACCTGATGTCATTATATATTACAGTCTATTGCCACATCTCATCTAGCCTCATCGCACATCCCGTCTGATATATATACCTCCCACCACTACGATTTCCGATATCCGATGGGAGCCCGAACCCGACATAGTTATATGTCATATAACATTTCATGTCACATCTGCTCATTATCATATTCTTTTTCGAAGCACTTCCCCACCCATATTGTGATAGAGATATGCAATGTTAGCCGAAATCCGATATCATTATCGGCCCGGGTTAATAAAATTCCAAATCTGCCATTATGTGTTTTGCAAAGATTTTCTATGTTAAATTGTTTTTTCGATTTAAACAAAGAAATGACCCGAGACTCCACTTTAATTGCTAAACACATTTTTAGCCACAATTAATCCATTCTCACCATATTTAATCCCTCCGTATTCTTTCTTTAGCACTATTCACCTTTGCCTGATAATGCAAAAGAAGACTGTTTTTCCCATTAAACACATAAAAGCCATTTTTTGCTTTGTTTTCCTATTTTATACAGTGAAGCCTCCATTATGCCTCTGTGGCCATTAAAGCCATTGTTTACCCTCCGATACGCCCCAAACTCCTTCCAATAGCCTTTCAAGCTCAGCAGAGCCATTGAAGACCTTCAATCACCTATGTTTTTCTTAATAAGTTGTTGTGTTTTGCAGTAAATACTGCTGTTTCAGGTTTTGTAAACAAAAAGTCTATGTAATAGTTTGAAGATAAATATGAGGATTTTACTATTTAAAAACACAGTAAAAACTGGAATGCGTAGTCAAAATCTACCCAACAGGGTGAAAAGAGAGTTACAAAGTTTAAAGAATTAAGATGAAAGATCAAAATGAAGAAAACAATCAACATAGAGGATACAAATAACAAAGTAGCATAAGAGGAAAATATCAGACACCAAAGCTAGCACAACCTGAATAAAGGGGGCAACAAGAAGCAGTTCAAACAGCTTCCCCTATCTTCTTGCCATGAAGATCTTTCTTTTCCTAAAAATCTTAATCAGTTCTAGCGATATTTTTCTAGTTTCATTATTGTATAAATAACTCTCTTCTTGAGTTGTAAATGGTTCGAAGTTCATGGTTTATTTCTCACTGCTTGTTAAGTCGTGACTGTTCATTCAATTTTGAACCTGGTTGCACCTTTGAAGGAAGATTTTGTAGACACTTGATGTATTCAGTCTTTCTGGGGCCTTAATACAAAACTGTTAAGTTATGGTATGTTCTATGCTTATAATAGTTTACTTCTTTTTCTTATTATATTCCACCGATTAGCAATCACATGTACATAAAGTAAAGTGCAGATAGAACATTAAACGATCGACAGAAAACAAGCCAAGACAAGAGACACAAGATGTGGCAGCTAGCCAGGGAAAAACCCCACAATGTGTGGGGAAACCCTTTGATCAAATCTTCTTTTATCTTCAATAATTCAGCAGAGAGAAATAGTACAATAAATCTGATTCATATCAGCAGTAGCAAACCCTAGATTAGTAGCATCAGCATTAGCGGCTTCATTATCAAACTAGGGCAGACCATGTCTCACAAACCGATAATCGGATTGACTTCATTCCACCACCAAAAGTTGCAGCTTTCAAAGGAGGTTCAGATGAACCTACAACGCAGTTCCAAAGAGGAGATCTTCTAGGCCACGCAAGTCAATCTTTACTTCTGCAGTTGCAACTTCAGTTTCAGCAGTTTCCGGCTTCAAACTAGGGCAGTCGATATCTTGCAAACCGTTCGTCGGATTGACTTCATTCCACCACCAAAAGTTGCGGCTTCCAAAGGAGGTTCAGATGAACCTACAGTGCAGTTCCAATGAGGAGATATTCTAGGCCACGCAAGTCAATCTTTACTTCTGCAGTTGCAGCTTCAAATTCAACAGCTTCCGGCTTCACATGTGTGAGAGAGAGAGACCCATTTCAGCGCGGTAGAGAAGAGACTCATATTTGCGCAGTAGAGAGAGAGAGAGATGTGATGAGATGAGTGAGTCCAAATGAGGAAAAGTCCTCTTATATTTATACACAACGTTGGTGGGTGAATAGATGCAACTGTTGGGCTTCTGAGCCTACATGAGTTGTAGGTCGACTTGATAATAATTCCATAATCAAAATAAATTCATATCTTCATGAATAATTATCGGAATTGAATGATCTTTATATCAATCCTACACCTCTCGAAGAGAGGAATCTAATAAAAATATTATTAGCCATGAATAAGATGACCCACATGAAGTTTTTCCCTGGTTGCCAATTTTAACACTCCCTCTCAACCATGGAGAACTTCATCTACAATCCGTCTATCGGTCGTTACTATTCATCCATCAAATGCACTACCTTGTATAGCCTGACCCTTGCCCTGATCTGCTCTATTTTGCCTGTTCTGCTTTGTCTTGTTCTGCCCTGCACTGATCTGTACTATTTTGTTTTGTTCTGCTCTGCTCTTGCATTTTTCTGTTCTACTCTGCTTTTGTCCGAATTATGAAGAAGAAGAAATGATCGAGGATGTATCATACTGACTCAAAGTCAGTCTCAGAGTATGTACTACTGGTCCCAGACTAGTCTCAACCAACCTAAAGTCAGCGTCATAGTGAGTACAACTCCAATGGTCCCAGACCAATATCATCCTCCACTGACTCAAAGTCAGTCTCAGAGTATGTACCACTGATCCCAGACCAGTCTCAACCGACCCGAAGTCAGCGTCATAGTATGGTACAACTCCTACTACTGGTCCCAGACCATTATCATTGATCCCAGATCAATGGAGGTCATCCTAGCGTAGAGAGTATGGTAGTTACAACGATGCGTCCATCGGTACTACTATGGTCCCTAACTTCATTTCCCTGCTCATTGATCAGATGAGAGGTACTTCCCATGAGTCCCAGACTGCATGGGTAGGATGCCTCAACAGGAGAACTAATCAATCCTGTCCTCACAGGAGAACACATCAATCCCGCTACAATCGCCATGGAGAACACATCAATCCAGGCCTCACAGGAGAACACATCAATCCTGCTACAATTGCCATGGAGAACACGTCAATCTAGGTCTCATAGGAGAACTAATCATCCTGCTACACAAGAGAGCGAATCATCCTTTTCCACAAGAGAGCGAATCATCTTGTCCCACAAGAGAGCGAATCATCTTGTTCCACAAGAGAGCGAATCATCTTGTTGCACAAGAGAGCGAATCATCTTGTTCCAGTGCGCACCACCAAGGGAGGGTGAGTCACCCTGTGGTCGTTTGTTGCTCCAGTAAGAACCACAAGCCCTCAGAGCTCCCACAGCTCAATGTATGCAACATGCAGGACCCTTGTACAAGGGTTTCTTGATGACTCCAAGTCGTTTGGGAAAATCACAAATTATATCTTTCCTCAGGGCTTTGACAAGGTGTATCAACATGTACATCATCTTAATGCGATGGAGCCTCCTTGCTCATCAACTTACCATATCCCAGATGATGTCTATCTGCTGGAGCAATCGAAAAATACGGGATTCCTCAATAATCGAATCCCACCTCTGGTTGTTATAGAGAATCACAATGGTATCCAATGTAAATCCAAATAGCTCACTGAAGAGCTTTCGCAACCAGACTGCCTCACATGAGGTCATGCTAGCAATAGTATATCCTGCTTCAGCGGTGCTCAAAGTCACCGACTTTTGCTTCCTGCTCATCCAGGATATCGAAGCAGATCCCAAGTTGAAACAACACTCGGAAGTGCTCTTACGGTCCACCACATTGCCTGCCCAATCAGCATCAGTATATCCAAGTAGTCTCACATCTTCGACAGTGTATCTTAACCCATTGTGCCACGAAGATATCTCAGAAGATTCTTGGCATCAATCCAGTGAGGCTCAACCAAATATGAGCTCAGAATGCTAACTGCAAAACATATGTTCAGATGGAGGTTCACCAAGAACATCAATGCGAATGAGTTTGTGAAACTCAGAGGCATTTCCCGAATCTGGTCCGACATCACTACCATATAACTTTTAAAAGTTAAGATCCTCGAGGTAGTCACAGGCTTGCAGTCCATCATACCAAATCTTTCCAATATCTTTACCACATATTTTCCTTGAGATAGGAAAATTTCCCTTGGCTTCTGCCACACTTCAAGTCCTTGGTCCTTCATTTCAAATTCAGAAGCCATCTCCCTCTTACATTTGTGAATGAGAGGGTTTGCACCTGTAGAAAGAGGTCATCCACATGCAACACCAGTATGATAGGCTTTTCATCTTCAACCTTAAAGTAAAGGTTAGTATCAGCTTTATTCCTAGTGAATCCCAACTTCATCAAGTAGCTATCGATCCTCTCATACCATGCTCGGGGTGCTTGCTTCAGCCCATAGAGAGCCTTCTTGAACTTTCATACATGAGATTTTCAATCATAAATCTCAAATCCTTCAGGTTGCTCCACGTAGACCTCTTCTTTGATCGAGCCATGCAAGAACGCAGTCTTGACATCCATCTGATGTAGGTTCCATCCTTGTGAAGCAGCAAGGGCTATGATCGAGTGGATGGTCATATATCTGGCAACAGGTGAAAATATCTCATCATAGTCTATACCTTCCTTTTGGGAGAAACCTCAAGCAACAAAACGAGCCTTATACTTTTCCGTGCTTCCATTTGCTGCATGATTTATCTTGTAAAGCCATTTGGAAGTAACAGTAGTCTTGTCCTGGGGTCTGGGAACTACTTCTCAAACATCATTCTTTATGATAGACTCATATTCTTCGGTCATAGCATCCTTCCATACTTGATGCTTGACGGCATCTGAGAATGACGAAGGCTCATTTTGTATGATCGTGCTCATGATGGTCAGGTATCCTTGATACCTATTAGGTTTCTTACTTTCACGAAAGGTTCCTCGGGGTGCAGCATGTCCTTCAGCATCATCAAGTAACCCCTTAAGCCATGAAGGCCTCTTCCTAGAAGAGGAAGGCTCATATCGAGGAGGATCAATCGGATCCATGGGTTCTTCTACATCAGGCATTGATTCATCATCCTTTTCTTTCGGTTCCCTGGTGTCGGCTTCTTGAGAGATCCTCAAAGTCGGAAAATTGATCACCTTGCTGAGAGCCATATCTTCGTCAAAGGTGACATCATGGCTAATTATGACTTCCCTTTGACCGGCTACATAGATTCTATAGCCTTTAGTATTTTCACCATAGCCCACGAAAATTCCCTTCTTTCCAGATGCTCCCAATTTATTTCTTTTCTCTTTCGGCACATGAAAGTATACATGGCTTCCAAAAATTTTAAAATGAGAAACATCAGGTTTCTTACCGGTGAATTTTTCTTCAGGAGTCTTGGAACCCAATACTTGATGAGGGCATCGATTTTGTACATATACGGCGGCGATTGTAGTTTCAGCCCATAGAAACTTCAGAAGTCTTTGATCATGTAGCATGGCCCGGACAACTTCCATCATCGTTCATTTCTTCCTTCCCACCACACCATTCTGCTCAGGAGTATGTGGTGTAGTAGTCTCCCTCTTAATGCTAACCTCAGGTATGCCTGAGTGAACCAACTGTAATATATCGGAGGTCTTGCTTTGGCTTGAGGGGAATGGTCCCCTTTTGAGATTTCCTTTGGCACATCCCGGACATACACCTTCTTTCTCTACTTGGAATTCGGGCATCCCTGTTACCATCTGTCTTACATCGGGTAGAGCTTTGTAATGAAGGTGGGAAAACCTCTGATGCCAAAGTTCGGACTAAAGAGATGTGTCACAAGACATGACACCTAGCGGACTTCCATCGACCTGATATAATGAATCAACACTAAACCCAAGAGTAAAGGAATCTTTATCATTATTTTTCCATATACATACCTTGCCATTGCTGAAGGTTACCTTGTAGCCTCTGTCTTCCATGACCAAGATGGACACTAGGTTCCTTTTGAGGTCAGGTGCATTTAATACATCCTGGACTTTCTAGCCTTCCTGAATGGTTGTCCTCTTCCTCGATCTCCAGCTCTCCTCTTACCTTTGCTGTTGAATTTGTCATTCCTTTGATTTGCCATCAGAGGGATTTTGATCATCGTCCCGGTGTGAGTCCTTTCTTCTCTTTGCATGAGAAGAAAAGGCAGCAGGAGGACCTTTAGGCATGGGCATTTCTTGCACTTCTTCCCTTGTTTCTTCTTGAATGCATCTAGCCATTAATTCCTCGAAACCAGGAATTACATTATAGTTCAAAAGAGTAGTCTTGAACACGTACCATTCGGATGGTAATCCTCCAAGAGTTGTGAGTGCCATTTATCTGTCAGTAATAGTTTTCCCAATAGATAGGAGATCTTTCTTGATCTCGGTGATTCTTAAGAAGTATGCTTGCATACTTTCATCCTTACTCTTCTTGATTTACCTCCACTTATTTCTAAGAAACAAAACTTGATTTGCATCATTAACTTTAAATAAAATCACCAGTCTATTGTAGATTTCCTTGGAGCTGTCCAGTTCAGAGATGTAGGACACCAAGTGCTTGTCGATAGAGTCCCAGATGATCTTCTATTTTGACTTCTCCATTTTTCCATTTGTTCCAGGCAGTAGCGGATGCATTTGATGGAGGCTCAACAATATTGCCTCTTACATGGTCCAGCACTCCTTGATCTGATAGACATCTTCCATCCGTGATAGTCAACTTTCTCACGGAGCTTGTCTTCGACAGGAAAGAGTGTTGAGGACCCCATAGTTCTTTTAGGATAGCCTTTCCAATCTTCTCTTCGATGATTGCTCTTGCTCTTGCTCGAGCTTTGTCTTCACCTCAGCTCTGATACCATGTTAAGTTATGGTATGTTCTATGCTTATAACAGTTTACTTCTTTTTCTTATTATATTCCACCGGTTAGCAATCACATGTACATAAAGTAAAGTGCAGATAGAACATTAAACGATCGACAGAAAACAAGCCAAGACAAGAGACACAAGATGTGGCGGCTAGCCAGGGACAAACCCCACAATGTGTGGGGAAACCCTATGATCAAATATTCTTTTATCTTCAATAATTCAGCAGAGAGAAATAGTACAATAAATCTGATTCATATTAGTAGTAGCAAACCCTAGATCAGTAGCATCAACATTAGCGGCTTCATTATCAAACTAGGGCAGACCATATCTCACAAACAGACAGTCAGATTGACTTCATTCCACCACCAAAAGTTGCAGCTTTCAAAGGAGGTTCAGATGAACCTACAACACAGTTCCAAAGAGGAGATCTTCTAGGCCACGCAAGTCAATCTTTACTTCTGCAGTTGCAGCTTCAGTTTCAACAGTTTCCGACTTCAAACTAGGGCAGTCGATATCTTGCAAACCGTTTGTCGGATTGACTTCATTCCACCACCAAAAGTTGCGGCTTTCAAAGGAGGTTCAGATGAACCTACAGCGCGGTTCCAATGAGGATATCTTCTATGCTACGCAAGTCAATCTTTACTTCTGCAATTGCAGCTTCAAATTCAACAGCTTTCGACTTCACATGTGTGAGAGAGAGAGAGACCCATTTCAGCGCAGTAGAGAAGAGACTCATATCTGCGTAGTAGAGAGAGAGAGATGTGATGAGATGAGTGAGTCCAAATGAAGAAAAGTCCTCTTATATTTATACACAACGTTATTGGGTGAATAGATGCGACTGTTGGGCTTCTGAGCCTACATGAGTTGTAGGTCGGCTTGATAATAATTCCATAATCAAAATAAATTCATATCTTCATGAATACTTATCGGAATTGGATGATATTTATATCAATCCTACACCTCTCAACGAGAGGAATCTAATAAAAATATTATTAGCCATGAATAAGATGACCCACATGAAGTTTTTCCCTGGTTGCCAATTTTAACAAAAACAGAGGATTTTGAATCTGGTTTTACACAGTTTTGTGTTGTCCTGTAAGTTTTTCCAGTTTTCAATAATTATGTTTTCCTTCATATGCTTATGACTTATAGAGATACCTAGGTAGGAACAATTAGAGTTTCAATTGATTCCCATAAACTCCTAAAGTGATCATCTATTAAGATAATGGATTAATGCAATTGTTTGTGTAGCTAATCCCCTCTAATCAATAAATCATCATCATCTTCTGTAAGCATTAAGTATATTGCCTTGAACCTTTGGAAGTAGTTTAGAAGGTTTTCCAACTTATGATTGTTCTGTTTTACAGTCTAGAAACTGTGATAATCATATTTTTTGTTGTCTTCTACTCACCACTATTTTTGATGTATATCACTGTGTAATGCTTTATAGCAACCCTTTGCTGAAGTATTAATATAACCCAAAGTATTAATTACTTTCAATTCTACGTCTGTCTTCATTCATTGGTCTTCCAAAATTAAAACCAAAAACCCTCAAAACAATTATTTTAGATGCTCTAGCATTGGTAGGCTGACCTACTACTATCTCAGAGGTACAACATCAGATTGGAGCTGTTGCCAGGGATTTGAATTTCATTCAAGTTTCCCTTAGGAAAATGATATTCATTCATTCTTTCCTTTAAAGGTGATTAAAGGTTTATAAAGGTTAAAATCATTCACCTAGGTGACTCCAAACTCCCAAGCTGGCACCATATAAACATACCAGATCTCGTTCAGAAGGTGACATAGTTAGTCCTTGTCAGATCCTCAAAATATTCTGAGAAAAGCTAGATTTAAAAGGGGGCACCAACCATCTTCTTCCTCCTCTTCAGTCCTACAGTCAGAAGAATTAGAATCATTTGACCCCTATAGTAATATCCCAGCTGATCCTGATTACTCCCATTTATCACCTAGGGTTGCTGAACTTCTAAACAGAGGAGTTGATTTTAAGTCAGCATACCTTATTCATTCATTAGAATCTCATCCAATACCCACACTACCTCTAGGATCACCTAAAACTAAATCTGATTTGGGTGTCAATCTACCAGAATATAAACCCACATATTTAATATCCCCTACCACCTATCATTTTCCTTCCATTTTTGATCAACCTGAAGCTTCTTCTTCCAAAAAATCTAAGGAGACCTTTTCTATATATTCCAATCCTCTCTTTGAAACAAAAGAAGGTATTCCTTTACAGGTCCCAAAGTTAGTTCTTAGGACTCCTTTGAAGTCTTTTAGGAGATCTCCTCCTTCTTCACCTCCAACTAGTTCATCAACTCCTAAATCACCATCTTCTTCTTCTACTTCTTCTTATCCTCTACATCCACACAAACACCTCATACTCCACCTGGACAACCTCATACACCTCAAGCACCTCATACACCACCTTCTATCATGGCTTTCCGACCTATTGTACAAGCTAGATATGTTGCCTTAGTCTTACCTAATAACCTTAATGCATTCCCACTTGGATACTTAAAATACCTTTCCAAGTACAATGGAGAAACTGGTCCCTCAGCTGAGGACCATATTCAATCTTTCCTTGACTTTGCAGACATCATGAATATTGAACAAGAAAATGTTTATGAGATTGTTTATACAGTTACTTGAGGGAAATGTGAGGATTTGGTTTAGGCAGTTACCAACAGCTACTATTAGAAATTGGGAAGAGATTACTACCACTTTTTAAAATCAATGGTGTGTTAAAAAGGATCCTCTTTATTTCCTCATAGAATTTGAAGAGCTTAAAAGGAACTTTGGTGAACGAGTAGTAGATTTTATCAAAAGACTCAACAAACTCTATTAGAAAATGCTTGTTGATTGTAAGCCCCCTGTAGCAGTAGCTAAGGCTAGATTTTCTAAAGATTTCGATGATGACTTTGATGTTATGCTACGAGAGAGAACTTCAAGAACTCTTGAAGACATGCAAACAAATGCTATAGAAGTAGAAGCAAATAGGGCAGCCTCAACTTCTTTGAAACTTAAGGAAGAAAAGGCCCAAAGAAAACTTAAATATGTTCAAGCTCTAGTTCCTCTAAGACTAAATAAGAAGACTCAAAAATAGATTAAATAACATCTCTTCTTAGAAACCTATCAAATAGGATTTCAAATATTGAGACCCAACCTAGGACCATACAACAAACAGTGGTTAGACCTCAAAACCAAAATCAAAGCTAGTATACAAGAAACCAAACACTACAAATTCTTCAGAGACCTACCAATGATCAACAGGTTCCTACTCCTCTATTAATAGATGACCAACAACCTGATTATAATACTATGACAATTACTAAAGATATTAATAGTATGGATTCTTCTTCCAATCAAACAGCCATCATTCCTCACAACAGAATCAGGTTCAAGAGGATCAAGAAGTTGCACCGGTATCTAAATATCATGCTTTTTCTAAATTTTTAATTGCAGAATTAAACATAAGGTATGATCTTAGGCCTAGGCCTGGTCCTGGGAGGCCTCCAAAGGAAAATCCAATAATTGAACCACGTACGAAAACTGCTAAAGCTCAAACAACTCTTATTCAACCATTAGATCAATCAATTGATACTTCCCAAGTTGGCAAAACATTTTGACTGCATTTAATGTTGAAAAAGAATTGGAGAGGGTTAAGATCCCAATTCCATTGTGAGAACTTTCTAAAACCCCTGGCTATAAAAGTCAAGTCACTAAATGGATTCAAAATACCTCGATTGATGTTGAAGGTGATGTCATAAGTCTACAAGATGAAAAGCCAGTAGTAGTCTTTGGCCCTAGTTCAGACATGATAGATGAGATAGTGCCTCCTTTCTATGTAACTCTTAAAACAAATGACTCCATTGTTATACAATTGTATGCTTGATTTAGGAGCATCACACTAGCTTATGCCAAAATCCATCATGGACCATTTGAAACTCAATATCACTAATTCCTACCATGACCTGTACACCTTTGATTCCAAAAGGGTGCCCTGTTTAGTACTAATTAAGGATCTAGTGGTTACCCTTGCCCAAATTCCAGTAAAGAGTGTAGTACTTGATATTGTTGTCACAGATATCCCTCCCAAGTTTGGAATGCTCCTTTCTAGGTCATGTTGTGCCAAACTAGGGGGAACTCTATAGATGGACATGTCATATGCTACTATTCCTATTTATGGAGGACAACAGTTGAGATTATATAGAGAGGTAAGATTTTCACATACTGTTTGTAAGACTAACCAGCCAAGGAACCATCCAATTTATGCAATAGATCAAGACTTTGGTTGTTTTCAGCTCACTTCAAGCCAACATAAAACTCAGGTTAAGATTGAAGAAGTAGTTGAAAGTCCTGAACCAAACCAAACTGATATTTGGAAACTGTTCTTTGATGGCTCTTGCACAAAAGATGGGGCAGGAGCTGGAGTTGTTTTAATTTCACCTGAAAAGGAAAATATAACCCAATCATGTAAATTAGACTTCGAAGTTACCAATAATGTTGTTGAATATGAAGCTTTTCTTTTAGGATTGAATTTAGCCAAAAGCTTAAAAGTTCAAAATTTAAGTGTTTTTACCGATTCTGAACTTATTTTTAAGCAAGTAAAGAATATTTGCCAGAATAAGCACCCTAGACTTAGGTCCTACCGAAATGAGGTATGGGATTCAGTGGGAAACTTATTTGATGCTTTTAATTTGACTCACATTCCCAAAGATTAGAACATTCACGCAGATGCCTTAGCTGTCTCTGCTAGCGCTTTTAAAATTCCTGATCATACTGATGTACTCTATCAGATACAAGTCAAAGATAGGCCATCTATCCTAGATAATATGAAACATTGGCAAATATATGAAGATGATGAAGAACTGAAATGATTTCTGTAGGTAGTAGATGATTTCTCATTTCTGCAAATTGATGAAGATAGAGCCGAAATAAATGAAAACGTAGAAGGAAATGATACTTCAGATTTTAAAGCCTAGATTGCTAATCACGAAGTTATCCAATTATCTAATAGTTTTATTCCAAATGGACTCATTCTATTTCTTCAGAAGATGACATAGAAGAAATAACATTGGAACTAATAAAGATATTAAAAACATCAAATTGTGCGCCTCTCTAGACCCAGAAATCAAATCTTAGTATTTTAAATTACTGCAAAATTATAAGGCCGTTTTTTCCCGGATTTACGCTGATTTAAATACCTATGATACATCATTAATACAACACAAGATTCCTCTGAAGCCAGAAGCAAAACTGTATCAACAGAAGCTTAGAAGGATAAATCCAGCTCTTCTACCAATTGTATAAAGAGAGATTAAGAAAATGTTAGATGCCCAGATCATCCTCCCTCTTAGATATTCTAATTGGGTTGCAAATCTAGCTCATGTTAGAAATAAAAATGGAGAAATAAGACTCTGCGTGGATTTTAGAAATTTGAACAAGGCATCATTAAAAGACAGTTATCCTTTGCCCAAAATGGACTAGTTATTGCAAATGGTTTCAGAAGCACAAAGAATTTCTATGCTTGATGGTTTTTCAAGTTATAATCAGGTGAACGTTGATACAACAGACAGAGAGAAAACAACTTTTACTACACCCTAGGGTACATTCATGTACATAAGGATGCCATTTGGCTTAACAAATGTTGGAGCAACATTTCAGAGAGCTATGGACATCGCTTTTATGGGTCAGGTAAATAAATCTGTGGTTATTTATCTTGATGACATAACTGTTTTTTCTAAATATGATCAGAGACATTTAAAACACTTGATGAAATTTTTTGACAGGTGTAGAAAATTGCTAGGCCATATAATTTCGAAGGAGGGAGTAGTAACTTATCCCAAATGAGTATCTACCATAGAGACATTGACCTTCCCTAGAAACAAAAAGGAGATTCAAGCTTTTTTGGGCAAGATTAATTTCCTAAGGAGATTTATTCCAAATTATGCAGAGATAGTGAAGGATATAACAAACATGCTTCGAAAGGATCATGAAGTCAAATGGACTCCTTCTTCTAGGCATGCATTTGAACAAATAAAAGGGGCTATCTCCGAAGCTCCCACCTTAGCCAGCCCTGATTATACTAAGCCATTTAGTATTTTCTCTTTTGCCTCTAAAACAACCTTTGCTGCTATTTTATTATAGAAAAGTGAAGATTCCCATGACCAACCCATAGCCTTTTTCAGCAAGGTTATGAGAGATGCTGAGCTGAAGTATGACATCATTGAGAAACAAGCCTATGCCCTTATTCAAGCCCTGAAATCATTCAATATGTATGTCTTACACTCACCTATTACTGCTAATGTCCCAAATAGGTCAAAATTGTCTTAACCCAACCAGACACCAATGGGAAAAGAAGTAGATGGATCACTCAAATTTTGGAATTTGATCTAACTATCAAGACTACCAAGCTAGTAAAAGGTCAAGGATTAACTAAGCTTATAGCTAAATCCAACTGCAAAGTACTTGGAATCAATTCTATTTTGGAAATACAAGGGAAGAATACACAAGAACCTTCCCTTCATCCTATAGGGGAGAATCCACAAGAAACTCTACCTTCAGAGCAGATCAGTCCTATACACATTGATGAGAAATATTTGTTGTCAAAATGGTATCAAGATATTGTAAATTTCTTGATCAATTTTGAGTGTCCAGCATCGTTCTCCAAAACCCAGTGCAAAACCCTCAAGTTAAAATCAGTCAAGTACTGCATTATTAATGCAAATTTATGCTGGAAAGATCCACTCAACATTTTGTTATTATGTTTAACAGAATCAGAAACTGAAGGAATCATTGATCAGTTTCATACAAGATTTTGTGGGGGACATTATGCTTGGAGAGCAACAACATACAAGATTTTAAGGGGAGGATTTTATTGGCCCACATTGTTTTTACAAGTAGGGGCAAAAGTAAGAGGTTGTGTTCCTTGCCAAATGTTTGCTGGAAAACAGAAATTAGCAACTCTTCCACTCATTCCATCAATAGTTTCGGCTCTTTTTTCTCAATGGGGATTAGATTTTATTGGAGGGATTCACCTCACTTCAAGTAATTAGCATAGATGGATCCTAACTGTAGTAGTTACTTTACTAAATGGGTGGAAACAATTCCAGTCATAAATGCTACTTATGCAATAGTAATTAAGTTTATTGAGGAGAATAACTTAGCTAGATTTGGTTTCCCAACTCAAATTGTCACTGATAATGCAACATATTTTTCTAGTGTTAAAATGATTGAATTTTTCTAGAAATATCAGATTCTATTACATCATTCAATCCACACTACCCTCAAGGTAATGGCCTTGCAGAATCATCAAACAAAAGCTTGGTAAAGGTAATAAAAAAGACTCTAGCTTATCATAAGAAGAGCTAGGATTCACATTTGATTTATGCAGTATGGGCAAACAGAATTACTTGAAAGAGATCAACTGGAAAATATCCATATCAATTAGTGTATGATAAAGATGCAATCTTCCCTACCAATTTGGCCTTTCAAGTTTTAAATTTCTGCAGGATGCAACAAATGATCTTGATGATTTTTATAGAAGAATAAATTAGATTATTGAACCTAATGAAGACATAGATGAAGTTCAATGCAAATTGTAGAGATATTAGAATAAGATGGAGATACTATTTGATAGAAGAGCCAGGGAAAGGGACTTTAAGGAAGGTGATTTAGTTCTAAGATGGGATGCCAAGAGAGAAGAGAAAGGAAAGCATGGCAAATTCGACAATTTATGGTTCGGATCTTTATCAATTGCTGAAGTAAAGGGTAATAACACTTTTGTGCTGCAGAATCTTGAGGGGCTATATTCCACTTATCTTGTAAATGGAAGGTTTCTCAAACATTTCTTTCAGTACTGAGAAGTTGAAATAGTTTTCATTGTAAATAATCCGATTTTCTTTTCCTTTCCAAGATGTCCGTGTGATTTTTCTTACAGAAAAGAGTCCATAGCTCAAGGAGAAGGCACATGGATCTACAGGTTCTCTGCATTCTACAGGAGAAAACAGTCCTAAGATGGAGCCAATGATGTAGCTTTTTTTGGTTTTGATTAGATAGAATATCTCAAAAAATGTTAAGTTAGGATATGGACATAATAATAGTGAATAAAATGTTAGTTGAAACATAAATCTTGATAATGATTCCCATATCAAAGAAAATGTTAGGTAGATGCTCTAAAAAATCAAGGCAAAAAGAAAATGTTAGGTTAGAAAGAAAATAAAACAAATAAACTTTGAAAGTGAGCAAGTCTAAATGCCACTATTCTTTTTCTGCAAAATAATGGTTGTGTGCAGCTTGTTTAAATGCCACAACCCATGACAGTCAAACTATTTAATCTTGATTGCATCATGCTTTAAATTTGATGTTATAGTTAGAGAATAAATATCTGGCCAAACTGTTTAATCTTGGCAGATCAGTAGTTAGGTAGAGAATAATAAGGTGCTCATTAGTTTAATCTGAGCCCTTGGAGGATATAAGGGTAGATTTAGATAGTTTTATTTTGTTAAATAAGAAGAAAGGAAAAGGGTTTGCTAGCTTAAATGCACCCATTAAGTGAAGAAAAAATGATAGGATAAGAAAAGGGTAAGTAGAGAAAGGTTGCAACAGTTTGATTATTGATTGGACAAAATGTACATTTATCATGTTTTTTGTGTCCATGATCCAATTACACAAAGCAAATGAAGGTCTACTTGATCAAGTAATTAACTTCCCATTCATCTCCATTCATTCATATATTTACTAATTTCCTCTTCATACATTCATATTCATTCATTTCCATAAAATCCCTTTTCCTAAGGTCAAAGCCCTTTTTACCTAGGAAAAGTAAAAATTCCATGTAAAAATCCCTTTTTACACAAAAAATCCCATTAAAATATGTTTTCCCTAAGTATTAATGCATATATGTGTTAGGATATTCTGACACATAGAAAATAGTTAAGTATAACTTGGTCTAGTATAGAGTTAGGTAAAGTGTGTTTCTTTACTATGTACATTTTGTAACTTACAATCCAACGGTCACGATATGTAGTGATCCAACGATTCATTCTCTCCTCGGTATTATCGAAACTTGATCCGTGGCTTAACACCCGATTGGTCCATGATCTCTATTTAAAGAGCATGGAGGTTCATTTGTAGGTTAACCATTCATAAGAGAAGCTTATGTAAATTTTCATTCTTTTATTAATAAATTGCCTGAAGTGGCCACATTAGCTCAGGCCGTGGACTGTTTTCCTCTTTGAGGGTTTTAACCATGTCAAAATACTGGTGTATTGATCTATGATCTATTTGTGAGCGGTGTCCTTTGGTGTTCTATATGAGGAACTTACCCTGTAAATTCCTACATGGTATCAGAGCTATTTGAGGGCCACGTCCGTTGGTGATCCAAATCTGAAGCCGGTAGAACTGCATCCAATTGTCGTTTCCTATATCTACTATTTTTGACTACTTTTGGGCCGAGAGGAATGCTCTATTGTGTTGGGAGCATCTATTCTAGTGAGGAACCCTTTTCGTTTCATGCGAAAAGGTTTCCGGTAGCCCTAGCTACGTCATTTTTAAGATCTGGAGGTATACAGTGTTTATTTGCAGTTTACAGTTATTTTCTCTCTGTTTATTTCGGTTTCGGTTTATTTGGCCTTTTTTATTACCGGTTCTATACCTTTCATTTCTGCATATGCTCTTTGCCTCACGACTCTGTGCGATCTGGGCAAATAAAAACAAAAAGGAAGGATTTTTCTCATGCATATGCTCTTTTCCGTTGTGCCTTAGTGTGATCTCGGAAAATCAGAAACATTGAGGAAAATATTTAGTTTCTGGCTAAAGCTAACTTCGAGCCGCAAGGTTTTTTTTTTTTTTTTTTTATGTCCGTGTTGTGTTTTGTGTTTTTTGTTTTGTAGGGAAAAAGAGCTTTCTCAAAGCAAGCACGCAACCCAAAGCTTCAACCACCACCCCCCTCTCTCTCGCTCTCAAACTTTTTGTTTAGCTCACTTGGTCCAAAGCTAATTTATGAGAGTAGAGGTCTTGAGTTCAAGTCTCCTTTTTGTGGGGGTGGATTTTTCATTTCCGCACATTCCCGCACTTTGTCGACATCTTCATCAAATTTTCTTCAAAAAGCCATAACTTCTTCATCTGGAAGCCATTTTCAGAGCCGTTTTTTTTTAACCAGCCAAATTTTTCGAGATCTTTCCATTGGAACACTTAGTTTCAGCATCTATAGCTTCAGTTTCTATTAAAATGGAAATTCCATGCCAAGTTATTCTTGACAGCACCAACTACTTCCAATGGAGGTCCTACATTGTGGATTTACTTAGAAGTAAAGGTCTCTACAGAATAGCCTCAGGCCAAGAAACCAAACCTAAAGATGAAGATAAGGCAGCTAAATGGGAAAATAGGCAAGATAAATCACGTGGGTTGATAGGGATGTCTATTTCTCCAGATCTTAGATTCCATATTGCAGAACTTGATACCCATGATGAAGCACTGAAACAGATTACTAAAGTTTTTGGAATAAAAAATGAACTTAGAGCCCATCAACTTGAAAATGAGTTGCTTACATTGGACCCCAATAATTTTTCTTGCATTTAAGATTTTTTGTCCAAGTTCAAGACCCTTAGACTTCTCTTGGAAGGTGTTAAGGTTAAGAAAGAAGATAGTAACCTTATCTATTCCATTCTTACTAAGTTGGGACTAGCCTACTCTGTGTTTGTTTCCACCTTCCATTCTACAAGAGAGGCCTTCATTTCTCAAGGACAAGACTACAAGTCCCCTTCCTTTGATTCTTTTTGCGATTCTTTAATAAGAGAACAAGAAAAACTCTTACACCTTGGTCTTCTTAATCTTGGAAACTCTTCTAAGAAAGCGTTAGCCACCCAGCAGCAACCAAATCCAAAGAATCCTAAGAAGTTGTATCCTAAAAGGAATGGTCCTAAACTAAACAAGGGTCCTAAGCAATTTTAGCCTCAAAATGAAAAATCATTTCAAAAAAATGATAAGACAAATAAAAACAAAGGGAAGAAGACTGATAGAAATTGCAACTTTTGTAATCGAAATGGCCACTTAGAATCCAAATTCTTTAAGAAGATGGAAGCCTTGGAAGCAGCAATGAAGAAGCATAACATCCATTCAGAGCACTCTTCAACTTCAACTTCATCTTCAGGAATGGCACTTTCTGCATGTGGTTGTCAAGCATCTCGGTCTGGATATGCACTAAATGTATCTTATTTTTCTCATTCTCATGAGTGGCTCATTGATTCTGGAGCTTCTTATCACATGGCCAAAAACAAAGCCATGTTTTCTTCTTTAAATGATTGTAACACCAAAAATATATATGTTGGTGATGATAGATCTCTTAGTGTTGTAGGGACTGGAACTGTTCATATAGACAACGGTCAATTTAATGATGTATTATGTGTTCCAACCTTATCCTACAACCTTCTATCTGTATATCAGATAACTCATTCAGGTGAAGGTAAAATCGTTGAATTTTCACCTCACGATGTTGTAATTAAGGACCTAAGAGATCCTAGACAGATTTTAGCTACTAGCATTGCTGATGATTCTACAAGGTTGTATAAGTTTCACAACTTTGAGTCATCAAATCTTCCCTCGGTATTTGTTTCTCATAATGATGAAGTGAGCAAACTTTGGCATGAGAGATTTGCTCACTTAAACTATTGCTCTCTTCAGAATCTATGTAAAGAAAATATGGTGATAGGTCTTCCAATGGTATCTTGCAGAGATGGTGTTTGTTCTGGATGTGTACTCGGAAAACATCATCGGAAAGTTTTGAAAAACGTGCCTCTTGGCACGCCTCAGCCCCTTTACAGCTTGTGCATAGTGATTTATGTGGTCCACTTCCAGTTGTTTCATTCTCTAGCTACAAGTATTTCTTAACTTTCATTGATGATTTCTCCAGACGCACTTGGTTATACTTCTTAAAACTCAAGAGTGAAGTATTTAACATGTTCTTGGCCTTTAAGGCCTTTGTTGAAACACAATCTGGACATCAAATTCTTAAGCTAAGATCTGATAATGGCGGAGAATATGTTAACAACAAATTCATCAACTTTTGCACTGAGAATGGAATTCAAATGCAACATACTGTTCCATATACTCCACAAAAAAATGGTGTAGCTGAAAGCAAGAATCACACCCTAAAGGAAATGGCTAATTTTATGCTTCAATCTAAAGGACTTAGTCTTAATTATTGGGCAGAAACAATTAACTGTGAAAATTACATAATAAATTGCACTCCTACTAAGGTTTTAAAAAATATCACTCCAGAATAAGCATGGAGCTTAATTAAACCAGATGTAAGTCACTTTCGTGTTTTTGGAAGTGAAGCATGGGCCCATATTCCAGATGAGAAACATAAAGCTTTAGAACCTAAGAGTGAAAAATGTATTTTTGTTGGATATTCTGAAGATGTCAAAGGATATAGACTTATTCCACTTAAGTCCAAAAATGTTATCATTAGAAGAGATGTAAAGTTTGCTAAAAATATATCGGCCTACGAGCCTAGTTCGGCGGATGTGCCACCTCTCCCTATCTCTTCTACTTTTGAAAATATTCCTTCTTCAGATGATGAAAGCGAGGATGAAAATCCTCCCCCACCTTCTCAGGATCCTCCTTCAGCTCCTCAGCTTCCAAAATGGGTCCGTGCTACTCGGGATGCAGCAGGTGATCTTGCCGGTGATCCTACAGATTAGCGACGTACATGTCAGTTTGATAGAGCCTCTTCTTTACTGGATCAAGCTTCAGTGAATTATGATCCTGACACCTTTGCAGAAGCTTCAGGCCATCTAGATTGGGAAGCAGCTACGTGTTGAGTCCCAAACCTGCATCTTCCTTATATACCTTTTCAGCCTTCTTTTCCATTTATTTGATCCACCAAGCTGTCAAATCATTGCATATTAGTCTAAAAAGAGCTTATGGAATGGTTTCCTAACTATGTTTATGGTTGCTGTTTGACTTAGATTTTTGTTCAGGCAGCTACGGAAACTTGTCACTTTCCACAGCCAGCCCAAGTTTCCGTAGCCATTTTGTTAAATACTATGTTACAGGTGTCCAATGGAGAATCCGGCCACATGGGCAAGCTACAAGTGACATGTACATGGAGCGTGTCCCCTCAGTTTAGCCGAATCACTCACAAACAGCCGTGGTCAAAGACGGTCAAAGGAGGGGTCAAACCAAGATTTTTGCGGTGGCACAACTCTGTTTTGCCTACGTGAAGGTTTGCGTGGCACGAACCTCAATTTCTGGAGGTGTTGGCACACCTGTGGATCAACCCGTGAACTGAATCAAGCAGCCACCACTCCATGGATTTAACTGTCATAATTACCATACCGCTAGATCTCAGGCCGTGGAGATTTACATGTCTATTTGGCAGCGTAGAATCTAGGAATTAGTTGCAGCATTTTCACTTATAAATAACGCGTTGGTATACGCTAGATAGTTAACTTTTCAGATGTAATTTTGACTGTTGTTATAAGCCCACTGTACCGTGCTTTGCTTTTGTCTTATTACTGCACTTTTATATGTGAGAAGACAACATTCTTGAATTCGATTTATGACTGAGTATTGACTGGCCGAGGTTGCAGAGGGCCCCTGTACACCAAGGCTCTGTATCTATTGTATAGTTTCTTACTTGCTTTCATTTACTGCTTTTATAATCAATAGCTTGTATATATTACGCTGTTCTGATAATCATGTTAACTGCTGTCCATATTTTCTTTTATGTTTTCTCATGACTATTAGCTGATCAGTGCTTTTCTTACAGGTTTTTGTAGGCAGCCCAGGCAAATTTACATATTTTTAATGACTACTGACATGAGATCATCTTGTCCTTTCTGTTGATTTTCATTTACTGAGTTTTAATTCCAGCATTGTCACTTCTTTCAATTTTTCTTTGCTTATTTACTTTTCTGCCACTTAGATATCATATTACTCATCTGTTTATGATTTCCTTCCTATAGCCAAGCGACTCAATTAGTGAGGAATCAGAATATTACTTGATGTAGTATGATTTAGTTTGCTTTCCTGCAAGTTAGAGATTAAATTACTTATATCATTTTCAAGAAGTGAAATATGAATGAGTAGTTAAATCTTAGTTTCCTTTTATGCAATTTGATTTCCTGAAATTTAGATATCATATTACTCAGCTTGTTTATGATTACTTCCTATAGCTGGAGCGAGTCGAAAGGTGAAGGGTCAGAATGTGGGTTGAAGTAGTGTGATTTAGTTTGCTCTGTTTTCAGTCTTTCAGTTGCTTTGAGTTCAGTTTTTATTTTCTTTTCATACAACAATAAGGATACTGGGTCATTGTCACTAGTTCACTGTTTTGGTACATTTATTTCCTTTTGAGAATTGATTTCATCACAGTGAGTTTGAAACCTTCTTTTTGAGAACTTTAAAGTTTGGAAGATCATTGTAGAAATCATCATTACCATCCATACTTGAATCATTGTAGAAATCACCATTACCATCCATACTTGACTTTCAATTTCGCCATCTCACACTACGGAATCCACAGAAGATAAACCCAAAAACAAACTAAAAGAACTCAAAAATGACAAAAGACTAAGAAATCGGTTATCTTGCATATACAGTGCACTTCACTTCAGCAGTTTACGACTCCTGGATTGACATTTTAAATAGCTATTTAGGACACACTAAATTGACCAAACATTTTGGTGCCGTTGCCGGGGAAGTGAAACTGGGTAGCCAATTTCTTAAAAAAAAATAAGCAAGAAAATTTCAAGGAAGGAAAATTGATAACCTCTCAAAGTATGCTCTCCTCTTGCACTTAGTGTGAACTGGAGGATCAGAAAAGAGAAAGTTATTGGTTTAATAATTTCTTTAGTATGATCTCTTCTTGCACCTAGACTGACCTGGAAGATCATAAAGAGAATTATTAGCTCGACTTGAAGAAAAATAAAAAAAATGACATGCATAGAGCAAGAGATTCTAGGGAAGGTTTTTAGCTAGGGCCAAGAGTTCGATTTTTTCAACTCCATCTACTTCAAGGAATAGACAAGAGACACCTCCATCGTCTCCAACTCACACTCCTAGCCTTAGGATTCCTGGAATTCAAGAGGCAGTAGTTGAATTAGGAGACTCCCCCACACCATCCATCGATTTGAATTAGGAAAAGATCATTTCTTTCCTTCTACAAGGAGACACATTGTAATTGAAGAAGTAGAATCACCTGAGGAAGAAGAGGGAGAAATTCCTCCTCGTTCGCCATTAGTAGAGGAACCAGAGGACTCTGAAGTCTCTGAGGAAACTATCATGACAGAGGAAGCAGTAAATGGATTTGGTAGAGGTAGAGGTAGGGGAGGAGGAGGAGGAAACAATGGAGGAGGTAGAGGTAACAATGGGGGAAATAGGGATGGAGATAATTCATTCGGATTTCCTATAGTTGATGAGGATTCTCAAGCAACAATGAAAAACATCTCACCATTTTTCCTCCCAAACTTTCATGGGTTAAGAAATGAGTATCCTAAAACATTTCTATTTGAGTTTGAAGTCGTGTGTCGAACTTATGATTATCTGGAAGACACTCAAAAACTCAAACTGTTTCCTTCAACATTGAAAGGAGGTGCTTTGAAATGGTTCATGGGATTACTCACTCAATCCATTAGGACTTGGAATGATATGAAACAAACATTTTTGGATAGATACCTGGACTATTGTATGCCCACCAATCACAAGGATGAGGTATTCAAAATGGTGCAAAGAGAAGATGAAAACTTGGAGGATTTACTTGAAAGATTCCAATACAACCTGGAAAGAGAAAAATTGAGTAACTTAGATGAGGAAACCTTGAATGCCCTTCTATTAAAAGCCATTAGAGATGAATGGATATATATTTTGAACATGATGGGAAAAGGAGATATATCTCAACTTCCACTTCATGATATAGTAGAGCTATGTGTCCATCTCTCAAGGGGAAAATCTAAAACTGGAAAAGGGCCTAGAGATCCTTCTCTCATTAGAGCAAACAAATCTGAAAATGGATCAGTAAGTAGGGCTGAGATTGGCAACATGCTTGATGAATTCAAAACTTATATCTTAGGGAGTCTTAGTGAGCAACTAGACACCCTTAAAATACAAAACAAGCAGAAAGCAGAAGCTGAAGCTTTGGCCATATGTTGCCCAAAATGTAGAAAGAAACATGCTCTAAGGGAATGTCCCTTGGATGCAAAAGTTGTAGAAACATGTGTGATTTTTTCAGAAAACCATGAGACCAAGGATTGTCCTTCAATTCCTGGGCTCAAAGCTGTCTTTCAAGAAGATCCAAATACAATTGAGTCTCTCTGTTTTGTTACAAGGAGACCTTGTTACACTAAAAAATGTCACCATGACTATTTACAGTTAGGATGACTCTATCAACAGTCATACTACCCTCTTAGGCAAGTCTTATGCCTCTGCTCTCCATGTCGAACTCCAAAAAGAGAGAAAGTCTTTTTAAATGTATTTATCTCTGGGGACGCAGGTTCTCTCAACCTTACCTGCGGGGACGCACCCAAGGTTCACAAAAGCTGCGTCTTTGGACGCTCTGTATGTAAAGGTGTAGGTGCGTCCCCCTGAAAAGGTTAAAATGCGCAAGTTTCATCTTTAAAAAGTCACTTGTGGTTATTTCTAGAGCATTCTAGAAGGTTGTTCGACGTGTATTGAGCGCCTCCAGATGGTTCATGCACTCCTAACAAAGAGGAACTTATCCCATCAATAGGGGAGCTATCCCATCCAAAGAGGGGATTATCCCATTGATGGTGGACCTGATTAACTTCCTCTTGAACACTATAAATACAGGCATTGGGCCAGAAGGAGAAGAGGTTGAAAGCTATACATTTCTAAGGGTAAATGCTGCAGGAATTAGGACTCCCATTTAGAAGCTTGTGAGGAGAGATTGCCATCTTTGCTTGTTCTATTTGGAAGTGGGTGAGATTTTTCAAAGTAAAGGAAGACTCTTGTGGACCCTGGAAGGAGCTTGCACAACACCAAGGCTCAGGTTGTAATGGTTCCTTTTGATTACCTTTAACGCAAATTAGTCCATTCTTCTCAATAACTTGTTGTTTATGAGTTATTCCATGTACTCCTTGGTCTATATGTTGAATATGCTTTGTTTTATGTTATAATCAGGTGCTATTTAATGGTTTGACTGTTGGTGATTGCAGGTTTTGGAGAAAAGGAGGAGCTCATCCAGATCAACAAAGCTTGGAATTCTACAACAACGTTTGGACAAAGGTAAGAACAAAACACTTGATTTCTCATATCATAATGCATGTTTAGAGAAGGATAGCTCTAGTTTGTTTTGTTTGTCATTAGAATGTCTTAGACTTCTAGGAAGGTCGGTTGTGTCCGCACTATTGACTGATTCCGTGTGACAAATTGGCGACCATACTGGGGATTCCGTTGATGAGAAAAGTCTTTTCCTTTGTGTGAACTTTGCTTTGAGAAAATTGGTTTATTTTTCTGGTTTTGGCTCTGTGACTTTGTCTGTGGGCAGGTTAGCTTAGGATTAGATTCATTTTGGTTTTTCTTGAGTTTTTCAGTAGGACGCACCCTCTGAGCGCTGCACAGTGCGTCCCTGGACGCACTTTTGCTGTGTGCACAGAGCGGGCCCGCACCTGTGTTAACGGGTTGCCTGCGTCCCCTGCTAAAATTTGAGAAAATTCCATTTTTTGCATTTTTTTCTCTTAGATTTTGCTTTTTCTTAGTTTTTACTGCCCAGATTCATTAGTCCCTTGTCAAAGATCTTCACCTGAACTTGTTTCGATAGCATTGAGTGTTTTAGTGGATTTCATCGAAGTGTAAGCCCTAGGGTTTGATTTTGAGTAGGTCTTGTAGTGACTTTGGCGATAGAAGTTGTCAAGCCTTAGATCTCTCTGGTTTTGTCAGCATTCTAAGAAGTCAGACCTGTCATAAAGTCTACCTGTGAGAGCAACTTACCATTGAGTTGTCTCTTGGGCCAATTTCGAAGTGCTTGTTGTTTAAGTCTTGAATTCCATTTTACAAAAAGAACAAAAAGATTTGAGTTTTGTTTTGACTAGTCTTTTGATTCTGCATTAGCTGGTCCTTGATTTCATTTTGATCAAGTAAAACAACCTAGAATCATCTTTGTGAGCTTTTGCCTTGTTAGGTTTGCTTAGAGTAATTTCCTTTTTGATTTGCTTGTGAGTCAAGTTTTCATAGATTTTGTAGCTTTTGAGATTGTTTTTTGTTAAGATAGGTTTATATGCTTTATTAAAAAGAGAAAATACAAAAACATCTCCTTTGAAAAGTTTTGTTTCAAGTAGCTTTGAAAAGTTTTGAAAGAAAAAGAGTTTTTCGTGCACGTAAAGAGTGGTCATGTTTGCATGCTTGAAAAGAAAAAGAGAATTGTTTCTTTGATTGTCTTTTCTAAGGAAGTTGTTTTCTCTAAAATTTGCATTCTCTCAACTCTCTTAGTCAAGAATTTCATTGAAAAAAGCATAGTAGCGTAAATCATCTTAGGTGCATCTTTTTAGTGATTTGAGTCGAGTCTACACACCATTGGTTTCACTTCCACTACCTTTTGTCTTTAAAGAAAAACCATAAAATTAACGCTTAAAGTAAAAACGACGTAGTAACTTTTATTTACTAGGGCTCTGAAACACCAATTTAGATCAGATTAGTGCCTTGGAGTAGGTGAGTAATTAACTCTCCAAGACAACAAAACCAAACAAGTAGCTTATCTTGTGGTAGAATAAATCCAATTGTCTCACTTGTACTCTGGGAAAGCTCCTCTTAAAGGAGAAGCACAAGCTCGTGTCCGAACCAGTGAGGGGATCAATCCCCCCTCGTTGGGAACGACGCCAGACACGCACGTATTACAAACGGTAAACCTCGGATTAACCATTGTCGAGGAGCCAGGGGTCACTTGTCGGTAAACCTTGGATTATTGTCAAGGAGCCGGCAAGGGGATTGAGCTTGCTACTCTGCCCTTGCGTGCTGTCGGAGTTTAGACTGTTCCCCCAGGTGCATTTGTTGCAGTTGGTAACCTTAGTGACCATTATCTTTAGGATTCTACCGAGGTGACGGTGGAGGGAAGGTCCCACTGTACCTGGAGCAGACGTCGGCTAGACTCACTTGGATTTTCTGGGGGGTTCACTTCACTCAAGACGGTTAAAGTGGAGGAACTTGGTCCAGTCTATTCATTAAGCAGGTTGCCGGGGTAACTGTTCCACCCGCCACTTCTGTACTGAATCCAACGATGTTGGGCTTCATCACCAACTAGCGCTTTCGGTCTGGAAGGCTACTGTTTGTGTTTGGTTTGACGCCCTAGATTCTTTAGGCGTGTGATTCAAATTTGTTTGGTTCTTTAGAGACTTTAGGTGGTTTGATTTGAAATTTTATTTTGTTTTCGTGTGTAGTAGTTAAAAGTTTTTAGCTGTGGCGGAATTACCGAGACAGTCCCGTAGACTTCGGGGCAAGTCACCTGAAATTGTTACCGGAACAGATTTGTTAAGAAAACTCCGTAGATCGCGGGGTGGATCTCCTGAAGACGTTCCGGGTCAGTACGAAGGGTTGAAGGTCCTTGTAACTCCTCCTAGTGGCAGTAGAGTAGGTTCACCTGAAGAAGGAGAATCTTCCTTGGTGTTCCATCCAGATTACCAAAGTTTAGAGACAGTTTATAATCCCGAAGTTGTTACAGTTTCTAAGCTTGTTGGTAGTTTTTCGTCTGCTAGTGATACAGGCGAAGAACCAGAAATATCTGAACCTGTTACTCCGACTTCTAGTGTTCCTGATTCACCGAGAATAGAAAGAATTATCACCGAAAATCTTCCTACTGGTTTGATTGCTATCGAAGAACTTGCTCCAGAGGAAGAAATAGGCGTTTCTTATCGTGAAGATCAACTTACTATTGATCTAAGGGAGCGTGAATCTATCTTTTACAGTCCTCCTAGAAGTACTACTTGGTACCTTTCGTTAACCAATTATTTAGACAACTTTGGGCTAGGTTTTTCTACACCTCGTACTCCTTTTCCACCTGGAGGTATTCATACTCCTGTCAATATGGCTGGTCCGTCGTCCGTGTTTACTCAAAGTCCTGAATCTTTTTTACATGGCGGTCCTTCTGTTCCCACTGGGTATCAATCTCTTTCTGGTACCTTTGCGGGGGCATCTCCTCAACCCGTTGATCATGGGTTATTAGTTGGAAACAGTGGTAATGTACCATTGGGTGTAGGAGACATTTACATGATGTCAGGTTCAGTTCCCGTTTCCCAACCTCAAGGTGGCCAATTACCGCCTGGGGGGCAGCCTCAGTTAATGCCTGGGGGGCAACCTCAAGGTACTTCATTCGTGTCTGGGGGGCAACCTCAAGGTCAGTACGCTCCTATGGGGCAATACATACCTCAAGGTCAACCCCAGCCTCAATATGTACCCCAAGGTCAACCTCAGTATCAATATCAACCTCAAGGATGGCAACCTCAAGGATGGCAACCCCAAGGGTATCAACCCCAAGGGTATCAACCTCAAGGATACCAACCTCAAGGTCAAGGTCAACCCCAGTATCCGTATTTACCTCAAGGTTATCAACCTCAAGGTCAATACTCAAGTCAAGGTTATCAACCACCTCAAGGTCAATCATATGGTCAAGGTATGGGAACTGCACCTTACAATTATCAATCCTATCCTCAATCCGGCTATGGATCTCAGTATCCTCAACCTGTTACGGGTCAATACCCTGGAATGTTAGTGTGGGATCCGTCACAGGGTCAACAGATGTTGCAGCCAAGTATACAGTCGGTACCTCAAGCTGGACAACCCGTAGTTTCTAGTCCACCCCAGCAACCGCAACCTGTCCAGTCAAGTGTTCAAACTTCTGTAACTTCGGTAGTTACTCAGCCGCCAATTGCACCTAGTACTCCATCTCAAACGGATGCTGCAACTACCGCCACATCTACCATACTTACTTCTGGAGTATCGACGGCTCCGGTTTCTACTGTCTTTGTAACCACTCCTCAGACATCTTTACCGTTGTCTGGATATACGATTCAAACCACGGTCCAGATGCCTGTAGGCCAGCCTGGTATAAGTACGATTGTCACTACTCAACCTCAATTTGTTCAACCTCCGTACCAGGGACAGTACCAACCTGGGCAAGATGTCCAACAACCGGTTTACCAGTATCAACCGTATCCTGGGTACACTTATCAACAACCTCAGCAACCCCAGTACGGTCTGGTTAATAATGGTTTTCCAGGAGGATATAATATCCCAAATGCGACTCCTGTTCCTAGTTATCCTGGATATCCTCCTCCTGGGGCCGGTATTGTGACCCAGAGTTTTAGAGATCCTAACCGGCAGTTACCGTTTATCGCAACTTTGGATTTACCAGACTTGACGCGCCTAACGAACGATCCAATTCAATATCTTCCGTTCTGGCCGTCGATGCCAAATAAGTTGCCCAGCGATATACCCAAGTTCGAAGGTAAGTCTGGAGAGGATCCGTCCAATCACGTGATGACTTACCACCTCTGGTGTGCTTCAAATTCTATCTCGGAATTCGATCCGCTTACGTCTTTTCCAGCGTACACTCATTGGTCTCGCGGCCAAGTGGTACATTAAGTTACCACGGGCCTCTTTTTACAATTTTAGCCAGTTAGCTACCTCGTTCTTAACTCACTTTCAGTTGCCGGTCAGATACGATAACGGCACGGAGTTATTAACTTCACTAAAACAATCAACCTCCACGTATATTTCCGATCACATTCATGAGTGGAGACGTCGAAGAAGGCTAGTGAAAGTTTTTATCCCGGACCAAATCTTAGCTGAATGGTTTGTTAAATCATTATTACCAAGGATTACTGAAGATGTAGCTAAGGCCGGAGTAGTTACTGAGGAGCAAGTCATTGCTCAGGCGCAATACCTTGACTTAGTTTACACTCAGTCGGGTACATTACACGAGAAGATTCCGGATCTTCCAAAGTCAAATCAAATCGCTGCTGCTCCTTCGGGATCTCATGCCGCTGATGGCATTATTGGTATCATGAATACAAGGAGCAAGAAGAAGTCTTCCAAGGCTTCAACTACTCCTATTATCACTTTGCCCGATTCCCCGACAGGAGAGTCTTCTCCTGAACTTACCGCCGATATTCACGCTGTAGAGTCATCTACGGCCAAATCAAAAAACGACGGAAAGAAGAAAGGAAAGAAGAAGGCTAAAGCAGACAAGGCTCCGAAGGAGAAAACGGAAAAGTCGGAAACCAATGACGAAAAGCGCAAACCTCGATATCCTTGTCTTATTTGTGAAGAGGATCATTTTACGAGAGATTGCCCTCATCGGGCCGAGGTAGTGAAAACAGTCAAAGGTTCTCCCACTCCTGCTGTGTTAAAAAATCCATTTCCAGAGCAGGAGAATAAGATGATAGGTTCTTCCTCGAACGCCAGTGAAGAACCCATTTTGATGATGTCTCATGTGAGGATTGCGACTCGATCGCAAGATTATGGTAGTAAGAATCCTGTTGATGGTAAGGAAGCAGAATCTTCTCACTCTAACCCATCAACCTCAGCTCTTGGTTCCGATCCACTACAAATCGAGAAACCTAACCCGGACTTAGTAATTAAACCGCCCGCCAAGGGTGTACTTCGAAGGTCTGCTTTCAATCCACATGCGAGAGCGGCCCAGAATTACAACATTGTTGAGGACTTAGCTGTTTCACCCTCAGCAATGTCGGCGTTAGAAGTGCTGCAATCATGCCCAGCACAACGAAAATTGCTTTTGTCGGCTATAGGAGCTGTTGATGTTCAGGACCCGAATCTAATAATATTCGATCTAGAAAATAGTACACCGCGTCTCCCCCATCAAATGGCTTTCGAAATTCCAGTGATAGTAAAAAACAGACCCATTCATAGGACTGTGATTGATGAGGGAGCTTCTACGTGTATTATGTCGATTCAATGTTGGAGATCCCTTGGTTCTCCTTCGTTGAACCAATCCCCCACCATCCTTAAGGCCTTTGATGGCCGTGGGTTCCATCCGTTTGGTATTCTACAGGAATTGCCTATAGGGGTAGAAGGTAAAACCGTTAGTCTGGATGTGGAAGTGGTTGATGCCCCTCTAGACTACAACCTTCTTTTGGGTCGAAGTTGGTCATATGCTATGACGGCGGTCGTTTCATCGGTCTTCAGAGTAATTAAATTTCCACATAACGGTAAGATCGTGACTATTGATCAACTAACTTACTTTTCATCCGACCCAGCCTCTTTAGAGAGTATCCACCATGTCGGTAAGACGACAATCCCTTATAGGGGCGTTGGTGTAGGTTTAGTTAAGGACTCCGGTTTACTGGGAACTTTTCCTCTCCCTCCACTCAGCGTAGAACCTTTATTTGCAACAATTCATATGATTACATCAGAAAACATTATTTACGATGATCCTTGGATTGTCCCATCTGACTCTGAGATAGACTCATTCGGTGATGCTATGCCCTTGAGTCCATATGAAATTGCTTATGAAGCTCTCATGTCTTTTACCGACTCTCATTCAACCGAGATCGACCAAATGAATGTGGTCAATGAAGAATCACTTTTCACCTCAACCTTAGAAGGGATAGCGTTTCTCGAAGTCGTGTCATCTGATGAACAACTTCGCGAAATCCTAAGTGTAGACGATCTACCATGGGAGGATCTCCATCACAGATCTTCGTTTTTACCTAAGGATGAAGCATTTGAAAATGACTTTTCATCTATCTTTACCGCTGAATATATCAAAGACGCTCACGATCCAACGAAACATTCTGATTCAGAGTTGAATTTAGGGAATATTTCTCGTACTATTCCCATTGATATTTCAGTGAAGCCCGGAATTGAGGAGAACATTCATATAGGTGCCGCATGTACAGACGATGAAATCCAAACTTACAAGGCCCTATTCCAAGAATTCCGCGATGTGTTTGCCTGGTCTTATGAAGAAATGCCGGGAATCGATCCTACCATTGTTGTTCATGAAATAAAAACCTACCCGGATGCTAAACCCGTCCGGCAACGGTTGCGTCAGATTCACCCTCGAAAAGCCGCTGCGATTAAAGCAGAAGTCGAAAAGCTGTTGAAAGCAGGTTTCATTTATCCGATCCCGTTAACGGATTGGGTATTGAATATTGTTCCAGTCAATAAGAAACAAGGAACAATAAGAATCTGTATCGACTATAGGGATATCAATCGAGCTTGTCCAAAAGACAACTATCCTACGCCTTATATCGATCAAATTATTGATGATTGTGCCGGAAGTGAAATGTTTTCCTTCATGGATGGTTTTTCGGGCTATAATCAAATCAATATTCTACCTGCCGACCAACCAAAAACGGCATTCATTTGTCCATGGGGGACATTTGCTTATTGCAAATTACCTTTTGGGCTTAAGAATGCCGGGGCCACTTTTCAACGGGCGATGTCTTACGCATTTCATGACATCAAGCACATTGTGCAACCGTATCTCGATGATTTGCCTGCTCATTCATTACATCGAGCTGACCACCTTGTCCACCTACGAGCAATCTTTATGAGGTGTAGGCATTATCGAATTCGGTTGAATCCCCACAAATGTGTTTTCTGTATAGAAACAGGTCGATTGCTGGGATTTGTTGTTTCAAAAGCTGGCATTCGTGTCGATCCCTCGAAAGTCGAGGCTATCATCAAATTGCCTCCTCCTTCGAGTTTGCGCCAACTCCAAAGTTTTCAAGGGAAAGCGAACTTTTTACGCCGATTCATCCCAAACTACGCCGAGGTCACTAAAGGTTTTACACGGTTGTTGAAACAAAACGTTCAATTCTTTTGGGATGAGATTGCCCAACAATCTTTTGATGCACTTAAACACGCGTTGACCCATGCACCGTTGTTGCATCCTCCCAACTACAACCAGGACTACTTCTTATACCTCGCAGCTTCGCATTCCACCATTGGAATGGTGTTAGTACAAGAAGATGAATTCGGAGCGGAGCATGTGATATATTATCTCAGTAGGAACTTAAATCCCACTGAGCTAAAATATTCGCATGTGGAGAAATTGGCCCTGGCAGCCGTTCAAGCTGTCCAGCGTTTTCGTCACTACATTCTTCTCCGTAAAACTACAGTTATTTCGGATTGCAACCCTATGATTTAAATTTTGACAAAACAACTGCTAGGGGGCAAGTACTCTAAATGGATCGTTATCCTGCAAGAGTTCGACTTGGAGTTCGAGAAGTCCAAGTCTAAGAAATCCTTAGTTTTTGCGGAATTGATGTGTGACTTCCTGCGTACTGACACAGAGACTGTGGCAGAGGAGCCCATTGTGGACGAATCTTTGTTTCTTATCAGTACTTTAGATCCGTGGTACGGGGATATAATCATCTATCTCCAAACCCAAACCTTTCGGCCTGAAGCTTCAAAGGCGGAACGTCGAAAAATTCGGTTTCAATCCCAGCAATACAAAATTATTGGAGATACACTTTATCGCCGGGGGGCAGACTTAGTTTTTCGACGTTGTTTAACTCACGAAGAGGCTGAGAGGGTATTGAATGATTGTCACTCTGGAGCATGTGTCGGTCATATGTCTGGGTATGCCACAACTCAGAAGGCGTTGCGCGCTGGTTACTTCTGGCCATCTATGTTTAAGGATTGTATCATTGCAGTCCGGAAGTGCCACAACTGCCAAGTGTTTGATCGAAAGATGCGCGCATCGCCTGCTCCTCTCCACCCTATAATTTCCGTTGGTCCATTCGCCAAATGGGGTATCGACTTTATTACTTGCAACCCTCACTCGGCTGGGGGGCATGCGTATATCATCCTCGCGGTTGATTATTTCACTAAATGGGCCGAGGCGATCCCTACATTCGACGCAAGCGGCAAAACAGCTGCAGTTTTCGTATTCAATCATATTATAACTAGGTTTGGTGTCCCACAAGCAATCATTACTGACCATGGGAGCCATTTTCGAAACATCATGATGACTGAGCTTACAAGCCAGCTTGGTTTGCGCCACAACAGCTCTACTTTGTATTATCCGCAAGCCAACGGTTTGGTTGAGTCTATCAACAAAGTTCTGGTTATCATGATCCGACGAACCATTGGTATTCATTGGTCGAATTGGCACAACATGTTATTTTCGGCGCTATGGGCATACCGAACCTCAGTGAAAACTTCAACAGGGTTCACTCCTTTCCAGCTAGTTTATGGCTTGGAAGCTGTGTTACCCATTGAATGCAAAATCCCATCACTTCAAATGGCTGTCGAATTACTCCCAGCTACTTCCGAAGAGGAGAAACGTTTATTGTACTTAGCTAAATTAGATGAGACTCGACGTGACACTGCATTGGCAATCGAGACTCACGCAAAGCGAATGAAAGCTCAGTATGATAGAAATGTGACCCCTCGAAGTTTTTCGGAGGGAGACCTAGTGCTTTTATATGATCAAGCTAACGATAAGCTAGGTGCTGGAAAATTCGTTCCTATGTGGCATGGACCCTATATTGTAAAGCGAAAGCTAGCAAAAGGGGCTTATGAGTTGGTAGATTTTAATGGGGACTCTTTGGGTAAACCCAGAAATGGACTTTACCTAAAGAGGTATTATGCTTAAATGGTGGGTGTGGAGAATTTTTAGTTAGGTTAGGTTTTCTTTCTAGCTAGTATGTTTGTTAGTTAGTCAGTGTGCTTAGCTTAGCGAGTGTGTTTTTCGTCGTTATTCTGGCTTATCTTGGTTTTACTCTTGATATTGCAGATGTCGACGCCTCTCCAAACATACATTGGATTTGCTGATGGTGCTTGTCGTAGTACACGGAATATCTCTTCCGCAGCTTGGGTTATCTATTCACCCTCTGACAAGTTAGTTTCTATGCATGGGGTAAGCCTCGGTCAAACAACGAACAACATTGCAGAATACAGTGCAGTGGTTGAATTATTATCCGAATCTATTTCATTTGGAATTCGACGTTTGATAGTGAGGTTAGATTTTGAACTTGTTGTATTACAGCTTAATAGAGTTTATGCCATTAGGAATCCTGTGTTATTAAGGTTGTTTTTGAGAGTGCGTCTCTTGGAACGTGGATTTGATTACATTGAATATTAGCATATTCCAAGGTCCTTAAATACATTAGCAGATGCAATTGCTTCTCAAGTGTTGGACAGACATTTACGATAATCATGCAAGTAAATTTAAAAAACATTTCATCACATATGTTAAACAAGATAAGCCGGTAATAGTGATATATATATAGATAGGAGTGTGTCAAAAAATATACATCGTCTTCGATCATAGGTTGAAAAACACCTTATGATCGGCAAAAATGATAAAGTACAAAAAGTCAAAAATGTCACATGTGTCTACAAAGTGACTAGCCAATCACTGGTGGTGCTCCCTATACGACACCACTGCACGGGCTACCTTACGCAAAAATCTCCTAAATGGTCCAGGGACCGCGACTACATAGCGCTGAAGTCTGATAGGAATATCATCCATAGTAGTCTCAGGCATATCCGCCGTCAGACGCTCTAGATCATGCTCCAACTCAGCTAGTACCTCTGCAGCCGCTGCGTCCTATGGGGCCGGTACCGGTGCAACTGGATGTCTTCTCTCAAAAGGCCGGAGGTTGGCTGGATGCTGTGGACCAACATCTGCATTTTGAAAATTTTACTGTCAGTTTTGAGACGATATATATAAAAAACAAAAAAATACATAATTTGAAAACTTGTGAAAAATAAAGTACCTCTGTCATCCCATTGTTCTCCCTGTGGAAGAACCATGTCCGGATCACCTCGAAAATCTACTCCGGCATACGGAAAGTCCTAGATCGAGAAAACCTGGTCTTCCAACCAGTGAAAGTAACTATCAGAAAATCGAACAACTGCCGCGCCCTCGTCAGGATGCCGGGCCATCACCGCAACCCATCGTACCAGCTTTGGCTCCCGAGGACCCAAGATATCAACAATGAGTTGCTGAGGGATCAGCATCGGAACTCTCTCTAAGGCAAAGCTCACGACTAAAGGCCCATATCCAAAAGTTTTCAGTCGTCCGTTCTTTGCCTTAGTCAGTTGGCTCTTCACGTTAGCCGACACAGCATCACACCAGTTGAAAATGGTGCCTTGGTAACAGTCAATTGCCATCCGCATTTGGGACCCGGAAGCAATGTGTAAAGCGGCCGCACCGCAAATTCTGGTAACCGTGAACGCTATAACTTTGAGTTCGCGCAGAGAGATGTGTTTGATCTCCACGCCTTTCGAATGGTGTGCACCAATCTTCCCGGAGACTAACAAGGGATTGGCCACCCGGCCTAGTCCCGGCTAGATTGAGTTGCTCGCCTCTATTTGGCAAGCCAGTGAGAAAGTATACATCCGAGGGATCTATCTCGAGCTGGTGCCCTCCTATGTAAAAGAATTGCTCTTGAACGTTCCATCTCTCAACCAGCCATTCTAAGAATCTTACCTGAGCCCTCATGCCAGGTATGGCCCAGTATTTATATAGCCCGCATTCTTTTAGGGCATCAATGGAAGGTTGATGTTCAATTGCAGCTAAATCAACGTCTTCATGCTCTCTTTCTCTCCAATCCAACATGGTGAGTGCCCTACACACCAAGAAACAATGATTAGAACTGATTTGGGGAAATTTGAATGGTTATTTGTGGAGATTGGGGTTTTAAAATCCGCCTTTCACAGAGGACGCACCCTGCGTTTACAACACAGGGCGTCCGGACGCAGCTGGCCTGAAGGTGGGCTGCGTCCCCCGACCATTTTCCTGTATAGGAAAAAGTCGGAGGACGCAGGTCACCCGAAGGGCACCTGCGTCCACCGAGGGGCGCATTCTAAAACCTAAACCCCCCCAAAAACCAAAACTAAAACCTAAAAATCAACTTTAATCGGATGAAATTGAAGAGTAGGATGTTGTAAAATACCTGGAAGAGACGGCGTTCGATTCTGACGGTCGGATTTTCCGCAGCGACCACGGGAAGTTTCTTGCCAAAAGCTCTTTTTTCAACCTCAACAGTCAAACGGTAAAAATGACGTGGTAAAAAGTCTTTTTATAGGTTTTTTGGATGAATTTGTTCATTTTTCACCATGGAAAGATGTTTTTCGATGTATTTTTTCCTATCTTAAACAGGTATGAGTAATGTATTGCTTTTGTGCAGGACAAAGGGACTTAGAGGGAAAATTGTCATTTTTCACGAACCAAAATATCAGAGTCATCTTTTAAGCCCTTTTCTGACTCCTAAAAAATGAAAAGATTGCCGAGCGTTTCTTTTACACTCGTTAAAACGGAATTAAAAGACGGTCCCCTTATAGCTCTTTTCTGACCGTAAAATCAGGAAAAGATTGCCGGGTTTTTGTCGTTTCAAACTCGATATGGAAATAAAACGACGTGTTTTTGATCGCTTTTTACTTTTCAGGTCAGTGACACTAATTATGAAAGTACTCCTTGGTCGCAAGATCAAGCGGTTCCCCCAGGTATTATTTTATACTTTTTCGGGCTTGAGGGACACAAATCTACGAAAAAGTTCAACTTGGAGTCTTCTTAAGTTTTTCAGACTCTCTAAAAATTGAAAAACGCCGAGTTTCTCCTATACCGGGCTCGTTAAACATTTCACAGTAAAGGACCTGTTCAATTACAAACAGGAACGAACCATTCCTTCCTAGGGTTCGAATCAAAACTAGGTTGGACTCATCTGAAGGATGAGCTTATAATCAAGCATATGTTATCCTCCTCAAGCTTGTTAAAAATAAAGAGGTACTTGCCAGAAATGGTGGGGGAAAAGAGAGAAGAATGAGCCTATTTGTTACCTTTTGTCTCAGAAGAAACTTTATTACCACTCTTGAATACGACACTTTTTCACCTGGGTTGGGAAATCCTTTACCTCACAGTTGATCAAACCACTTTGAAAGTCTTCAGTCGGGTTCCGGGGATTAAATTTGAGTTATTCAGCACCAAGCCATCTGTCGTGTCGTTATGTGTTCAAGAGGTCTGCAAGCAAAACTTTCATCTGCAAAATACTTGTCATCCATTTGACCATCCCTGAGTCAGTCCTTACAGCAACGTTTCTTCAACTTAAACAATGATTTCGTGTTGTGGGCTTGCCTACAACGGGTCGCTTTCTATCGACATCAGCACATTATCTAGAGAGATGACTTAGAAATCATCAGTACCTTGAAGTCTGCATGCATCAATGGCAGGTTTCTCGCCTTTGACGTCAGTTTACATCATTGACTTTCGATCGAAGGATTCCGTGAAATGTTCGACATCAACTCATTCATTCACATCTCATGGATTATACTGGGTACTTTGAGAACCATTGACATTACTGGTGGTCTCTCTCACGCTTGTTAACAGTTTACATCATCGACTGGTAATCAAGTGGTTTCTACCATGTTCGACATCAACTCATTTATTCTCATGGCTAGAATCGTACCAATTCGAGAAGTAGAAATGAAGACCCTGGATCTAGTTTCCACCATCCAGGCTGCGAGGAGTTTTGTATTCATTATCTAAGTAGACTGATCATAAACAGATGGCTGCGCCCATACTGTGTCTACAAAAGTCTATGATTATGATGTACTACAAGATCATTCCTGTATCAGAGTAGTTAGTCTGTTAGTTAAAGTTTTAATCTGAGTATGGGAATGCCTACCTCAGTGATGATATAATCTTATACATGTATTTTGTGTTGAAAATTGCAGGTTCTGACCAGGCTCTCCACGAGATAATCCTTGAAATGATAAAGCGCTTCACCCTTCCTAGATAATACAAAACCCTAATCTATTACAGGCTTCGCACTTTACGGGGCAATCTGTTACACTAAAAAATGTCACCATGACTATTTACAGTTAGGATGACTCTATCAACAGTCATACTACCCTCTTAGGCAAGTCTTCTGCCTCTGCTCTCCATGTCGAACTCCAAAAAGAGAGAAAGTCTTTTTAAATGTATTTATCTCTGGGGACGCAGGTTCTCTCAACCTTACCTGCGGGGACGCACCCAAGGTTCACAAAAGCTGCGTCTTTGGACGCTCTGTATGTAAAGGTGCAGGTGCGTCCCCCTGAAAAGGTTAAAATGCGCAAGTTTCATCTTTAAAAAGTCACTTGTGGTTATTTATAGAGCATTCTAGAAGGTTGTTCGACGTGTATTGAGCGCCTCCAGATGGTTCATGCACTCCTAACAAAGAGGAACTTATCCCATCAATAGGGGAGCTATCCCATCCAAAGAGGGGATTATCCCATTGATGGTGGACCTGATTAACTTCCTCTTGAACACTATAAATACAGGCATTGAGCCAGAAGGAGAAGAGGTTGAAAGCTATACATTTCTAAGGGTAAATGATGCAGGAATTAGGACTCCCATTTAGAAGCTTGTGAGGAGAGAATGCCATCTTTGCTTGTTCTATTTGGAAGTGGGTGAGCTTTGTCAAAGTAAAGGAAGACTCTTGTGGACCCTGGAAGGAGCTTGCACAACACCAAGGCTTAGGTTGTAATGGTTCCTTTTGATTACCTTTAATGCAAATTAGTCCATTCTTCTCAATAACTTGTTGTTTATGAGTTATTCCATGTACTCCTTGGTCTATATGTTGAATATGCTTTGTTTTATGTTATAATCAGGTGCTATTTAATGGTTTGACTGTTGGTGATTGCAGGTTTTGGAGAAAAGGAGGAGCTCATCCAGATCAACAAAGCTTGGACTTCTACAACAGCATTTGGACAAAGGTAAGAACAAAACACTTGATTTCTCATATCATAATGCATGTTTAGAGAAGGATAGCTCTAGTTTGTTTTGTTTGTCATTAGAATGTCTTAGACTTCTAGGAAGGTCGGTTGTGTCCACACTATTGACTGATTCCGTGTGACAGACCTTGGCAGGGGCAACAAAACCAAGGGTTTAATAACTCTATGAAATTTCAACCCCCACCAAATTGGAATCCTTGGCAACAACCTTGGTCCCAACCTCAAAATCCTTTTCAATCATGGGTACAAGGTATGCAAAATCCTTATGGGAGATTTGCTCAATTTTATCAATATCCTCCATCTTTTCAAAACCAACAAGCTCCACAACTTCCAAATCAAAATCCACAACTATCATTGCCATTTTCACAACAACAACAACCTTCTCAACAGAATCCAAACTCAAACTCTTGCTTCCATTCCAACAGAAGCCAAATCAACTACCTTCTCATCCATTGCCAAACCCCAACAATAAAAACCCTCAAAATTCTTACATGGTAGAAGGACAACAATTTCCTACCTATATGATTGTTCCTCTCAATGATGTACAACTCAGATCTGGTAGAGTTTTAGATAAGCCTTCTATAGATGCTGAAAAGTAAAGCATTTCTGAGGAATATTCTCTTGATGCCAATAAAGGTTCTGAAGCATCTCTTCAAAACCCAAGCATTCAAAAAGAAAAAGAAAAAGAATCAATCCCCACAACTCCTATAGTTGAGCAACCTGCATCTTTATCAACACCTCCTTTTCCTGAAAGACTACAAATTGACAAAGGGGTGGAAAAACAAATCATGTTGCCTGACTATGATTTCATGGATGAATTGAAGAATGTCTATATCAAGATTCCCTTGTTACAAGCCATTAGAGAGATTCTTATTCTAGCAAAAACAATAAAGGAGTTGAGTCTTAAAAGACCAGGAAGGAAACCAAGAGATACAAGAAGAATCCACCAGGTAGAAAAAATTGCAGATATCATGATGGGAAAAATTACTATGCAGAAGTATGTAGATCCCGGTAGTCCAATTGTCAAAACACATATCAATGGGGTAGAAATTCCAAATACTTTGATTGATTTAGGGGCTGCTATCAATATTATGAGTAGACAGACTATGGAATAGCTGAAACTTCCTAATCTTCTTTTTACACCTACTTTACTGCAACTTGCAGATCGATCAATTATCAAACCATATGGTGTATTAGAAGACATTTCGGTCTCCTTAGACTCTTGAATATCTAGTAGATTTCATGATTTTAACTCCCAAGAGTAATTTAGGAGGACACCCTCTCATCTTAGGAAGACCTTGGCTAGCCACAACTGATGCTTTTATCAGTTGTAGGTCTGGGGATATGTATATTTCTGATGGTAATTCGACAAATAAATTCAATCTGTATCCTCCAGCAAAAGCAATTACAGAAATATGAGATTGTTGGGTCCCTAAAATACTAGTGATTATCCCATTACTATTGTAGTTATACCCCTTATTTATATTCTTGTGCCCCTATTACCCCCATATTGTTATTTCTGTACCCCATAGAATCCCTCTATTGTTATTTTTGTGGCTTTATATTATTATTGTTAGGTCGGCTGGAATATATTGTGACTTCTTAGACTCCTATATATAGAAAAGAGGATTTGTCATTTGTATCATCCAAGAATTGTTCATTTATGTAATGTAAAGGAGGTTTCCCCCTCGAAGAGCCTGAATTCTAAGGCATTGATCTATCTTTTCTATCTTTTCTTGAGCTGGTTTCATAACATTTGGTATCAGAGCTTTGGATTCTAGGGTTTCGCTGCTCCAAACGGGTCATCGTGGCATTTTCGCTATAACTTTGTTTCTGTGACATTTCAGAAGTCGCAAAAAAAACCCATTTGAGAAGAATTGGCGCTGAACCTTGGGTCCGAATTTCAGAGCTTTTCACGCGATATTTTCGGAGATATGATTTGAGGAAGTTGGCATTTTTGCAGACACCTGAATTACATTCAAAACAGGTGACCTGGGGAAAATCGTCATAACTCTCTCTCTGAGGATCGGATTGAAATTTCGTAAAAAGGTACAAAAAGACGAAGGACTGTAGTTTATTGTGTGTGTGTTTCAGATTCAAAGGTTGAAACGGTGACTCGTGGAACGTCGTACAAGTTCGCTCTACTGAACCAGTCTAAAAGAAAGTCACTGTGGGAGATTCACATAACTCTTCCTTGGAGAATCCAATTTGGCTTAGAATTGTAGCATTGGAAAGAGGATGAAGAAGGCTACTACAGGTAGCAATTTCAGAATTGGATGATCCGAAATTACAGAGATACATCAGATTCAATATCAGGCTTCTATAAAGTGAAAAAAGGTGTGTAGTTTTTTTTTAAATTTTTGTGTAAGCTTGGTTTAACGGAATTCAAAGGGCATAGTAAAGCATTATTATCGGTAACTGATGCCCTGAGGAAAGAAAATTCAAACACCTAGTAAGGAACCTGAAAGCTCTAGCATGACTCATGAAGAAGAAGAAGAAATGCTACATGATATATCAAAATTACAAGAACAAGTGCAACAAATGTCACGCTCACAAAAGCTAACAGAAGCTAAGATAAGTGGCGTGGAATCTAAGATAAAGGGCATGGAAGCTAAGATGGATGATTCGAAGACAGATTTGAAGAGAGACATGGCAGATTTGAAGATATATTTGAAGACAGATATGGAAGAATTGAAGAAGTTGCTACAAGAAAGGGTCACTAATGGTGAAAAGGTAGTAAAGGAAACACATGATGAGAACAAAAGAAATGTTAATCATGATACCATAGACACTAATGTTGGATCGAAGAATCACCATATTCCAAAAATCGATATGAGGAATTTTGATGGCAAGGATCCCGCTACATGGATATTACAGATGGAGCAATTCTTCGATCTCAATAATGTGCAAAACGCACAAAAGGTACGTATGACAACTGTATATTTGGAACCAAATCAGTTTGTATGGTATCAATGGCTTTGCTCTTGTAAAAAATTTATCACTTGGGCAATTTTTACGGAAGAATTGATAGCACATTATGAAGATACAAAAAACAACACTTTTTTTAGCCAATCGATAAGTCTCAAACAAAAAGGTTCAGTAATGGAGCACATTGAGGAGTTCCAAAAATTGAACATAAGGGTAAAATATATTCCAGAGGAGCATAGGATTGATGTGTTCATAGGGTCTTTAAAGGATAATATCCAACATGATGTTCACCTTTGGGAATCGGATTCATTAGAGAAGGCATTCAGGTTAGCAAGAAAAATGGAAAGCAAAATTATGGCAACCAGGAAGCATACCACTCACAACTATAAAGACGGAAGTGTTGTTGCCCCTAGTCTTCCACAACCTATAAGGTTGACACCACAACAATTGGAAGAAAAAAGAGCAAAAGGGCTTTGTTACATTTGTGATAGCAAATACACTAAAGGTCATAAGTGTGCTGAGAAGAAATTATTCTACATAGATTGTGAAGAGGAAGAAGAAAAGGAGCAAGAAAGGTCAAAAGAAGAAGATATACTCCAGGAAGAAAGCCTAGATGAAGAACAAATAAATCCGACCATATCTTGTAATGCATTGGCGGGAATTACCACTCCTCAAACCATCAAGATAGAAGGAAAAATCAAGAAGAAAAAGGTAATAGTGTTGATTGATTCAGGAAGCACCCACAATTTTATTCATTGTAGGGTAGCAAAAGAATTGAATTGCTTCCTATATCCAGCACCAGAGTGTCAAGTGATGATTGCAAATGGAGGAACAATAAATTTCTCTGGAAAGTGCCATAATATCAAGCTATCCATGGGAGAATATGTATTGACTAGCCCAATGCTTTCCATTCCAATTGGAGGTGCTGATGTTGTACTAGGAGTCCAATGGCTACAATCCTTGGGTACAATAGCTTTTAATTTTCAAGAACTTTTCATCAAATTTTCTACGGAAGGAAAGGAAGTTGAATTAAGTGGTATTGTAGGGAAACCAGGAAAGATAATCAGCTCTAATGGCATGACTAAGCTTCTTAAAAAGGAGCAAAGAGGTGTAATTGCACAATTATGTTCGCTAGATGTTTCCACATTGGAATCATCTATTTCTCCAGATCTCCAAAATGTCTTGGACAATCATTCCAAGGTATTTGAGACTCCCAAAGGTCTCCCACCTATGCGTGATCATGATCATGCTATTCATCTGATTCCAGGAAGTGTTCCTCCAAACATCAGGCCGTACAGATATCCCTATGCCCTAAAAAGTGAAATTGAACGTATGGTTGCAGAAATGCTAGAGGCTGGTATAATTCAACCAAGTCAAAGTTCTTTCTCAGCTCCAGTAGTATTGGTGCACAAGAAGGATGGATCATGGCGCATGTGTCCAGATTATAGGGAGCTCAACAAGCTCACTATTAAAGATAAGTTCCCCATTCCTCTTATTGATGAATTATTGGATGAATTGCATGGATCAATTTACTTCACCAAGTTGGATCTTCGTTCGGGATATCATCAAATCAGAATGAAGATTGAAGACATTCCGAAAACGGAATTTAGAACTCATGAGGGTCATTATGAATTTTTGGTCATGCCTTTTGGCCTTACCAATGCACCTTCAACATTTCAAGGTTTGATGAATTCAATTTTCAAACCATTCCTTAGAAAATTTGTGTTAGTATTTTTTGATGATATACTAATCTACAGCAAGTCTTGGAAGGATCATGTTGAATATGTTGACAGGGTGCTACAACTATTGGAGGAGAAACAATTATATGCAAAAAGATCCAAATGTTTCTTTGGAGTCCAGGAGGTGGAATATTTGGGTCATATTGTATCTCATGAAGGAGTTAAGGTAGACCCTAGCAAAATTAAAGCCATTAAGGAATGGAAAATCCCCACATCCATAAAGCATCTGCGAGGATTTCTTGGGTTGACAGGGTATTATCGCAAGTTTGTTAAGAATTATGGGAGAAGAGCAGCACCTCTAACAACATTATTGAAGAAAGATTCATTTTCATGGACTCTGGAAGCAACAAAGGCATTTGAACATCTTAAAGAGGCAATGTGCCAAGCACCGGTCTTAGCTACGCCGGACTTCACAAAAACCTTTATTGTGGAATGTGATGCTTCAGGAAATGGAATTGGTGTTGTTCTAATGCAAGATGAAAGACCCATTGCTTTTGAAATTTTTCCAATCAAGGGAAAGTTTTTAAGCAAAGCTATTTATGAGAAGGAAATGTTGGCAATACTCCATGCACTTAAGAAATGGCGACCCTACCTAATGGGAAGACACTTCAAGGTAAAAACAGATCATGATAGCCTTAAATACTTTTTAGAACAAAGATTATCCTCTGAAGAGCAACAAAAGTGGGTCACAAAGATGTTGGGTTATGACTTTGAAATCATCTACAAAAAAGGGAAGCAAAATGTGGTGGCAGATGCACTCTCAAGAAAGGATGAGGATGTGGAAGCATTGTTGTGTGCCATTTCTATTATCCAACCAGATTGGATAAACGAAGCAAGGGAGGAATGGAAGAATGACGAAGAAGTGTGGGCACTTATTCGAAAGCTACAACAAGATTCCAGTACTTCTGATACATTTAGCTGGCAAAATGATTCGTTATGGTACAAAGATCGCTTATACCTCTGTAAGAATTCCCAGCTAAAACAAAAGATTCTTATGGAATTACACACTTCTCCCTTAGGAGGGCACTCAGGATTTTTAAAAACTTACCACAGGGTTAAGAAGGAATTTTTTTGGGATGGCCTTAAATCAGATATTCAAAAGTTTTTGGCGGAATGTTTGGTTTGCCAGCAAAATAAATTTGAAACAATTAAGACACCAGGTCTATTACAACCTTTATCCATTCCAAGCCAACGTTGGGAGGAGGTTTCAATGGATTTTATCACAGGTTTACCCAAGTCTAAGGGAAAGAGTGTCATCATGGTGGTAGTTGACAGACTTACCAAGTATGCACACTTTTGTGCATTATCACATCCATTTAAAGCCAGTACAATTTCTACTGCATTTATGGAAACAGTTCAAAAGCTACATGGAAACCCAAAGATTATTGTAAGTGCCAGAGATCCCATTTTCACTGGAAATTTTTGGACATAATTATTTTCTTGTCTTGGTACTCAGTTAGCTCATAGCTCATCTTATCATCCTCAATCTGATGGGCAAACTGAGATAGTAAACAAATGTTTGGAAGGATATCTTCGTTGCTTTGTATCTGATAAGAAGACACAATGTGTCAAATGGTTGCCTCTGGCTGAATGGTGGTATAACACTTCCTTCCATACAGCAACAAAAATGACCCCATTTATTGCACTTTATGGGTATCAACCACCATCCATCACAACATATTTAAGAGAAAATTCTAAGGTTCAGGCAGTGGAACATCACATCGAACATCAACAACAAGTCCTCCAACTCTTAAAGGATAACCTCGTGTTGGCACAAAATAGAATGAAACAACATGCAGATCAACATCGCAGTGAAAGAAGTTTTGATGTAGGTGATTGGGTATTCCTACGGCTACAACCATATAAGAAAATGTCCCTAAAGCAAGCTAAGAAGGATAATAAATTATCACCAAAGTATTATGGTCCGTACAAGGTGTTGGAAAAGATTGGTACTATGGCATACAAATTGGAGCTTCCTGCAGCTTCTCGATTGCACCCAGTTTTCCATGTTTCATGTTTAAAGAAGGTTATAGGTGACAAGCTCCCAATTCAAACAATATTGCCAGAACTTGATGAGGAAGGAAAAATTATATTGGAACCGGAAGCAGTCACAGAAACAAGAACTCGACAGCTACGAAATCGATCAATTTCAGAGTATCTTATCAAGTGGAAGAACTTATCATCTGAAGATTCCACATGGGAGGATGAGAATTTTATGCAGAAGTATCCAGAACTACTCAAGCGTTGAGGACAACACTTTTTTGAAGGAGAGGGGCATGTTGGGTCCCTATAATACTAGTGATTATCCCATTACTATTGTAGTTATAACCCTTATTTATATTCTTGTGCCCCTATTACCCCCATATTGTTATTTCTGTACCCCATAGAATCCCTCTATTGTTATTTTTGTGGCTTTATATTATTATTGTTAGGTCGGCTGGATTATATTGTGACTCCTTAGACTCCTATATATAGAAAGGAGGATTTGTCATTTGTATCATCCAAGAATTGTTAATTTATGTAATGTAAAGGAGGTTGCCCCCTCGAAGAGGCTGAATTCTAAGGCGTTGATCTATCTTTTCTATCTTTTCTTGAGATGGTTTCATAACAGAGATAATGAGTGGGTTGATGATGAGGATACTATACAACATGTCTTTACCATTTCTGAAATCAGTGAAGATATTCAAATTCTGAACACATTAGAAAACTTTGAAACATCTTCAGAATATGACCACACACAATTTCAGTTAGATTTTGACATTGAGTATCTATCATTTAAACAAATGTCTCTTTTCTCTATGGAAGAGTTTGGTAGTTCTGCCATTGAGATATTTCCAGGCAAAACATTGAATATCAACAAAAACTTAGAAAGATCACAACAGGGAGAGCTAACCAAAATCTTGCAAAAACATTCTACTACATTTGCATGGGAGTATACTGATAGGAAAGGTATTGACCCTAAAACTTGCATTCATCACATCTACATCGAGGAAAATAGTAGACCAATCAGACAACCTCAGAGAAGGATGAATCCAAACCTTAGGGAGATAGTGAAAGAAGAGCTCCAAAAACTACTCAATGTAAACTTCATTTATCCAATTTCAGATAGCCGATGGGTTTCTCCTTCGGTTATAGTACCTAAAAAGAATGGTAAATGGAGGGTATGCATTGATTACAGGGAATTGAACAAAGCAACTTTGAAGTATCACTTTCCTTTACCCTTTATCGATCAGGTATTAGATACTTTAGCAGGAAAAAAGTATTTTTCATTCTTGGATGGTTTTAGTGGCTATAATCAAATTCAGGTAGCACCTAAAGATCAGGATAAGACCACATTTACCTATCCATGGGGAACTTTTGCTTACCGAGTACTTCCTTTTGGATTTTGTAATGCACCTGCAACATTTCAAAGGGCAGTAGTAGGAATCTTTTCTGATCTAATCCATGATTGTGTAGAGGTTTATACAGATGATTTTATAGTTTATGGTAATTCATTTGAAGAGGCATTAGAGAATTTGGAAAAGGTCCTTATAAGGTGTAAAGAAACAAACCTTTCATTGAGTCATGAAAAATGCTTTATGATGTTTACTGAAGGCATTGTTTTGGGACATCATATTTCAAGGGATGGGATTAAAGTTGATAGATCAAAAGTTGAAGTCATCTCCAAGTTTCCTATTCCAAATTGTTAGAAAGATGTTAGAAGTTTTCTTGGATTTACTGAATACTATAGAAGATTTATCGAAAAATTCACCAAGATAGCATCTCCACTCTTCAAATCACTTACAAAAGACTGTGAATTCAAATGGAATCCTGATTGTCAATCTACATTTGAAACTTTGAAAACAAGAATATCTAAAGCACCCATTTTGGGAGGGCCAAATTGGAAACTTCCTTTCCATATTTCTACAGATGCTTCAGATACAGCTCTAGGAGCTGTGTTGGGTCAAAAGGATTTAGTTCCTTATGCCATTTACTACACCAGTAAAAATTTGACTCCATCGAGTTAAACTATACTGTGACTGAAAAAGAGTTCTTAGTTGTTGTTCATGCAATCAATAAGTTTAGACATTATATAACAGGCTATGAAACTTTTGTCCATACTGATCATTCTGCAATTAGATATCTAATGAACAAACCTATTACTAATGGCAGAGTTACAAGATGGCTCTTACTTTTACAAGAACTCAATATTACTGTGTTGGATAGACCAGGGAAACAAAATACAGTAGCTGATTTCCTGTCTAGAATCCAAAACACTAATGAAGATTCTCCTGTAGAGGATAAGTTTCCAGATGAATATTTATTTGTAGTAACTACTAAGACTCCTTGGTATGTAGATATTGCTAACTATTTGGTTACAGGGAAGCTACCTCCACATTTATTTCCTAGTGAAAAAAGAAGAATTATTCAGGAGAGTTCGAATTATTCATGGATTTCTAATTAATTATTTAAAACAGGGCGATTTTGCTGCTGCCCTTGAAATCGAGAGACACAATAAATTGGTTGAAAATTTCATCCTAAGACACCTTCAGACAGATATCCAAGTCACTAATCTTGTTGATTTCCTCGAAACTGTATCTGTCAATATTGGATCTACTATCACGGATTCTGTTCTGCACGAGCAGACCAATCCTCCTTTTATTTCTATATCCCCTATAGTCACACATCCTGAATCTACAGTCAATTCTACCTCTTCATCCCATATCGCTTCCCCTCCGCCTACACCTCCCTATACCCCTCATACTACAGCTACACCTACTCCACCTACTACTCCTAGACCCAATCTACCTAAAGCAATGGCTGCCCGGTTTGCCCCTCTTGCTCTTCCTTAAAATCTGCATGATATGCCAGCTGATTATCAGAGTAAAATTCCCATGTTTGATGGCACTCCTCAAGGTGTTTCTGCTCAGCAGCATATAGACAAAATGTCAACTTTCTTTGATCTATATGAGATAGATGAAGAAGATGTAACTATGTGTTTGTTTGTGCAAACATTCGAAGGAGAAGTAAGAAAATGGTTCAGAGGTTTGACAGCTAGAAGCATACCCACATTGGATGAACTTCAGAAGCAGTTTCTAGACCGACGGGAAATCAGAAAGGATCCACTTCAGATCAATGCCGAGTACAACAATCTCAAACGCAATCATGGTGAGTCTGTCCAAGATTACATTATCAGATTTAATACAGTTTACAATGCTATTCCAGATGATTTAAGACCATCTAGAAAATCAGCTCTTCTCAAATTCCCGGATGGCTTTGATCCAAAGATGGCTTATTCATTGCGAGATAGAGATCCGCCTACCTTGGAGGATATGCAGAAAATCGCTGTTAGTGTTGAAGCGAATTTGAATGATAAAAGAGCAAGGATGAAAGCCGAAAAACGAGTGACAATCAAAGAAGAAAATTCTACATCAGATCAGCTCCTTCGCAAGGTAGAAAAGGTAGAAAGGATGCTCGAAAAGGCTCATATCGACAAGCCGGAACCGTAGATTCGTAATCCTAATTTCCGAGGTCCGTAGCAGCCACAATACAAAATTAAGCAGCGTGAAACAAGCGCACAAGAGTCAGCAGTTTAGCAGCAAATAAAACCTCCTCTTCAGCAGAATTTTGTTAGCCAAGAATCCGAGGATGAAGGTGATACTATAGGGGAGGAAAATCACTTTTTCACTCCTGATGATCTGCCTACCTATATTACAGAAGAAGAATAATTTGTGAGAAACTCCATCATCCATCAAGATGAGAATTATATCTTATCAAATGATGCCGCGCTTGAGGAAGAATCGGAGGAGTACCAAAGAGGATATCTCAATGCTTTGTCCGCCCAGCAGAAACAATTAAGAAATCGAGCTGTTCCCATAAATCCCATTCAGAAGAAGAAAGATACTTCAATAAAAAATGATTCAGCTTCCCCACAGAAAAAAGGAAAAGAGATAATTGATCCCCCATCAGGTCAATCATCTTCAGCAGATAAGGTAAATCAGCCACCAAGCACAATGAGGGATAAAGTTGAAAGAAGAGAAGTTCCAGCCAAAGAAAGTGAAAAGGTTTCAGCATTTAGTTTGGAGAATGAAATTTCAAAGCTAAAAGTGGCTATTCCATTGACTGAAATCATGAAAAACACCAGCTACAGAGGTCAAATTTCCAAAATTCTGAATATTGATCCAATGCTTCACACGGTAAATGTAGAAGATGATCAGCCGGAATTAATTTTTAGGCTTGCTTTAGATGGTGAGTCTCCTGAAAGTGATGTTCCTCCCTTCTATATTAGTTTGAGGTTGCACGAGTATGTTTTACATAATGCTATGTTTGACTCGAGTGCTTCGCACAATTTGATGCCAAAATCAATCATGGAAAAGTTGGGATTAGACATCACAAGAAAATATCATGATTTGTATTCATTTGATTCCAGCCGGGTAAAGTGTATCGGATTGATCAAGGACTTGGTGGTAAGCCTAGATCAAATTCCAGCTAAGAATGTCTTGATGGATGTGGTTGTGGCGGATATTCCTCCGCGTTTTGGTATGTTACTTTCAAGGTCTTGGGGAGCTAAGTTGAAAGGTACACTTCAGCTAGATTTTTCTTATGCTACAATTCCAGTCTTCGGTCAAATGAGAAAGTTATATCGGGAGCAAAAGATGAAATACATGATAACTAGCAAAGAAAAGCCAATAAATCATCCTGTAAATTATGTACATACAGATTTGGAGTCGTTTGTTTTGTTTGCTGATAATTTTAATGAGATAGATAGTCAGTTAGTTCAGGCAGAGGATATACCAAAGATTACTGAAAATTTTAGAGAAGTTCTACAAAAGGAAAGAGAAGAAAAGCCAGCTGCCATGAAGCAAACAACTGAAACTAAGGGGCAGCAAACAGAAAAAACAGAGGCAACACAGTTTCAGCAGTTGGAAGAAGATGAAGATGGTCTTTGGACTATGGATTTTGATGGAACTGTGGGCAGCGATGGTGCTGGTATTGGTGTGTGGATTCGAAGTCCCTTTTCTGCCCGAGACAAATTCCCAAGCAAGGTGAGAGTGTGTTCTTATAAACTAGCATTTGATTGTTCAAATAATGAGGCAGAATATGAGGCTGTCATTGCTGGCCTTAAAATTCTTCGCAAGCTGAAAGCAAAGAAGATTGCAGTCTATGGTGATTCTGAGTTGGTGATAAAGCAAGTTAAAGGTGAGTTTCAGGCCAAGCATCCTCGTATGAGGGCATATCGAAATGCTGTCCTAGATATCGTGACAAAACTGCATTCACTACTCCATGGGGAACATTTCATTATGCAAAGTTGCTATTTGGTTTGAAAAATGCAGGTGCCACTTTTCAGCGTGCGATGGACATGGCCTTTGCCAACGAGAAAGATGTCTTTTTGGTTGTTTACCTTGATGATTTGACTGTATTTTCAAAATCTGATGAAGAGCATTTATATCACTTGAAAATGGTTTTTCAAAAGTGCAGAAAATATGGTATTTCTCTGAATCCAAAGAAGAGTCTTTTCGCCATGAGTGAAGGCAAGCTCTTGGGCCACATCATTTCCAAAGACGGTATCCATATAGATCCTGCACGTGTAGAAGCTATTCAGCAAATTGAGCAGCCTCGGAACAAAAAAGAAATACAGTCCTTTAATGGTAAGTTGAATTTTCTGCGTCGCTTCACTCCGAATCTTGCCAAGCATCTTAGAGAAATCACAAACATGCTGGAAAAGGACAGCCAGCTAAAGTGGACCGAAGAGGCGGTAAAATCTTTCAATTTGGTACAGTTGCTTCTATCTTCAGCCCCTACTCTAATCAGTCCGGATTACACACAAGACTTTATTTTGTTTTCATTTGCTTCTGAGCACACATTGGCAGCTGTACTAATGCAAAAAAGAGATGGAGTTGAGAAGCCTATTTCTTTTTTCAGCCGCATTATAAGAGACGAAGCATTAAAGTATAACATCATTGAAAAACAAGCACTTGCACTTGTGAAGGCCTTGAAGGATTTCCGTGTGTATATATTGCATTCTCACATTATAGAATATGTTCCTAATGCGGCAGTAAAGGATGTTTTGGTACAGGCAGAACCAGAAGGAAAGCGGGGTAAGTGGATCGCTGCGTTGTTAGAGTATGACGTGGAGATTAAACCAAAAAAGCTGATCAAAGGTCTAGGTCTCGCTAAATTAATGGCTGAAACAAATCTACATGTCCTAGATATGAATTTGATGGCTGCCATATCTGATGAAGATGAGGAGAATTCAGCACAACAGGTATCTGACATCTTTGTTTCTTCTCCTCGGTATGCTGATATTATATATGTACTTCAAAATTTGTCTTCACCTCCCGGGATGCCTCGAAATAAAAGTAGGACATTGAAGTTGAAAGCAGCCAAGTTTTGCATCCTTAAATCTGCACTATATCGGAAAGACCCCGGTGGAATATTGCTGAATTGTTTGGTCGAGGAGGAAGCCAAAATAGTTGTGGAAGATTTTCATAAAGGTGACTGCGGGGGCCATTTTTTTTGGAAGACTATAGCAAATAAGATTCTAAGGGCAGGTTTTTATTGGCCTTCATTGTTTTCAGATGTATATAAAGCTGTCAAGAATTGTCATGAGTGCCAAATTTTTCAAGGGAAACAAAAATTACAGCCATTGCCTCTCAAACCAATTGAAGTTAGCGCACCATTTCAGCAGTGGGGCTTGGATTTTATCAACAAAATTCATCCAGCATCGTCAGGACAACATAGATTGATATTGATAGCTACAGATTACTTCACAAAATGGATTGAAGCCATTCCCACCCAGCAGGCCACAGATGCGGTAATTATTTCTTTCCTTGAAAATAATATACTGTCACGTTTTGGTTGTGCAAGTAAGTTAATTACAGATAATGCAGCAGCATTCAAATCAAAGAGAATGGTTGACTTTTTCTACAAATACAATATCAGCTTGAGGCATTCTACCGCCTATCATCCACAAGGGAATGGGTTGGCAGAATCTTCAAATAAGTCCTTGGTAAATATCATTAAAAAGTTGTTGGAAATCAATAAGAAGAGCTGGCAAAAAAAGTTAGTGAATGCACTATGGGCTGATAGGGTAAGTCAGAAAAAGTCAATTGGCATGTCTCCTTTTGAGTTGGTGTATGGGACAGACGCAGTGTTTCCTACTTTGCTTGCTATTCCGGTGGTCAAATTTCTTCAAGAAGCTGGTAGTGAGGAAGATCCCATGCAGAGGTGGATTAATCAAATGATTCATTTACAGCAGACACGGGAGGAATTTCTCACAATACTCTCGAGTTGCAAGAGTGTATAAAGAAGATTTATGACAGGAAAGCAAAACCATATGACTTCCAAATAGATGATGTGGTTTTGAGGTGGGATGCTCGGAATGAAGACAAAGGGAAGCACGACAAATTTGACAATTTATGGAAGGGTCCCTACAAGATCGCAGCATATCGTGGCCAAAATGCTTTTCTTCTCAAGGAAATGAACGGAGATGATTATCCCGGTGGGTCGGTCAATGGTCGGCTGCTTAAGAGGTACCATGCCTGAGCATTTTCTGTTCTTGTCACCATCATTATACATACCATTTTACTTCTGTTTTATCGCATGTGTGTACTGATCTTTCATCCTCAGTCTGGGGTTCACGGTGAAGGCTATAATTCTGAAGATGAACATTAGTTGGTTTGAGGTTTGTCAAGTTGGTTTTATTAGATCATTTTCTGTCCAAAATTGAGTTAGTTTGGGTCAAAGTTGTGTCCAATTTTCAGTCAAATTCGTAGTCACCAAAACTGTCAAAGTTTGTGTCAAATGAGTAAAATAATGACTCCATCGCCCAATGGTTGAAAGCACTGGTTTGCTCTCCCAGAGGTCTGAGGTTCTTGGCATCTCCAAGGAGTTATCATCCCCATTGGAGCCAATGTTAGAGTCAGTCTAGTAGCCCTCCACCAAAGATCAAAGCTCTTTTGCATTTCATGATTAGGTGTCCCATCAGTGTGATCATGTTTCATTCCGTTAGGCATGCCATAACCCTGGTGGAGGGAGTTTCTGTTTTTTATTCCCCTCCTGTTTGGCACTGCTGGTTCAGGTTTGTCTAAGTAAATAAAATCTTCAAAGGGTCATTCATCTTGTTTTAAATTTCGAGGTCTTAGGTCTAGGGTTGGGTCAATTTTTGTCTTGAGAGGTCATAAAAGACCAGCAGGCCAGAGGGATGTCCTTCATAAAACATCATTTCAATAATTCTCACTATTGTACAACTAAATTTTCACCTTGTTTTCAAAATTCTGTTTTTGAAAAACAAAGGTCATTATCTCGTCTTTGTAAAAATTGTAAAAATTTCAAATTCTCCAAATGTTGAAGTGCAGCCTTGGTCTCCTTTGCCAAAGCATCTTAGAAGCTATCCCTGCAAAAATTTTCAGAAGATATCATCATTTCAATCAATTTTTTCAAAGAAAGGAAACCAGAAGTCAGAGCCAATTAATTCAAAAAAGTGTCAACACTCAAACATTATAAAGTGGGTTTTGGGCAAATAAAAATCTAAAGGGAGCCTATAAAAGCACATCACTCTTCATTAGCAACTCATTTGCCTCTCACAAGCTAAGTGAATCCTTGCAAAGGCGATTTCAAGAGTCATTGAGCAAATTGGGCAGTTTCAGAGGCGCGCTACGCATCAGGGAGGGCGCGCTACGCATCAGGCTGCCTTTCTCAGAACAAAATTGCTCGTGCGCTATGCGTCAGAGGGGCGCTACGCGTTGGGCAAGTGCTTAACTTTTTATGCAGAGTGGTTTATCTTAATTGATTTCTATTCTTATGATAGCTGAATGATCTTTATTACTAGTTATTGTTCGAAATCTCTTTAGATCGCATAATAGAAGAAATACACCCCGGGTTAGCGTAGATTAGATGTGTTGTTTCTCATTAGATTACAATAGCATAGAGTTAGTTTAGAAGTTTGAATTAAATTAGGTTTAAATACTCCTTGATCAGCATCATCCAACTCTACACACACACACACCCCTTAGATTTGGAAACTGGTCCCATTATCCCCAGTCGGACCCGCTATAGCAAACGGATAAGGAGCTGGCAACCAAGGTCCGGACCGGGTGGGTATCCCCCTTGTTGTCGACCCGATTTTTGGGGCTTCAACATATTTGGCGCTAGAAGGAGGGCCTGAACATAGTGTCTGTTGGAATGATTTTCAATTGTAAAATTTGAATCAGGATGGCTGCTCATAAAATTCCTATTTGGAGTTGCATCCATGTTCCTACCTCTTCCAACACTCCACCTAAAGTGGTAAGACTCTTGTCTTAGGTAAAATTTAATGGTAAGAATATTTCTTCTACTTTTAATCATGCTCTTCAATTTATTCAAAAAGTTTCAAGTTCTGATATTCAGAGAATTGATGAAGGCGTTTTATGCAGAACTTTACTCTTACATTCACGGCGGAAGCTAGAAAATGGTGCAGAAACCTCCCAGTTGCATCAATTCACAGCTGGGACCAATTCGTCAAGACTTTCATTTTTGAATTTGATTGTTATGACTATGACCAGGTATATGATGAAATTGATTATCTACGGAAACAAGATGAATCTGTTAGGGATTTTAATATGCGATTTCATCTTAGTTGTCTAAAGTATGATCTTGAAAGTGAACTCACGGATGAAGAATCTTCAGATTATGCTGAGTATTCCCTGCCTCCTATGTCTGATCAAGAAGAAATTAGTTCAACCTTTGTTTCTTTTTCTTCTAATGTGAATGAGGATTCCAAGTTGAATATACAAATTAGCCATGATGAAGAAAGTCCCCAAAGCCTAGGAGTCATGCATGCTCTAATGCGAGAAGATAAAAGCGAGAATGTTGGAGGAAAGCCTACCTTGGAACCAAGAGATGACTTTGATACAAGGTCAGATAATATCAATGCAAATCAAAAAATGCAGATGCCAAGGTTAGAACAACAAACTATTTCTCTTTCAAAAAGTATCAGTACACAAAGGTATGATCTAAAGCCTGATGTCAATGATGAATCTGATGAACAACGATTTTTCCATGATGATGTTTTCAAATGCAGTATTCCAGAATCACATTTTTCTCTTTATCCTGATGTTTTTAGTGATGATAATTTTTCCCCTCTCAATATTAAAGATATCTCAAAAGACACAGGGGATTATTCAAACGACCCATCATTAGGTTTTCAAGATAAAGAGACAGCTATAGAACATCCTTTGACCAATTTCAAACAAGAGCCACTTGACCTTCCTTGTCTGAAAATATATGACGAAAAAGAGAAATCTAGGGAAGCCTGTAAAATCATTTATGATAGTTACTCTGACAACGATGATGTTGTTGAGTTATCCCAAGTAACTCAACTAAGCTCAGATAATGAGAGATATCCTAATTCAGAAATCATATCAGTCAATCCTCATTTCAAGGTAAAAGATCATTTGCATGATTTTGCTATCCAAGACAATACCCCGATCTATGATTCATATCATGAAGAAACCTCCATGCCTGTTCACAATCATAACTTGTCTTCTGATTCACAAGACGGAATTCGAAATTGCTCGGATCCCATAATTCTGGCCAGTTCTTGTGAGAAGCAAGATATTACAAGTAAATCCCAGTTGTGCTATAACACTATTTGTACAGATAATCATTCCTTTCTTTCTCACTTGCACTCATTTTGTACAAAATCGGATTTTGTTTTAAATTTTCAGACTTTTGATAGATTATTGTGGCATGTTGAGCATCTTATCAAAGAACATTCGAAAGATGTGCCACCATTTTGGAAAGCTAAGCTGTGTCAAGGAAGTATAGAACTTTCTTAATCCCAAGATCAATCAATATCAGACTTTCTTAAAAAACTTCTTTGGCATCCAAAACACCATCAACCAAGGAAAGTACCTTTCAAAACTTGTTGGCAATTTGCGCCAATTGATAAGAATCTTTCCAGGAATTTCCATCTATTCTGCATCGATTTATTTAGTGATTTATATATGGAAACTTTCCTTTTAAACGAAATTGCTAAAAGCTCAACTTTAACGAGCAGTAGGTTACAAGCCATTGAAACTAAAAAATCATATTCACAACCTGGCTTGTCATCTTTCCTAGTACGAGATCATCAATCCATAATGGAAATTCATCCTAATTTTTATGATCCAATAGGTATCCAGTTGGAAAGAAGTTTTCGTGAGAAAGAGAGTTCAGACAGAATTCCAACTGAAGTTACGCATTGTTATTCCACATCCAACATTAACAGTCCAAAGAAAATTTTGTTCCTAACACTGATGTTTGGAAGTTACATACGGCTAGGAGTAAAAATGAAGAGATGGTTCCACTCGAAATATCATTTCACCTAGTCAATTTTCTGTATATAGTTAGAATAGGAGTAGGAGTAATTTAGCTAGGTTATTAGGTTTACTTTTAATAGTTGGTAGCCAAAATAAGAGAAGAGATTATCCCTATTCTGTACATAACCCTAGAGAATGTCTACCTCTCATTGCGTTAAATATTTTTCTCCATAATAAAATTTGCTATGGTTAACAACATTTGACATTTACTAAAGACACCTTTTCTCTATCAAAGATTTTGAACTTCTGCTTCTATGAACAACAAATCTTTTGGAAACTTGATCTTTATTATCAATAGAACTTTAACCCATATATGATGCTAGTTTCAACTCCAAGAAATTTGAAGAAAGCTATCTTGCTGAAGAAATTGTTTTAGTTCAGTACAATGAAAGGTATCAATAATGAAATAAAGATTCTCTGTAGAAACAACCATAACCAAACAACTCTATCATTGTCGTCCAGAACTTTCTTAAGGAAAGAAAATTTGACTTCCTCCCTGCTAAAGGAAATCACAGCATTCAGAGGAACAATCCAAAAAAAAAACACTATATCTCAAAGAATAAGAGGTCTCATCACGAGCCGACTTATCATGATCACAAATATTATAACTTGTTGACTTTGGCAACACTGTCCACCAAAACAGGGCAACGACTCAAGATTGTTGCAATCAAAAGACAAGGGATCTCATCACGAGCCAGCTTGTTCAACAAAAGTGTAAATCAAGTGAATGACTGTGTCATAATTTGGCCACCAAACCAAGACATTGTTCTTTAGAGAATAAAAAGGAAAAAGTGTCAAAAATGGGTTTTTCTCTGAAAAGTTGTAAATAGCCTTAAGCAGGATAAAGGATCATTACTGGGTAATAGGTAACCTTGTCAAGGCTATGGACGCCTGTTGGCAGCAGAGGCTCTACCTGCGACAAAGGACCACATTTAAAAGGCTACTACACAGGGAAGACTTTATTTTAATTTTCACAAGACCAAGTAATGGCTGATGTAAATGCAAGGACAAGCTGAGGATGCAAGTAATTAAAATAGAAAGAGGTTGAAACAAAACATCATTGACAATTTGAAGTATGATATGCTTTATCTTTTTATAATAAAGTTTAAGTTTTCTGAGAAATTTTTTGATTCGGGAATTTGAAAACGTCAATAGAAGATCAGAGATAACTGGTTCTCCCAAGTGAATCACCAATTGTTGTGGCCGGCAACAACCCCCCCCTTTTTTTTTCATTTAAGTGTTGACCAAAATAATAAATGAATGGGGACCCTTAGTTAATTATTAGGAAAACAAGAGTTTCCTTTCCTCAAAGTAAGGTTACCATTATAAGCTTAGGTAAGTCTTTTGAATATTTTAAACCTAAGTCTATGATAAGGAGAAAATCTTTAAAGTCGTGTTACAAAAAGATAGGAAATGCCTCCATTTCTCTTTAATATCGGTATGCACAAGACCCTCGTGTTAAGAATAACATCGCGTCGCAACAAAGTAATACTCATAAGGAAAAACTTAAAGATTCACCGATCTGCGATAGCACCGATCGCAAGATCGCATATCGCAGAAATGAGCCGGCAAGGTTTGGCAAACATCAAACTTCTGCGATCTGCGATGTTGCGATCGCTGCGGTATTGCATCCTCGTGATCTGCGATGGTGCGATTTGCGATGGTGCGATATGCGAGGTTATGTAAGCAAATCATAAATCACTTCATTACGAATCCTTCGGGCATGCCATTCAAAGAAAAGCCACTTACCATAATCTGACTCGAAATCATGCTCTTTTAATGATAGTAAATGAATTAGTTGTCAGTTATTAAATGAATTAAAGACGCGTGCCTTTGTAGAGAATTACTTCACGTAAGGTGGCATATTTGATACATCTGTTGTATTTAAAACTCTCCCATCACCTTTCTAGATCAGTCATTTCCATTTCACTCGTAATCTGCAGGAACGAAGAGCTAAGACGATTCAAACCCAAACGCAGGAAGAGATGGGAAAGAAAAATAAAGTTCAAAGCTCTGAAGCGAAGGAAAAGACGAAGGAGATGGCGCCTTTGTATACAGACACAGCCTGTAACAAAGATGCAAGGATGATGACGAAGGGAAAAGAGGAGGTGCACCTAGGATAAACGAAAATCATAAAGAATTGGTCTTTAATAAATGGGACGATCAAATCAGGCAGGCGGAGCGAGCAGCGGAGACAGCGGCTACACAGGCAAGCATTCTTATCGACTGTGTAAATGAGAATTTACACAGGGCCAATTTAATCGCAGAGACCACCCCGGGGTACCTACCAAATAAGTTACAACTGGAAGCAGAATGGAAGCAGAAAGCGCAGGCAAAGGGGAGAGAAATCCAAGCATTAGACAGGTTGAATTGGGAATGTTACTGGACATACTTGGTCAAGCCGCACAACCAATGGATGACGGTGAAATGCATCACAAACGCGGCCGAAAAAGTAGTGCCAGTTCTCGTAGATGCTGTTTTCGCAGCCCAGCTCAGTGCAGAAATCAGTCAGCCGACTCTCCTCAAGCCCATGCTGAACACTTGCAACTTTAAGGACCAAGTTTAGAAGTAGCCTTATTTAGAATGTTGTTTTTTCTTTTAACTAGATTAGAAAAAGGACGGTCATTTGAAAACCGCATCCTAAATTTTGTAAAAATACTATTATTAGAATTAGGAAGTAGTATTTTAACCCTTCTCATTGCATTTGGAGAAGGGTCTAGAAATTTGTCAAAAGCTTGTCCTCGGAACATGCACTTCTGCACCCTCAGAGGAGGTTTTGATGAATGGATGGATCGAGATTTATTAATGTTTGCATTTTAATGTTTGCTACTGATGTTGCAAGTTTGTACTCTTAGTAGATGTTAGAACAAGTAGAGATAAATAGTTTTTGCTTGAAGTTTATGGGTAGGATTAGTCATAAATGGTACTTTTATCTCTTGACCATTTATGCTCATATTCTTAAAGTGATATGCAGTTTTCAGTTGTTTATATGTTAATGCATGAATGTGTGGGTTACCATTTGGCACTTCTGTACGGTGGAGTCATTTATTTGTGTTTGATATATGAACAACTTATTATGCGATATGTTGTTCACAATTGTTTTTCTTAACTTTTTATGCAGAGTGGTTTATCTTAATTGATTTCTATTCTTATGATAACTGAATGATCTTTATTACCAGTTATTGTTCGAAATCTCTTTAGATCGCATAATAGAAGGAATACACCCCGGGTTAGCGTAGATTAGATGTGTTGTTTCTCATTAGATTACAATAGCATAGAGTTAGTTTAGAAGTTTGAATTAAATTAGGTTTAAATACTCCTAGATTAGCATCATCCAAATCTACACACACACACCCCTTAGATTGGGAAACTGGTCCCATTATCCCCAGTCGGACCCGCTATACCAAACGGATAAGGAGCTGCCAACCAAGGTCCGGACCGGGTGGGTATCCCCCTTGTTTTCGACCCGATTTTCGGGGCTTCAACAGATTGTTTCTGTAAGTGTCTCACTGTGATATGCCAATGTATGCCTCTGCCGAGTAAAAACTATACCAATAGCATAGTCGGAGGAAGATGTCTCAATCTCAAATGGTTGTTGCAGGTTTGGTAATGTGAGCACTGATACATAGAGAGGTGATGCTTCAACTTGGAAAAAACATTTTGTTGGAATTCAGACCAAAATAATTTTTCTTTCGCTCCATTCTTAGTGAATTGAATCAAAGGCCAAGTGATATGAGATAAACCCAACATAAACCCACAATAGAAATTGGCAAGACCCAAAAAGTTGTGGAGCTCCATTAGAGTGGTTGGGGATGGCCAATCGTAAATGAAGTGTGTCTTGGGTGGATCCACATGCACACCCTGCTCATCAATGATGTGTGCCATATATTGAACCCGGGTCATACCAAAAGTGTCTTTCTCCAAATTAGTACACAGCTTGTCTTGTTGTGGAGTTTGGAGTACCTATCAAATATGGTGGAGGTGCTCTTCCCAACTCTGGTTGAAGATCATAATTTCATCCAAATACACCACCATGAATGAGTTGGTGAAGGGTCACAAGATGTCTTCCATCAGCCTCATGAAGGTTGCGGGGACATTTGTAAACCCAAAATGCATGACTATCCATTCGAAAAGGCCCTCATTGGATTTGAAGGTAGTCTTCCACACATCGTAGGATTCAATTGGTAGTTGGTGATACCCAGACTTTAATTCAATCTTTCTAAAATATTTTCCCCCCTAGAGTTGGTCCAAAAGGTCATCAATCCACGGGATTAGATAACTATTCCAGAAAGTGATACTATTTAGTGATCGATAGTCAATAAAGAGTCTCCATGTCCCATCTTTCTTCTGTACCAACATCATTAGGCTCCCACAGGGTGATGAACTTGGTCTGATGTGCCCTTTCTGCGACAACTCCTAAATCTACCTCTTGATTTCACATTCTCTAGAACAAAGCGTCAATAGATTGGTCCATTGGGTAGTGGCACACATGGGGTGAGATAAATGGAGTGCTTAACTTGACAATTTAGAGGTACCCTTGTGGGTTAGGTGAAGATGTCCCTGTACTCCTCCACGACCTTGTCCATCTGGTGTTGCCATGTAGAGGAGCCCCATCTGGAGGTCATTGCCACAATATTCTTCTTTCCCTGAGGGTGAATCATAAGGAAAACACATTTCCCCATTTAGGAAATTATCTTACTACATTGCTTCATAGTGATCAAAGAGATTGTGGTAGGCAGCACTACCTCCGGTATCCTGTACAACTTATTTCCCAAAGTAATAATAATAGTGTGGGGCCTAGATTCATACATAACATATCACTTCCACAAGTATGGTTGTCTTAATAATACATCATAAACTTCAAGAGGAGAAACATGACATAGTACCTCATCTGTGAAGGACTTGATGACGTAGGGAAAATGTGACATTGTTGGCTGACGCAGAGATCATGCCCTTTGTGAAGCCACCTAATTGTATACGATTGCGGGTGTGTTGTAGTTGGTAGGTATAACTGATTCATTACCTCTACTAAAATGAGGTTATTTTGGCTCTTGTTGTCGAAAATGAACTGTAGTGGAGAACCCTTCACCCACATCTAGGAGTGGAAGATGCGCTCCCCTCCTCTAGATCATCGGGCTCATTCTCCTGGATCTTGATGGTGGAAATGGTGGCACTAGGGTCCATGTTAATAATATTCTTCCCTTTGTCATTCCCTTTGTTGGGTTTTGACTTAGATTCAAAACATACATTTCATTCGGAAGCCTTCAAATTGGCCACCAGTGACTGCTTGGCCCAACACTCGCTTGTGTTGTTAGTGGGGCTCTAATGGAACTCACACCATTTCCCCATGTCCTTCTTTATCTTCGTGGTGTTTTTATTTTCTTGTGGCTTCGATGGGTTGTCTGGGTTCGCCTCGCCTTGGATTTTTCCTTTGTTTTGTGGGTTGAGGGCGCCTTTCCCTTGCTTTGGATTCACATATCCAAAGTATCACTTCTTCTGTTTAAATTTCTACACAACCTTGATAGCACATCGATACTCAAAATCAAGAGAGGAGATCTCTACGAATTCCATCTCAGCCTAGATGTACTTGTGTTGACACCCGTAGAACTTGAGTACCAAATGTCGCTCAAAATCGTTGGTACCCAACTTCGTGCAAAGGGTATGAAAAATATTTGTGAACTCTAACACATCTTGGTCCCTTCCTTGCTGCAACGTGGTCCACTTTATGTATTTATCTTCATAGCTCTTAATAGGGTAATACTTTTTCTTGATGGTGTATCATAAATAATTCCAAGTGGGTGTGGCTAAGAATAGTGAGGGTTCACTCTCGTCCCTCTTCTCGTAGTAGGTTTCCCACCAGTCCTTGACGTGGGGGGCGAATTTGAGGAGTGCAAAAGTAATATTTTCTCAGTTGGAAAAGTCATGAACTGAGAAATATCCTTCTAGCAGATTTAACCATTTATCTACAACATCCACATCTATCTGACCTTCAAATATGGGGAAGTCAAATTTAACTTGTACCTTAAAGGGAATGTCACTCCCAGAGTGGATGCCGGAAGAAAATTTGTCGCCTGTGGGTAGCTTCCAAAGGATCTGGGAAAAGTTGTCCATCATCACATTCATCTATCACTTGAGGGTTCCTTCAAGAAATATTTTTAAAGGATCTCATGCTCCCCCATCTTTTTTTTTCTTCATTGATGGGAGGTCATCGAGGTTTGCGAGGCTAGTCTTACAAGGGTTCAACCATTTCAAGCCCTAACTCCTTATACACCGACCTCGTTGGGGACATGCAAAGAAATAATGAGAAAGAGAAGACTGCTCTCATACCACTAATCGAAACTTAAATAGAATGCAAAAAAAATATAGATATAACCACAAATACAAAGATTCAGCAGACATGACACTTCATTTCATTAATATCAAATAATTGAAATATGCTTACAAACATAATGGAAATAAATTAGCTCAGGAAATGGAAACTTATCTTTGAGAAGAGATGTGTCAGCTACATGCCTCTAAACTATGTTAAAGGGAGTCTCAATGGCCTTTTTATTGTTGAACAATAAGAGAAAACCCTAAACACCCAAAACCCTAACCCCAAGAGATGGAACACTAAGATTTTGTGGGCACCATTGGGGTTAGTTGGGCAGCCAACTTCCTAAGGTTGTAACTTGGTCATATTATCTTTGTTTGTCACATATGAAACCTTGTTGGAAATATCTCTTTGAGTACTTAAAGATTTTCCATATGCCGATTCCAATGAGTATAGGCCTACTACGGACCTAAAAAATAAGTCATTTAGGGGGTAAAAACTTATCTGGAAGTTCAAGACCCGAAAAAATGATAAAAATAGTAAATTCCGCTATAAATAAGGAAATTGATGAAACTGAATGGAGGTATAGGTGGAATAGGCATGTGGCCACCAATATACACTTGTATCACAACTTCAAAATACTGAGAAACTGTATTCCTCTTCCCAAAATATTTCTCTCTTTATGCAAACTTCTTGATTAGAGAGTCAAAAGTAATCTCCTTAAGTTTTCCATTAGTTTGTAATCATTTAAGAAAGTGGGAATATGTGGGATATAGTGCCTTGATTAAAATTATGAGAAGAACATCCATTTTAACTCGGGTGGCTTCTACATGATGCATAATAGCTTTTAATTCATAGGATAAGGCAAGGGGATCATCATATTTTAATTCGAGATTGAACAGTTTGATCATTATTTGACTACCTCAATCTTTGAGAGTGAGTCACATAAGTCTTTAAAATTATTTAAATCATTAAAGGCATTGGTAAAAGGCATAATGTGATGACTCACCTCTCCATTTACTGATGCAAAAATAAAGGCACAGGCCTTGGTGTTCTTGTTTTTCCATATGGCGAACTCCTTGTCTAATGTGGGATTTTGATGTGCATTCCCATATTATCTTTCACATACTCCTCAAATACTTCATTGAAAATGAGGGCATGCTTTATTTTTCAGGATCATTCATGGTAGTTCTATTTTCTAGTGATAACTACTCAAACTATTGACATGAGAGAATACATTCTTAAATAAAAATATAAGCTAGTCCTGAATAGTCGAATTCCTGTGCCAATAGCCTTTGATAAAAAATCTCTCAACAAAGACTCATCATACAAGTTTGTATTAAAAAATTAATCAAAATAACCCCAAAAAAATGATGCAGGTTCGTGATCTCAAATAATTACTTTGATATAAACCAACTCTCATATACAACTAGACTAATTGTCATATAAATTAAATGTATGGACTCGCTCTCAACTTCATGTATGAATAAAATGACACATGTATATATGAATAGACCCTTAAAAAAGGTTTAACACATGTATATAAATGGTTTGTCCCTCAAAACCTGAATTGAGAAACTCTTAAAGTGCATGTATAATGCTTCAATACATGAATTATATGACCCTCAAAGTTGAATAATGCAACGTAGTATACTACTCAATGCTCATGACAGCTCGCTCAACACATGTACAATGTCAAATTATGCATAGAGAATAAAATATTGATATAACACGCTGCTTTAAGGTCATTTAGTGCACACATGAATGGTGATACATGCACAACATACTCTCTATTATTTGAAAAATCCTAGCTCTATCTTCTGGTTTTAAAACTTTATGACCCATATTACCTCCTTTGTGCTTTCTCAATGTTCACCACTATTCAGGCATGAACATTTGTAGGCATTGAAAGAGGCTACGCCATTGCGAGCTACTATAAGCCTCATGAAGGGAATTAGATGAAATTCTCAAGACCAAATCTCAGACAGAAAATGGAAGTTATGGCATTGATATCAACTTCTTTAAAGTATGGACTTTCATGTGAAGACTATGAGTAGCTCAACATCTATTACACAAAGATTCGCATAGAGCTGTGAGTATTCAATGCACAAATGTTAGAGCATTATAGAATGTTCAATTTATAGCAAGTACATAGAGAGAATAGGGCATAAATGAAAAGAGTTATAGTGAGAAAAGGAGGCCAAATTTGGACTTGCAGACTTGCACTCTCATACCATGTCAAGCCAGGTTTAGTAACTCAAGAAATTTTATGCTTTCTATTAACAATATCATTAATATATACATAGAGAGAGATACCCTTGGGATTCACATTCCAGTGTCTCTTCATATTATTATTTTATATTTACATATTTACAATATATTTTCCCAATCTCATAGGATTAGTTGTCAACAAAAGGGCTAGGTGGAGTACTCCTGTATTATTGATATGTAATCAACTATGCATATAGGAAACTCAATGGCAATGAGAAGTATTATCTCACACATGACTTAGATATTGTATTTGCAATATGATTTTATGTTCAGTTGGACAAACATAAAACCACCTAAGGTTCTCCCTGAAACCTAGGGTAGACCGAATAAGGGAAAGTTTGTAATGAGGCTCAAAATTTTAGGAACGAAAGATGTTGAGTAGAGATTAATAAGAAGATGAGTTCCTGTGAGCCCTCACATGAAAGTTTGTTGGATTTTTCAGTGTAGCTAGGAAGCGTGCCTAGCTAGCTCCAAAGCTTGGTCCTGCACATAAGAAAGCGAACAAAGCAACCTTCACAACATAATATCTTGATAAACAAAACTATAAGAAACATATAAACATTACTGAGAAAATAAATATAAACCAAAATTCCAAACATTCATTAGTTAAAACAATGAACATCAATATATGGAAACAAGAATAACCAATATATATTAATTAAGGAGCTAAACGAAAGTTACAACCATCAGATGTAGTTGTAGAAACACCTCCTCCAGCTCCTAGCTCCAAAAATATCCCTCTAAAGTGAGATATCAATAGGATAACAATACAATAATTCCCATCCCTTTCTCAATGTCCAAGCCTCCAATATATAGGCAAGTTAAGACTATGAAGATTCTCAAATTCATCCTTAGTTCAATTTGGAAAAAATATTTTGGGTGAACGATGTTTTCTCATAATAGAATTCTTTTATCTGCTTTTAGATGCTTTTATGTTTAGGAAAGAGATTCCCTAGGATTTATGGCTCTTTCTCACATTTGTGTGTTTTTCTTGTTTAGTAAAAAGCTAAATATGAGGATAAAGAGAACACTTTCCACCATATTAGTTTCTGAAAGTGAATAAGAGTGTCACAGTTTAGTTAACTCGAGATTTTTTCATCGTGACCGAGTGAGAATATGATAACACAGGTTATATGAAGGGAACAAATTTTTATAGAATAGGATGACGTGATTCTCATGGTACATAATTTGTATTGTAGTCTTATATAGGCTAGGAAAAGGGGTATTTCAACCAAAAACATAGTAGTATCCTCTAAGCTGATGAGGAGGTATTTTCAAGTATAATAGATACCCCATAAAATGTGAGGTTAGAGAAGAAGGCGATGGCTAAAATAATTTATAAAACAACCAATAAGAGAGAGTTTCAGAGCATCAGAACAAAAAGGTGTTGGGTTGTGTTATATTATTTCCATGACTAGCCCACATAGTTAACCGGGGGGTTAGAGGGGGGCCAAAACCCCCCCTTCGTTGCATCGATTGCGTAGCAGGGGGTGGCAACCCCCCTATCCAAGGGGTTTGAGGGGTGTGGGTAGCCCTCCTCTATGGGGTTCGGGGAACCACCCTCAGGAATTTTTTTTGGACCCTATATTAGGTTGAGTGGACCTACCTATGGTTTTGTGCATGGTTTTCGCACATCGTTTTGGACGCGATGGTTTTTGGTCCATGGTTTTCGACGCGATGGTTTTCGGTCCATGGTATTGGATGCTTCGACATGTATAAATATGTATTGTAACATTGAAAGGAACATAATGAAAAATCAAGTTAGTAGTCCCGGTTTTGGGATCCAGGGGAAAATCTCTGTGTATATGTGTTTTATGTGTTATGCTCTCGCATTGTTTATTTTATGTGTTTTAGAATTCATATGCAGGTAATTTTTGTATGGGGTTAAAACCTACAGAAGGGGCATACAAACAACATCAAATATGTGTCACATACATAAATCATGTCCTGAGTCAGGCATTCCCATGCTCAGTAGCTATAATAATACACTATGGATCTATGTAGAAGATGATAGATCAAGTCCACCTGTTAAATGTGGAACTTTGCCGCAGTGTAGTCAAACTAAGGTAAGTTGTCTCTAGAAACAAAATATGTATCTTGGGAGAGGAAACAAGATTGAGTGATGTAAGCCTCTACCCAATGTCCTCATCACCTTCATGGAATAACATAATTCTACACGTGTGAATAAATGAGTTTATGTTGAACATGCGAGAATTCATCTAATTATCGGTCAATGATGAAAACCATTAACAGACACGAGGATGGCCACCGATAAGGATGTGTTGGCATTTTGGCACTGATTTAGAGCTATGGCACATGTGTTGTCCTTGATGGCAACTCACTTTGGTGACAGATCTCAGTACAGGCTCTCAGAATGAAGGAAAAAGATATATACGCAGGTTCACCTAGACGAAGGCGTGTATACACGCGGGTTAGACGTTACAAAGGCACGTATGCGTATACACGCACTTTCACGCAAGGAAAAGCGCGTATATGTTGGAGAATATACTTTTGGTCTATGGTATTTAGTCCTTGGTATTTGAACCTATGGTTTTGGACCATGGTATCTCGTCAGAAGTGTTGATCCCAAGTATTGGGTCCATGGTATTGTTTTATTATGGTTTTTGACCATGGTATTATGAAAGGCCTAAGACTATAAAAGAGGAAGGAGATCATTTGGCAAAGGATCATTGGAATTAATTGAATATCTGATAAAGGGCTAGATCTGGAATATTGGTTATTGGGTTATGCTGCAGATCTGGATCTGAATGAAGGAGGAACCTGAGCACAAAGAGAAGGATAAGTTCCATTGATGGGTCATAATCTTAAGGCTTGAATAATTGTATCTTTGTATGATTTTGATTCGTTATATGTGGCGCATGCTTGATCTATAAATCTGGTAATATGAGTTAATTAAGATCTGAATATTTGAAATTATCCTTTATAGATCTGTACGTAGGTTCAGTGAAGTGAAGGCACGTATACACGCCGGTTCTGTGAGTAAAAACAACGTATACGCAGGTTGGTCCAAACATAGAAGCGTATGCACGCAGGTTTCTGGTTATTGAAGTACTGTACATCTCTTGAGTTGTGTTCTAGTTGCTTCTGTTTGATGGTGTAGTGTTCTGGGTTCAGAATTTGGTGTGTGATTACTGTTACTGTGTTCTAGGTACAACTATCAGAGAAGTGTCTACTTGATTCAGTTCTAATTAGTGAAAAGGAGATTGTTTGATGTAGAAATTCTTGATGATTGGTTGATGTTCATGGATCCAGTCTGAAAATTTATGAAACATGCTCCCTGGAAGAAAGATAAGGTTGTAGCCTTCAGTAGGCCAGCACCTACATACTAGTATCTTGGCTAGTGCAAGGGCTAAGGGGGTTCTAGCTCCATTCCAGGAGAAGCTGGAGAATGAGAGAGGGTTGTAGCTCTCTGCAGGTTGCAGCCTATGTACTGGTAAAGGACTGCACGAGTACATTGTAAAAAGAAGTTTCTAATTAAAAGAAGATAGAGATGAATTGCAGCAGGTGGTTTTCACCCACATTGGGTTTCCACCTTATATCTTGTGTTCTTGTGTGTGATTGTCTTCAGCTCTGTTTTACTGTTTCTGGTTACTGTTTATTTGGTTCTGATACACAGATTAATGATCAACATCTGTAAGACAAATTAAATTATAAGTCTGCATTGTATACACAGTTTTCCTTCTCTGTAGTTGCGTATATACGCGGTTTTATCTGACTGAAGTAGCATATATGATCTTGGTTTAAAAAGAAAATAATTGTCTTGATAATACTGATTCACCCCCCTCTCAGTATTATTTCCAACAATTGGTATCAGAGCAGGTCCTTCTGAAGAAGCTTGATTGCTTGAAGGAAGATCCATCATCATGAGCAACTACGAGAGAGAAGCATCTATCAGGCCGCCAATTTTTGATGGGACCAACTTCGTCTATTGGAAGGTAAGAGTTACAGCTTATCTTCAATCTCTTGGTACAAAAGTATGGGATATCATAGATACAGGGTATACTTTTCCATCCACAACTCCTACAGATTCGGCTGGTAAGAAGCAATATGAAACAAATGAAAAGGTTGTCAATACTCTATTAGGATGTCTATCTCAATCAGAATTCGTCAAGGTTATGTAGTATAAATCCGCAAAATAAATATGGGACAAGATTGTTTTGAGCTATGAAGGAGATGAACAAGTAAAATGAGCAAAACTTCAAACCCTCAGAATTCAATATGAAAATCTCAGAATGCACAATGATGAAAGTGTGGCTAACTATTTCCTTCATGTAGATGAGATTGTTAATTGTTTGAAAAAATTGGGTGAAGAAATAAAAGAGGTTGTTGTGGTTGAAAAAGTTCTAAGATATTTGTCCCCTAAGTTTGAATCTAAAGTTTCTGCAACAGAAGAAAAAGAGAATCTACGAAACCTTACCATGTCACAGCTGCACGGAATTCTGACTGCTTATGAAATGAGGAAAGGAAGACCATCAGACAGGAGAGAAGTTGCTTTCAAGGCTTCAGGCAAAGGAGATTACTATGAGTCAGGACACGTGTCAGAAGAAGAGGAAGAATCAAATTTTGTCAAGAACCTTCAACGGGGTGCTGGAAGATTCAAAGGTAAGTTACCGTTCAAATGCTTTGCTTGTGGAAGAGTCGGTCACTATGCTGCCAAATGTCCTCATAAGGATAAGATTGAAAAGGGTAAGGAACTGTTAGATGGAACAAGAAACAGAATGTAAATAAGAAAAGTTATTACACTCATGAAGATAGTGATGGACTTTCAAATAGTGACGAAGATGACAAAGGTAATAAATATAAACTTTTAATGGATTTTGAAGATGATGATTTTGTGGATGCTATAGATGAAGAAAGTCTTTATGAAGAGATTTCTAGTCTCAAAATTTGTTTAGAAGAGAAGAATGTGATCATAGATACTCTACAATTCCAACTTGCTGAAAAGGAAAAACATCATGAAAAGTTAGAATATGAAATTGTGGGACTGAGAAAAGATATTGAGAGAAAAAAAGCTCTTAATCTTAGATTTGTTAAAGGATCTGACACTTTAGATGAGATTATCAAAGTGTAGCGCTCTCCACTAATCAAGACAGGTCTAGGATATAATGAAGAAACAACTCAAGAGCAAAAACCATCTACCTCCAAGAGTTATCTTGATGCTGCAAGGAGAAGTGAACAAAGACCCAATGGAAATCACCAAGTAAATCAGGGACAATTTACCTCAAGAATGAACAAAGACTACCAGGTAAATTGGGGGAAATATACTTTAAGGACAAACAGAAGCTACAACCAGCCACAGGTAAAACCTTCTCAATTTGCCTCAAGAATGGATGTCAATAGGAACTACAATCATTTGGCTAGTAGATTTGATAATCACAAGAGTTTCTTCAATGGCCAATGTTTTTCTTGTCATAACTTTGGTCACAAAGCAGCTCAATGTGTTTCCTATAAGACAATCATGACTAGAGAAGCTCATAAACAAAGGAGTATGACTGGGATCATGAAAATGACCTACAACAACTTCTCTGCTCTTGAAAATGAAATAGAATGTTCTATTTGTAACAATTTCGGTCATGAAGATTCTAAATGCAGGAGCAGGTTTCGGCAGACAACTCAGAAGGAGCAAGCCTCAAGTGCCAAATCATGGAGAATAAAAGAACCACAACCAAAAAGATGTGGTATAGCCTTATATGCGGAAGGGCAGGAAAATCAATGGTACATCGACAGTGGATGTTCAAAACATATGACAGGTGATAAAGAAAAACTTCAGTCATATAGTGCCTTAGAGAAGGAGAAGAAGGTCTCTTTTGGAAATGACACCCCTACTCTCATAAAAGTTAAAGGTTCTGTTCAGTTGAAAGAAAGGGTAAAAGTTGGAAATGTCATGTATGTTGATGGCTTAAAGCATAATCTATTAAGTGTCAGCCAGATGTGTGATCAAGGAACTGAGGTAATATTTCGATCAAATGGATGTAGTGTTCATGATATTGATACAGGAAAAACAGTGATAAAATGCGTAAGGACTCCAAATAATTTATACATATTCAAAGAAGGACAACATCATTGCTATCTTAGCAAGAATGATGAACACTGGCTATGGCACAGAAGATTGGGGCATCTTAGTTTCTCACAGATAAGGAAAGAACGCAAATACCAGGTAGTTTTTGGTTTTCCAGACATCAGAATTCCAGACAATACAATATGCAAATCATGTTAGTTTGGTAAGCAAACCAGAACTAACTTCCCTAAGAAGGAAGGATCAGCCAGCAGGCCACTTGAACTTGTCCATACTGATGTATGCGTTCCATCTAGGAAAAGGTCACCTCGAGGAGAAGAATACTTTATATTATTCATTGATGACTATTCCAGGATGTGTTGGATAGGACTTATGAAGCACAAAGACGAAGCCTTTGAAAAGTTCAAATCATTCAAAGCCTTGGTGGAGAACGAATCAGATCACAGAATCAAATGCCTCAGGTCTAATCAAGGAGGAGAATTTACCTCGAATGAATTTTTCGATTTTTGTGAAGAACATGGAATAAGAAGGGAATTCTCTACAGCTATGACTCCTCAGCAAAATGGAGTAGTAGAAAGGATGAATAGAACGGTTCAACAAATGGCTCGTGCTATGCTTGATGAGTATGGAACTCCCGCAACCTTCTGGGGTGAAGCCGCATTTGTTGTAGTTGTTATTCTCAACAAAACGAATGTCTGGGTGAATAACACTCATACTCCACATGAGCTCTGGTATGGTGAGACTCCTTCGGTAAAATATTTCAAAATTCTGGAAGAAAATGCTATATCAAAAATACTGATGAGAATCTTGGCAAGTATGAACCTAGAGCAGATGAAGGCATTCTCCTTGGTTACTCTCCTCACAGCAAAGCTTAGAAGTGTTACAATAGAAGGCTTGGAAAAATTGTTGAAAGTATTGATGTAGTAATTGATGAAGAAGAAAACACTCCTAGGCAGGTAAGATCTAAAGATTTCGAAGATGATGAGGACTATCCTTCAACATAAAATCAGACTTATGATGAAGAAGAAGCTCAAGAGGCACCAGAAGCATAGATAAGGATAGAAGATAAGACTCCATCCAGGTACGTTCAGAAGAATCATCCAGAATCTCAAATTTTGGGGCAAAAAGAGGCAGGTATACAAACAAGAAGAACAATTGCAGAAGCCTCAAGCTATTTGGCTTTGCTCTCCTCCATTGAACCAAAAAATGTAAAAGAGGCATGCAAAGATGAATGCTGGGTCAAGGCGATGGATGAAGAACTTGAGCAGATCGAAAAGAATAACACTTGGGAGTTGGCTCCTAGACCAAAAGATAAGAATGTCATAGGGACAAAATGGATCTTCAAAAAAAAGTTGAATGAAAATGGGGAAGTGATTAGAAACAAGGCCTGACTTGTTTGTAAAGGGTATGCTCAACAAGAAGGAATAGACTTTGAAGAAACTTTTGCTCCTATTGCTAGACTTGAGGCCATTAAAATGTTCCTTGCTCTCTCTAGCTTTCAGAAGTTAAAAGTATTTCAAATGGACATGAAATCAGCCTTTCTGAATGGAGACTTAGAAGAAGAAGTGTACATTGAGCAACCAGATGGTTTCATTCTTGGGAATGATCCAAATCTTGTATGCAGACTAAAGAAGGCTCTCTATGGTCTTAAACAGGCTCCAAGGGCTTGGTATTATCGTCTGGACAAATATCTTCATCAACAAGGTTTCTCAAAAGGATCAGCAGATAGCAATCTTTATATAAAAATTGAAAATAACAAATTGCTAATACTTGTTGTGTATGTTGATGATATCATCTTTGGCAGCAATGAAGAAGCTATGAGTCAAAGCTTTGCCTTGGTGATGCAGAAAGAATTCGAAATGTCCTTGCTTGGAGAACTGACATATTTTCTTGGATTACAAATCCAACAAAATGAAGGCGGTATCTTTTTGTCTCAAACCAAGTATCTCAAGCAGATCTTGAAGAAATATGGCATGGAAGATGCAAAACCAGTATGTACCCCTATGGTTACAGGATGCAGCCTCAGTGCAAATGATGAATCAGCAGCAGTGCATCAACCAACCTATAGATCCATGATTGGAAGTCTGCTTTATCTGATAGGTACCTGACCAGACATCATGCATGCAGTGGGAATGGTTGGAAGATTTCAGGCAAATCCAAAGGAAACTCATCTTCAGGGAGTGAAGAGAATTTTCAAGTATCTTCAAGGAACTCAAAACTATGGCTTATGGTATCCTAGAGATACAAATCTCACTCTTCATGCTTATACAGATGCATATTGGGCTGGAAGCGTGGATGACAGAAAGAGCACAAGTGGTGGTGCATTCTTTATGGGTTCCAGATTAGTATCTTGGTTCAGCAAGAAACAGAGTTCAATTGCTTTATCTACAGCTGAAGCGGAATCTGTGGCTGCTGCATCTTGTTGCACTCAACTCCTTTGGATGATGAAAACCTTGTAGGATTTTCAAATCACTTGTACACCACCTATCTCCATCGTATGTGATAATACAAGTGCAATCAGCATTTCAAAGGACCCAGTCATGCATTCAAAGACCAAGCACATACCTATCAAATATCATTTTCTTCGGGAACAAGTGCTAGAACAAAAGGTCAAGCTGGAGTATGTTCCCTCTAAGGAAAAAGTTGCTAATATACTCACCAAACCACTACCCAGGGAAAATTTTGAATACCTCAGACAGAAGCTGGGAGCAGTTGATGCATCATCTTGCTGTTAAAACTTGTCTGTTTCAGAGAAAAGTGGGTGTATGCAAGTTACCTGAGGAGGATCCGCGTACATACACCAATTTATGCAGAGATAGTCGCGTATATGGAGGCTTGATGGATATCAGTAGGGACAGGCTCTGGTTGAGGATAGTCTGATATGGGTTTGACAGAGACCATCTGGCACAGGTTCAGGGGGAGTAGATAAAATTTTAATGATGCATTGTTTGCATTATCTTAGAAGCTTTTGGTTCAAGTTCACAACTGTTGTTGGTTTTAGGTAGAACAAATGCAGAGGGAGAACAGAAGGAAAACATGGTTGCTGATCTGAATGGTGATTGAAAGATGCTTCTGATATCAGTTATTGGTGACTTTCATAGGTCTTGCTCTAGATATTTAGTCTCTATGTCATGTATCTCTTTTATGGTGTCAAGGTCATGTAACGGCCTATTTTTGTTTCCCCACTATGCTTAGGATGAAGATGTAATGTACTTGGTTGACATATGTAAATTTCTGATGTATCCCCACTTGGTTGGGTGATGGATGTATGTATTGAGTCTTTTGGTGATAGGAAGGTCTTTTATGATGTATAAGTCATGGTTCTTCTTGAAGAACATCTTTTTGCAGATCTTGCCTACAGTCAGGGGGAGCATGGTTAGCACAGCAGGGCAAAGATTTCAGCATGTATTCAAGAGGAGCACAACCCTTTGCCCTTGATGACAAAGGGGGAGAATGAATTTGAGGATCTTGGGTTTGCCATCAAGTCCAAAGGGGGAGATTGTTGGCATTGTGGCATTGATTTAGAGCTATGGCACAGGTGTTGTCATTGATGGAAACTCACTTTGGTGACAGATCTCAGTACAGGCTCTCAGAATGAAGGAAAAAGATATATACGCAAGTTCACCTAGACGAAGGCGCGTATACACGCAGGTTAGACGTTACAAAGGTGTGTATGCGTATACACACACTTTCACACAAGGAAAAGCACGTATATGTTGGAGAACTTACTTTTGGTCCGTGGTATTTAGTCCTTGGTATTTGAACCTATGTTTTTGGACCATGGTATCTCGTCAGAAGTGTTGATCCCAAGTATTGGGTCCATGGTATTGTTTTATTATGGTTTTGGACCGTGGTATTGTGAAAGGCCTAAGACTATAAAAGAGGAAGGAGATCATTTGGCAAAGGATCATTGGAATTAATTGAATATCTGATAAAGGGCTAGATCTGGAATATTGGTTATTGGTTTATGCTGCAGATCTAGATCTAAATGAAGGAGGAACCTGAGCGCAAAGAGAAGGATAAGTTCCATTGATGGGTCATAATCTTAAGGCTTGAATAATTGTATCTTTGTATGATTTTGATCCGTTATATGTGGTGCATGCTTGATCTATAAATCTGGTAATTTAAGTTAATTAAGATATGAATATTTGAAATTATCCTTTATAGATCTGTACGCAGGTTCAGTGAAGTGAAGGCGCGTATACACGCTAGTTCTGTGAGTAAAAAAAAATGTATACGCAGGTTGGTCCAAACACAGAAGCGTATGCACGCAGGTTTATGGTTATTGAAGTAGCGTACATCTCTTGAGTTGTGTTCTAGCTGCTTCTGTTTGTTGGTGCAGTGTTATGGGTTCAGAATTTGGTGTGTGATTATTGTTACTGTGTTCTAGGTACAACTGTCAGAGAAGTGTCTACTTGATTCAGTTCTAATTGGTGAAAAGGAGATTGTTTGATGCAGAAATTCTTGATGATTGATTGATGTTCATGGATCCAGTCTGAAAATTTATGAAATGTGGTCCCTAGAAGAAAGAGAAGGTTGTAGCCTTCAGTAGGCTAGCACCTACGTACTAGTATCTTGGCTAGTGCAAGAGCTAAGGGGGTTGTAGCTCCCTTCGAGGAGAAACTGGAGAACTAGAGAGGGTTGTAGCTCTCTACCGGTTGCAGCCTGTGTACTGGTAAAGGACTGCACCAGTACATTGTAAAAAGAAGTTTCTAATTAAAAGAAGATAGAGACGAATTGCAGCAGGTGGTTTTCACCCACATTGAGTTTCCACCTTATATCTTGTGTTCTTGTGTGTGATTGTCTTCAACATTGTTTTACTGTTTTTGGTTATTGTTTATTTGATTTTGATACGCAGATTAATGATCAACATCTGTAAGACAAATTAAATTATAAGTCTGCATTGTATACGCGGGTTTCCTTCTCTGTAGTTGCGTATATACGCACTTTTATCTAAGTGAAGTAGCGTATGTGATCTGGGTTTAAAAAGAAAATAATTTACTTGATAATACTGATTCACCCCCCTCTCAGTATTATTTCCAACAGGATGATGGTCGCCAAGATGCTCAGTACAATCTAGTGAGCGTGAATAAATTAGTTGAATTCTAACATTTGTATAGTCATTCAAGTGGGAGCCAATAATGAAAACCCCCAATAAAACACATGGAAACCTGCCACTAAGGACTGCAAGCTGTAGTGTACTGTGGTGTTTCTCAACCAGCTTCCTAGATAATTTCTTTAAGGTGATAGGAAGGGATCTGTCGAAGGTGGGTAATAAAGAGTCCCACACCAATTCAAACAAAACGATAAAAAAGTGATTGATTTTGCAATGATATGGAACAACAAGGTGAACTAACTTATGTCAAATGGGCACATGATATAGTAGTTGATAAGGTCAATAGATAGTAGACAATCCCTTGAACAATAGAAGGCATGACACCAAAGAGATCAGGTAGCTTAGAATCAAGAACACCAAAGAGTGTTAGGATACAAGGATGTAAGGACATCTGGGTATCAAGCATAAACTCATAGAATGGTATGATTCAACGAGAAGCTAACAAAAGAGGAATATGTTGGCTAAGTGCCATGTTCAAGGGATAGATAGTATACTACTTCCATAAAGCTTCCGACCAATATAGATAGCAAGGATTTTTCTTTCTTCCAATTTTTTTCACAATATGATTAAGTTTAACAAGTCCAATAAGGGAAAACTTGGTGGTCTTTTCACATTTAGAGTCTGAAAATTTGTAAAGAAAACTCCAAGGGGGTACCTTTGTCATAGTTAATGACCGGGTGCGACTTAGGGTTAATAGTATACCCGACACAGTTCATTTTCTGTAAGTTAGTCCATTGAGTCCAAATAAAGTAATAAACCTATGCTCAATAAACGTCTTCCTCATTTTGTTACAAGTACGAGGGGACGAAGTAAACTTGATATTCCTCGTAAATTTTGTTCACCGAGTCAAAGGAAGAAGACTCGTACTACCTTTTTTAGTTTAAGGAGAGAGAAAAAATAGAGAAAAAGAGTTGCTTAGATCTTATTAATAAGAGTTTAACAAGCCCAGAGAAGTAAACTTGAGGTTTTTTTAATTAACAAGGAATAAAAATACCATAAAAAGAATGCTCAAAGCTTTTTCATAGGAGTTTAACGATCTTGAAGAAGGAAACTAGAGGTTTTTTTGATTAACAAGCAAGAAAAATACCATAAAAAGAATGCTTGATCTTCTTTGTAGGTATTTTAACGAGCCCAAAGAAGGAAACTCTAGGGATTTTTAGATTAATGAGCGAGAAAAAGTACACTAAAAAAGAATGCTCATTTTTTCTTCATGAGATTTTAACGAGCTCCAAGACGGAAACTCTAGTTTTTTCAGATTAACGAGCAAGAAAAATACCATTAAAAGAATGCTCGTGTTTTCTTCTTTCCTTCAAGCTTAGGAATGTCTGCAAAATTTTTGTACAGGGTTGGAGGCCATAGAAATTTATGGTTGATGGGATCATTTGTCAACTTGTATAGACCGGGGATGTCCAATGTGGCCAAGAAAGGCAATGGAGTATGTACAGCCAAATTAGACCAAGGAGGAGTAGGATGACTAGAGGGACCAGGAGGTCCTCCCATCAATAGGTTTCTGGTAGGGTACACAGATTTTGATGGATATTACTTTCCATGAGGTAGCAGTGGAGTCGTGTAGAGTGACGGGCCATAAGGCATGCTCCTAGCCTGAGGAAGGCTACCATCTAAAGGGTTTCACCCAGGATAGAGGTTTCCCTCAACAAATGCAAATGGTTGAGTCGAAAGGCCCCAAGGAGATATAGTGGGTCCAGGAAATGGAACACCACTGGCCACATAAGATGGGTTAGGTACAAGACCACCACTAATGAGGTAACCACCAATAGGAAAATAATCAATCAGAGATGGACCCTATTGATCCAAAAATTGTATGGGTGCAAGAATGCCCCCAACAGGTGGATAAGTACCAAAATCATTGCCCCCACTCTGCAGTGGTGGGGGAGTTGAACCAAGCAATGGATTCCAACCAAACAAATTGTTGAAGGTCATCAAACATGGAATACTAGGATCCGACAAGAAATAATTATGGGAAGTGGAAGACACATAGTGTTGAGCACTACCCCCAGTGGGTGTAGCCAAGGTCCCTGGATCAACCATAGGTTGTACAATATGATAATGCACAATACGTGTGGAACCTGTGATAGGTGGGTTGAATGGAGGTGGAGAAAATGTGCCTACAAAAGACCATGACTCGCAGCAGTCATTGGGATGTTCAATAGGGAAACAAAGGAAGACACTAAAGGTAAGGGTTCTTCCTAAATCAAGATAGGCCCAAGAGGATCTCCAAGTGGCTGATTACAAGGAGGTACTAGACCTTTAGTAAAAGGTTCATCAGATAGAATATACTCTAGGTCAGTATGGATGTGGTTCAAGGTTTGAAACCAGAGATTGACTCCCTTGAGGAGTGAGGGAATCTGATTCAAAAAAGAATTTCTCCATAGAAAATGGAGGGGGGCCTTTCAAGTATCAAGACAAACAACGAGAACTTGGGGTAGCCACAGGGAATATATTTTACCAAATTTAAGTTAAGTGTAATTTGTATAAGTCTCAGTTGTAAAGAGCACACACCTAAAAATAGAAAAACTCTAAAGGAAATCAACAAGCAATGAGGGAACATAACTGTATCTGATAGCCACAACTAGTTAGTTATGAAACCCAGTATTGAAGAGGCTAAAAGAGAGAGTCGTCCAAATGTACAATTACGATTACTCCTAAGATTCCCTCAAACCTTGGTAAGAATGGGCCATGTACTCTCGTGAAGATGAGCACCCTCCCAAAAAACCAAATATGGAGTAGGCTCATTTGTTTAGGTACCAAGGAAGCTTTCCCTAGTAACCTTGCATTCATTGGTAAAAAAATTTGTCACTAAGGTTATGTCAAATCAAACACACCACTTGAGGGGTCACGGTCGTGGAAAATACGTTGTGTGGCCAAGACACTTGAGTCCTTGACTCAACTTCGATATCCCCGAGGGGATCCCCAATACACAAAATACCCACTAAAATGAAATCAAAGGCAGGCTACCTTCTCTCACACTCTGATGTTATCTAGTGCTTCACTCTATTGTAAGTGGAGCATCTTGGATGGTATGAGTGTAGTAGGATTTTACTCTCATTAATGACACTAGTCTCAGTTTTGAAATCTTGGGCAATTTACTCACCGCAACCTAGTCCAAGATTCTAGCTTAAACTAATTTTCACGTATTCTCAAAAATAGTTGTTGATTACTTTTATTATGATAGTTATTTTAAAGGTAGTTCATTAATGTCTTCGGAAGGGGTGTTGACGTATGGAATTTTATGAGACTCTTATGGAAACCATGCAGAAAATATGCTTTTAAATTTTTATTTCAATGAATAATATCTTCTACAAGGGGAGAGTAACTATACGCATTTTCCAAAATGAACAAACAAAACACAAATTCCGATGCACCTAAAAAAAATAATGTAGACAATGATATTTCAAAGTCTATGAACACTAATGTATAAAATATCAAGCAGATTAAGAAAATAATGATTTCTTTTTTTATTTTTTCTTTTATGATGTGAGCAAATGAAAACTAAACTAAATACCAAAATAAAACATGAATGAAGCCATCATAATCACATTCTAAGACATCAAAGACCTTAAGACAAACAAATAAAACACAAGAAGTGGAGATCACTAGAAAAGTGACAAATCATAGGTTATAAGTACTAATGCAGGTTAACAAACCAATACAGTTTGTTATAAGCAGTGATAACACACTACAAGTAGGGATAGACAATTTTATCTCTTTGCTACCCATTATAGACAGTGTTACATAATTTTAACTCAAAACAAGAGGGTTTGGGTCCAAGAAAAGTGCTCAGATCGGTCGAATTATTAAGCATGCAAACAATGGATGGGAATTCAAACAAATACAAGATCAGAAAACCATCTCAAGTTCTCCTAGAAACCTAGGGCAGACTGAATAAGGGAAAGGTTGTTCTTAGGATCAAACTTTCAGGAATGCAAGATGTTGAGTAGATATTAAGAAGAAGAGAAGGAGTTCTTGTAAGTCATCGCATGTAGGTCTGTTGGAGTTTTCAGTGTACCTAGGAAGCATTCCTAGCTAGCTCCAAAGCTTGATCCTGAACATAACAAAGAGAACAAAGAAACCTTCAAAACATAATATATTGATAATCAAAACTATAACAAACATTTAAACATTACTGAGAAAATAAATATAAACCAAACTTCCAAACATTAATTAGTTATATATAAGAAGAAAATAATGAACATCAGTGTATCGAAGCAAGAACAACCAATATATATTAATTAAGGAGCTTAAGGAAATTTCCAACCATTAAATACAATTGTAGCAACACCTCCTCCAACTCCTAGCTCAAAAAATCTCCCTCCAATGGCCAAGCCTCCAATATATAGATAAGTGAAGGATATGAAGATTCCCAAATTCCTCCTTAGTTCAATTTGGGAAATATATTTTGGGTGAATAATGTTTCCTTGTATAAAAATGATTTAATGCTTAGCAAAAATCTTCCCCGTTCTTTATGGTTCTTTCCCACTTTTGTGTGCCTTTATTGTTTAGGAAAAAGCTAAAGATGAGGATAAAGATATCACATTCCACCGTATGAGTTTTTGAAAGTGAACAAGAGTGTCACAATTTAGTTAACTCGAGTTTTTTACCTTGTGATTGAGTGAGAAATTGGTAACATAAGTTATATAAAGGGAACAACTTGTTATAGCCTAGGATAGTGTGGTCATGATGGTACATAAATTTTATTATAGTCTTATATAGGCTAGGAAAAAGGGGTATTCCAACCAACAACATAATATTCTCCTCTGAGCTGATGAGGAGGTATTTTCATGTATAACATGGGTTATTATCCACACCTTTAACATGTGATTACTTACTTTCTTAGTTGTATATTTCATGTTGATAACTAACCATGATGGGCTGAAGTATTTGTTTGATCATCCCCCTCTGAATGCTAATAAATATAAATGGATGACACTCATTAGTGAGCATTAATTTGAAATTTGACACATAAATGGAAAAGAAACTCATGTGGTAGATACATGTTACACTAAAAAATGTCACCATGGCTATTTACAGTTAGTATGGCTCTATCAACAGTAATGCTATCCTCTTAGGCAAGTCTTATGCCTCTGCTCTCCATGTCAAACTCCAAAAAGAGAGAAAGTCTTTATAAATGTATTTATCTCTGGGTACGCAGGTTCTCTCAACCTTACCTGCGGGTACGCACCTAATGTTCACAAAAGCTGCGTCCTTGTACGCTCTGTATGTAAAGGGGCAGGTGCATCCCCCTGTAAAGGTCAAAATGCGCAAGTTTCATCTTTAAAAAGTTACTTGTGGTCATTTCTAGAGCATTCTAGAAGGTTGTTCGACGTGTATTGAGCGCCTCCAGATGGTTCATGTACCCCTACCAAAGAGGAACTTATCCCATCAATAAGGGAGCTATCCCATCCAAAGAGGGGATTATCCCATTGATGGTGGACCTGAATAACTTCCTCTAGATCACTATAAATATAGGCATTGGGCCAGAAGGAGGGGAGGTTGGAAGCTAAACATTTCTAAGGATAGATGCTGCAGGAATTAGGACTCCCATTTAGAAGCTTGTGAGGAGAGATTGCCATCTTTGCTTGTTCTATTTGGAGGTGGGTGAGCTTTGTCAAAGTAAAGGAGAACTCTTGATGGACCCTGGGAGGGACTTGCACAACACCAAGGCTCAGGTTGTAATTGTTCCTTTTGTTTCCTATTAATGCAAATGAGTCCATTCTTCTCAATAACTTGTTATTTATGAGTTGTTTCATGTACTCCTTGGTCTATGTGTTAAATATGTTTTATTCTATGAGATTATCAAGTGTTATTTAATCGTTTGATTGTTAGTGGATGCAGGTTTCAAAGTGAAGGAGGAGTTCATCCGGATCAGCGGAACTGGACTGCTACAACAACGTTGGACTACAGGTAGGATCTAAACACTTGATTTCTTATATAGTAAATGCATGTTTAGAGAAGGATTGCTCTTGTTTGTCTTGTTTGTCACTAGAGAGTCTTAGGCTCCTAGGGAGGTTGGTTGTGTCTGCACAATCGACTCTTTCCGCCCGACAAATTGGCGACTCCGCTGGGGAATCCATTGATGTGAAAGTCTTTTCCTTTGTATGCAACTTTGCTCTGAGAAAAGTCATTTATTTTCCGTTTTTTGGCTCTGTGACTTTGTTTTTGGGTGGGTTAGCTTAGGGTTAGTTTCAATTTAGTTTTTCTTGGTTTTTTCAGTAGGACGCACCCTCTGAGTATTGCACAGTGCGTCCCTGTACGCACTGTTGCTGTGTGCACAGAGCGGGCCCGCACCTGTCTTAACTGGTTGCCTGCGTCCCCTGCTAAAATTTAAGAAAATTCCATTTTTTGCATTTTTTCTCTTAGATTTTTATTTTTCTTAGTTTTTACTGCCCAGATCCATTAGTCTCTTGTCAAAGATCTTCACCTGAACTTGTTTCGATAGCATTGAGTGTTTTAGTGGATTTCATAGAAGTTTAAGCCCTAGGGTTTGATTTTTGAGTAGGTCTTGTAGTGACTTTGGCGGTAGAAGTTGTCAAGCCTTAGATCTCTCTGGTTTTGTCAGCCTTCTTAGAAGTCAGACCTGTCATAAAGTCTACCTGTGAGAGAAACTTACCTTTGAGTGGTCTCTTTGGCAAATTTCGAAGTACTTGTTGATTGAGTATTGAATTCCATTTTACAAAAAGAACAAAAAGATTTGAGTTTTGTTTTGACTGGTCTTTTGATTCTGCATTAGCTGGTCCTTGACTTGATTTTGGTCAAGTAAAACAACCTAGAATCATCTTTGTAGGCTTTTGCCTCGTTAGGTTTGCTTAGAGTAAATTTCTTTTTAATTTGCTTGTGAGTCAAGTTTTCATAGATTTTATAGCTTTTGAGATTGATTTTCGTTAAAATAGATTTATATGCTTTATTAAATAAGAGAAAATACAAAAACATCTCCTTTGAAAAGTTTTGTTTCAAGTAGCTTTGAAGAGTTTTGAAAGAAAAAGAGTTTTTCGTGCACGTAAGGAGTGGTCATGTTTGTATGCTTGAAAAGATAAAGAGAATTGTTTCTTTGATTGTCTTTACTAAGAAAGTTGTTTTCTATAAAATTTGCATTTCTCAACTCTCTTAGTTAGGAATTTCATTGAAAGAGAAAAGTAGCGTAAATCATCTTAGGTGCATCTTTGTAGTGGTTTGAGTCGAGTCTACACACCATTGGTTTCACTTCCGCTACCTTTTGTCTTTAAGAAAAACCATAAAATTAAAGCTTAAAGTAAAATCGACGTAGTAACTTTTATTTACTAGGGCTCTGAAACACCAATTTAGATCAGGCTAGTGTCTTGGAGTAGGAGAGTAATTAACTCTCCAAGACAACAAAACCAAACAAGTAGCTTATCTTGTGATAGAATAAATCCAATTGTCTCATTTGTACTCTGGGAAAGCTCCTCTTAAAGGAGAAGCACGAGCTCGTGTCCGAACCAGTGAGGGGATCAATCCCCCTCGTTGGGAACGACGCCAGACACGCACGTATTACAAACGGTAAACCTCGGATTAACCATTGTCGAGGAGCCAGGGGTCACTTGTCGGTAAACCTTGGATTATTGTCAAGGAACCGGCAAGGGGATTGAGCTTGATACTCTGCCCTTGCGTGCTGTCGGAGTGTAGACTGTTCCCCCAGGTGCATTTGTTGCGGTTGGTAACCTTAGTGACCATTATCTTTAGGATTCTACCGAGGTGACGGTGGAGGGAAGATCCCACTGTACCTGGAGCAGACGTCGGCTAGACTCACTTGGATTTTCCGGGGGGTTCACTTCACTCGAGACGGTTAAAGTGGAGGAACTTGTGCCGGTCTATTCATTAAGCAGGTTGCCGGGGTAACTGTTCCACCCGCCACTTCTGTACTGAATCCGGCGATGTTGGGTTTCATCACCAACTAGCGTTTTCGGTCTGGAAGGCTACTGTTTGTGCTTGGTTTGACGCCCTAGATTCTTTAGGCGTGTGATTCAAATTTGTTTGGTTCTTTAGAGACTTTAGGTGGTTTGATTTGAGATTTTACTTTGTTTTCGTGTGTAGTAGTTAAAAGTTTTTAGCTGTGGCGGAATTACCGAGACAGTCCCGTAGACTTCGGGGCTAGTCTCCTGAAGTTGTTTCTGTGGCCGAATTGTTGAGAAGATCCCGTAGACTTAGGGGTGAACCTCCTCGAGACGACCCCAATAATCTAGAGGGTTTGAAGGTCCTTGTAACTCCTCCTAGTGGCAGTAGAGTAGGTTCACCTGAAGAAGGAGAATCTTCCTTGGTAGTCCATTCAGATTACCAAGGCCTAGAGACAGGTTATAATCCCGAAGCTGTTACAGTTTCTGAGCTTGTTGGTAGTTTTTCGTCTGCTAGTGATACAGGCGAAGAACCTGAAATATCTGAACCTGTTACTCCGACTTCTAGTGTTCCAGATTCACCAAGAGTAGAACGAGTTATCACCGAAAATCTTCCTACTGGTCTGATTGCTATCGAAGAACTTGCTCCAGAGGAAGAAATAGGCGTCTCTAACCTTGAAGATCAACTTACTATTGATCTCAGGGAGCGTGAATCTATCTTTTACAGTCCTCCTAGAAGTACTACTTGGTACCTTTCGTTAACCAATTATTTAGACAACTCAGGGTAGGTTTTTCTACACCTCGTACTCCCTTTCCACCTGGAGGTATTTATACTCCTGTAAATATGTCTGGTCAGTCGTCCGTGTTTACTCAAACTCCTGAATCTTTCTTACACGGCGGTCCTTCTGTTCCCACTGGGTATCAATCACTTTCTGGTACCTTTGCGGGGGCATCTCCTCAACCCATTGATCATGGGTTATTAGCTGGAAACAGTGGTAATATACCATTGGGTGTAGGAGACATTTACATGATGTCAGGTTCAGTTCCCGTTTCCCAACCTCAAGGTGGCCAATTACAGCCTGGGGGCAGCCTCAATTACCGCCTGGGGGGCAACCTCAAGGTACACAATTTGTGTCTGGGGGGCAACCTCAAGGTCAGTATGTACCTATGGTGCAATACATGCCTCAAGGTCAACCCCAGCCTCAATATGTACCCCAGGGTCAACCTCAGTATCAATATTCACCTCAAGGATGGCAACCTCAAGGGTATCAACCCCAAGGGTATCAACCTCAAGGGTATCAACCTCAAGGTCAAGGTCAACCCCAGTATCCGTATTTACCTCAAGGTCAATACTCGGGTCAAGGTTATCAACCACCTCAAGGTCAGTCATATGTTCAAGGTATGGGAACTGCACCTTACAATTATCAATCCTATCCTCAATCCGGTTATGGATCTCAGTATCCTCAACCTGTTACGGGTCAATACCCCGGAATGTTAGTGTGGGATCCATCACAGGGTCAACAGGTGTTGCAGCCAAGTATACAGTTGGTACCTCAAGCTGGACAACCCGTAGTTTCTGGTCCACCCCAGCAACCGCAACCTGTCCAGTCAAATGTTCAAACTTCTGTAACTTCGGTAGTTACTCAGCCGCCAATTGCACCTAGTACTCCATCTCAAACGGCTGCTGCAACTACCGCTACATCTACCACACTTACTTCTGGAGTATCGACGGCTCCGGTTTCTACTGTCTCTGTAACCACTCCTCAGACATCTTTACCGTTGTCTGGATCTACGATTCAAACCACGGTCCAGATGCCTACAGGTCAGCCTGGTATAAGTACGGTTGTCACTACTCAACCTCAATTTGTTCAACAACCGTACCAGGGACAGTACCAACATGGGCAAGCTGTCCAACAGCCGGTTTACCAGTATCAACCGTATCCTGGGTACACTTATCAACAACCTCAACAACCCCAGTACGGTCCGGTTAATCCTGGTTTTCCAGGAGGATATAATATCCCTAATGCGACTCCTGTTCCTAGTTATCCTGGATATCCTCCTCCTGGGACTGGTCTTGTGACCCAGAGTTTTAGAGATCCTAACCGGCAGTTACCGTTTATCGCAACTTTGGATTTACCAGACTTGACGCGCCTAACGAACGATCCAATTCAATATCTTCCGTTCTGGCCGCCAATGCCAAATAAGTTGCCCAGTGATATACCCAAGTTCGAAGGTAAGTCTGGAGAGGATCCGTCCAATCATGTGATGACTTACCACCTCTGGTGTGCTTCAAATTCTATCTCGGATGATTCGATCCGCTTACGTCTTTTCCAGCGTACACTCATTGGTCTCGCGGCCAAGTGGTACATTGAGTTACCACGGGCCTCTTTTTACAATTTCAGCCAGTTAGCTACCTCGTTCTTAACTCACTTTCAGTTGCCGGTCAGATACGATAACGGCACGGAGTTATTAACTTCACTAAAACAATCGACGTCCACGTATATTTCTGATCACATTCATGAGTGGAGACGTCGAAGAAGGTTAGTGAAAGTTTTTATCCCGGACCAAATCTTAGCTGAATGGTTTGTTAAATCATTATTACCGAAGATTACTGAAGATGTAGCTAAGGCCGGAGTAGTTACTGAGGAGCAAGTCATTGCTCAGGCGCAATACCTTGACTTAGTTTATACTCAGTCGGGTACGTTACACGAGAAGATTCCAGATCTTCCAAAGTCGAATCAAATCGCTGCTGCTCCTTCGGGATCTCATGCCGCTGATGGTATGATTGGTATCGTGAATACAAAGAGCAAGAAGAAGTCTTCCAAGGCTTCAACTACTCCTATAATCACTTTGCCTGATTCCCCGACAGGAGAGTCTTCTCCTGAACTTTCCGCCGATATTCACGCTGTAGAGTCATCTACGGCCAAATCAAAAAACGGTGGAAAGAAGAAAGGAAAGAAGAAGGCTAAAGCAGACAAGGCTCCGAAGGAGAAAACGGAAAAGTCGGAAACCAATGACGAAAAGCGCAAACCTCGATATCCTTGTCTTATTTGTGAAGAGGATCATTTTACAAGAGATTGCCCTCATCGGGCCGAGGTTGTGAAAATAGTCAAAGGTTCTCCCACTCCTGCTGTGTTAAAAGATCCATTTCCAAAGCAGGAGAGTAAGATGATAGGTTCTTCCTCGACTGCCAGTGAAGAACCCATTTTGATGATGTCTCATGTGAGGATTGCGACTCGATCGCAAGATTATGGTAGTAAGAATCCTGTTGATGGTAAGGAAGCAGAATCTTCTCATTCTATCCCATCAACCTCAGCTCCTGGTTCCGATCCACTACAGATCGAAAAACCTAACCCGGACTTAGTAATCAAACCGCCCGCCAAGGGTGTACTTCGAAGGTCTGCTTTCAATCCACATGCGAGAGCGGCCCAGAATTACAACATTGTTGAGGACTTAGCTGTTTCACCCTCAGCAATGTCGGCTTTAGAAGTGCTGCAATCATGCCCAGCACAACGAAAATTACTTTTGTCGGCTATCGGAGCTGTTGATGTTCAGGACCCGAACCTGATAATCTTCGATCTAGAAAATAGTACACCGCGTCTACCCCATCAAATGGCTTTCCAAATTCCAGTGATAGTAAAAAACAGGCCTATTCATCGGACTGTGATTGATGAGGGAGCTTCTACGTGTATTATGTCGATTCAATGTTGGAGATCGCTTGGTTCTCCTTCGTTGAACCAATCCCCGACCATCCTTAAGGCCTTTGATGGCCGTGGGTTCCGTCCGTTTGGTATTCTACAGGAATTGCCTATAGGGGTAGAAGGAAAAACCGTTAGTCTGGATGTGGAGGTGGTTGATGCCCCTCTAGACTACAACCTTCTTTTGGGTCGAAGTTGGTCATATGCTATGACAGCGGTCGTTTCATCGGTCTTCAGAGTAATAAAGTTTCCATATAACGGTAAGATCGTGACCATTGATCAGCTGACATACTTTTCATCCGACCCAGCCTCTTCAGAGAGTATCCAGCATGTCGGTAAGACGACAATCCCTATAGGGACGTTGGCGTAGGTTTAGTTAAAGATTCCGGTTTACTGGGAACTTTTCCTTTCCCTCCAATCAACGCAGACCCTTCATTTGCATCAATTCATATGATTACATCAGAAAACATTATTTATGATGATCCTTGGATCGTCCCATCTGAATCTGAGATAGACTCATTCGGTGATGCTATGCCTTTGAGTCCATATGAAATTGCTTATGAAGCTGTCATGTCTTTTACCGACTCGCGTTCAACCGAGCTCGACCAAATGAATGTGGTCAGTGAAGAATCACTTTTCACCTCAACCTTAGAACGGATAGCGTTTCCCGAAGTCGTGTCATCTGACGAACAACTTCGCGAAATCCTAAGTGTAGACGATCTACCATGGGAAGATCTCCATCACAGATCTTCGTTTTTACCTAAGGATGATGCTTTTGAAAATGATTTTTCATCTATCTTTACCGCTGAATATGTCAAAGACGCTCAGAATCCAACGAAACATTCTGATTCAGAGTTGAATTTAGGGAATATTTCTCGTACTATTCCCATTGATATTTCAGTGAAGCCCGGAATTGAGGAGAACATTCATATAGGTGCCTCATGTACAGAAGATGAAATCCAAACTTACAAGGCCCTATTCCAAGAATTCCGCGATGTGTTTGCCTGGTCTTACGAGGAAATGCCGGGAATCGACCCTGCCATTGTTGTTCATGAAATAAAGACCTACCCGGATGCTAAACCCGTCCGGCAACGGTTGCGTCAGATTCACCAAAGTGGCTGCGATTAAAGCAGAAGTCGAGAAGCTATTGAAAGCAGGTTTCATTTATCCAATCCCGTTAACGGATTGGGTATCGAATATTGTTCCGGTCAACAAGAAACAAGGAACAATAAGAATCTGTATCGACTATAGGGATATAAATCGAGCTTGTCCAAAAGACAACTATCCTACGCCTTATATCGATCAAATTATTGATGATTGTGCCGGAAGTGAAATGTTTTCCTTCATGGATGGTTTTTCGGGCTATAATCAAATCAATATTCTACCTGCCGACAAACCAAAAACGGCATTCATTTGTCCATGGGGGACATTTGCTTATTGCAAATTACCTTTTGGACTTAAGAATGCCGGGGCCACTTTTCAACGGGCGATGTCTTATGCATTTCATGACATCAAGCACATTGTGCAACCGTACCTCGATGATTTGCCTGCTCATTCTTTACATCGAGCTGATCACCTTGTCCACTTACGAGCAATCTTTATGAGGTGTAGGCATTATCGAATTCGGTTGAATCCCCACAAGTGTGTTTTCTGTATAGAGACGGGTCGATTGCTGGGATTTGTTGTTTCAAAAGCCGGCATTCGCGTCGATCCCTCGAAGGTCGAAGCTATCATCAAATTGCCTCCTCCTTCGAGTTTGCGCCAACTCCAAAGTTTGCAAGGGAAAGCGAACTTTTTACGCCGATTCATTCCAAACTACGCCGAGGTCACTAAAGGTTTTACACGGTTGTTGAAACAGAACGCTCAATTCTTTTGGGATGAGATTGCCCAACAATCTTTTGATGCACTTAAACACGCGTTGACCCATGCACCGTTGTTGCATCCTCCCAACTACAACCAGGACTACTTCTTATACCTCGCAGCTTCGCATTCCACCATTGGAATGGTGTTAGTTCAAGAAGATGAATTCGGAGCGGAACATGTGATATATTATCTTAGTAGGACATTAAACCCCACTGAGCTAAAATATTCGCATGTGGAGAAATTGGCCCTGGCAGCCGTTCAAGCTGTCCAGCGTTTTCGTCACTACATTCTTCTCCGTAAAACTACAGTCATTTCGGATTGCAACCCTATGATTTATATTTTGACAAAACAACTGCTAGGGGGCAAGTACTCTAAATGGATCGTTATCCTGCAAGAGTTCGACTTGGAGTTTGAGAAGTCCAAGTCTAAGAAATCCTTAGTTTTTGCGGAATTGATGTGTGATTTCCCGCGTGCTGACACAGAAACTGTGGCAGAGGAGTCCATTGCGGACGAATCTTTGTTTCTTATCAGTACTTTAGATCCGTGGTACGGGGATATAATCATCTATCTCCAAACCCAAACCTTTCGGCCTGAAGCTTCAAAGTCGGAACGTCGAAAAATTCGGTTTCAATCCCAGCAATACAAGATTATTGGAGATACACTTTATCGCCGGGGGGCAGACTTAGTTTTTCGACGTTGTTTAACTCACGAAGAGGCTGAGAGGGTTTTGAATGATTGTCACTCTGGAGCATGTGGCGGTCATATGTCTGGGTATGCCACAGCTCAGAAGGTGTTGCGCGCTGGCTATTTCTGGCCATCTATGTTTAAAGATTGTATCATTGCAGTCCGGAAGTGCCACAACTGTCAAGTGTTTGATCGCAAGATGCGCGCACCACCTGCTCCTCTCCACCCTATAATTGCCGTTGGTCCATTCGCCAAATGGGGTATCGATTTTATTACTTGTAACCCTCACTCGGCCGGGGGGCATGCGTATATCATCCTCGCGGTTGATTATTTTACTAAATGGGCCGAGGCGATGCCTACATTCGACGCAAGCGGCAAAACAGCTGCAGTTTTCGTATTCAATCATATTATAACTAGGTTTGGTGTCCCACAAGCAATCATCACTGACCATGGGAGCCATTTTCGAAACATCATGATGACTGAGCTTACAAGCCAGCTTGGTTTGCGCCACGATAGCTCTACTCCTTATTATCCGCAAGCCAACGGTTTGGTTGAGTCTATCAACAAAGTTCTGGTTATCATGATCCGACGAACCATTGGTATTCATCGGTCGAATTGGCATAACATGTTATTTTCAGCGCTATGGGCATACCGAACCTCAGTGAAAACTTCAACAGGGTTCACTCCTTTCCAGCTAGTTTATGGCTTGGAAGCTGTGTTACCCATTGAATGCGAAATCCCATCACTTCAAATGGCTGTCGAATTACTTCCAGCTACTTCCGAAGAGGAGAAACGTTTATTATACTTAGCTAAATTAGATGAGACTCGACGTGACGCTGCATTGGCAATCGAGACTCACGCGAAGCGAATGAAAGCTCAGTATGATAGAAATGTGACCCCTCGAAGTTTTTCGGAGGGAGACCTAGTGCTATTATATGATCAAGCTAACGATAAGCTAGGTGCTGGAAAATTCGTTCCTATGTGGCATGGACCCTACATTGTAAAGCGAAAGCTAGCAAAAGGGGCTTATGAGCTGGTAGATTTTGATGGGGACTCTTTGGGTAAACCCAGAAATGGACTTTACCTAAAGAGGTATTATGCTTAAATGGTGGGTATGGAGAATTTTTAGTTAGGTTAGGTTTTCTTTCTAGCTAGTATGTTTGTTAGTTTAGTCAGTGTGCTTAGCTTAGAGAGTGTGTTTTTTCGTCGTTATTCTGGCTTATCTTGGTTTTACTCTTGATATTGCAGATGTCGACGCCTCTCCAAACATACATTGGATTTGCTGATGGTGCTTGTCGTAGTACACGGAATATCTCTTCCGCAGCTTGGGTTATCTATTCGCCCTCTGACGAGTTAGTTTCTATGCATGGGGTAAGCCTCGGTCAAACAACGAACAACATTGCAGAATACAGTGCAGTGGTTGAATTATTATCCGAATCTATTTCATTTGGAATTCGACGTTTGATAGTGAGGTTAGATTCTGAACTTGTTGTATTACAGCTTAATAGAGTATATGCCATTAGAAATCCTGTGTTATTAAGGTTGTTTTTGAGAGTGCGTCTCTTGGAACGTGAATTTGATTACATTGAATATCAGCATATTCCAAGGTCTTTAAATACATTAGCAGATGCAATTGCTTCTCGAATGTTGGACAGACATTTACGATAATCATGCAAGTAAATTTAAAAACATTTCATCACATATGTTAAACAAGATAAGCCGGTAATAATGATATATATATAGATAGGAGTGTGTCAAAAAATATACATCGTCTTCGATCATAGGTTGAAAAACACCTTATGATCGGCAAAATGATAAGTACAAAAAGTCAAAAATGTCACATGTGTCTACAAAAGTGACTAGCCAATCACTGGTGGTGCTCCCTATACGACACCACTGCACGGGCTACCTTACACAAGAATCTCCTAAACGGCCCAGGGACTGCGACTACATAGCGCTGAAGTCTGATAGGAATATCATCTATGGTAGTCTCAGGTATATCCACCGTCAGACGCTCTAGATCCTGCTCCAACTCAGCTAGTGACTCTGCAGCCGCGTCCTGTGGAGCCGGTACCGGTGCAACTGGATGTCTCCTCTCAAAAGGCCGGAGGTTGGCTGGGCGCTGTGGACCAACATCTGCATTTTGAAAATTTTTACTGTCAGTTTTGAGACGATATATATATAAAAAACAAAAAAATATATATATATTTGAAAACTTGTGAAAAATAAAGTACCTCTGTCGTCCCATTGTTCTCCCTGTGGAAGAACCATGTCCGGATCACCTCGAAAATCTACTCCGGCATACGGAAAGTCCTGGATCGAAAAAACCTGGTCCTCTAACCAGTGAAAATAACTATCAGGGAATCGAACAACCGCCGTGCCCTCGTCAGGATGCCGGGCCATCACCGTAACCCATCGTATCAGCTTTGGCTCCCGAGGACCCAAGATATCAACAGTGAGTTGCTGAGGGATCAGCATCGGAACTCTCTCTAAGGCAAAGCTCACAACTAGAGGCCCATATCCAAAGGTCTTCAGTTGTCCGTTCTTTGCCCTAGTCAGTTGGCCCTTCATATTGGCCGACACAGCATCACACCAGTTGAAAATGGTGCCTTGGAAACAGTCAATCGCCATCCGCATTTGGGACCCGGTGGCAATATGTAAAGCGGCTGCGCCGCAAATTCTGGTAACCGTGAAAGCTATAACCTTGAGTTCACGCAGAGAGATGTGTTTGATTTCTACGCCTTTCACATGGTGTTGATTGGGTATGCACCAATCTGCCCGGAGACTAGCAAGGGATTGGCCACCCGGCCTAGTCCCGGCTAGATTGAGTTGCTCACCCCTATTTGGCAAGCCAGTGAGAAAGTATATGTCAGAGGGCTCTATCTCGAGCTGGTGCCCTCCGATGTAAAAGCATTGCTCATGAATGTTCCATCTCTCAACCAGCCACTCCAAGAATCTCACCTGAGCCCTCATGCCAGGTATGGCCCAGTATTTATATAGTCCGCATGCTTTTAGGGCATCAATGGAAGGTTGATGATTAATTGCGGCTAAATCAACGTCCTCGTGCTCTCTTTCTCTCCAATCCAACATGGTGAGTGCCCTACACACCAAGAAATGAAGATTAGAATTGATTTGGGAAAATTCAAATGGTTGTTTGTGGAGTTTGGGGTTTCAAATTCCGCCTTTCGCGGGGGACGCACCCCGCGTTTAGGACACAGAGCGTCGGGACGCAGCTGGCCTGAAGGTGGGCTGCGTACCCCGACCTTTTTCCTGTGTGGGAAAAAGTCGGGGGACGCAGGTCACCCTTAGGGCACCTGCGTACCCCGCAGAGCGGATTTTAAAACCCAAAACCCCCCAAAAATCAAAACTAAAACCTAAAACAAACTTTTAATCAGATGAAATTGAAGAGGAGGATGTTGTGAAATACCTGGAAGAGACGGCGTTCGATTCTGACGGTCGGATTCTCCGCAGCGACCACGGGAAGTTTCTTGCCAAAAGCCCTTTTTTCAACCTCAACAGTAAAATGGTAAAAATGACATGGTAAAAAGTCTTTTTATAGGTTTTTTGGATGAATGAATGCTAGGTTTGTTCATTTTTCACCATGGAAGGATATTTTTCAATGCATTTTTGCCTATCTTAAACAGGTATGAGTAATGTGTCGTTTTTGTGCAGGACAAAGGGATTTAGAGGGAAAATTGTCATTTTTCACGAACCAAAATATCAGAGTCATCTTTTAAGCCCTTTTCTGACTCCTAAAATATGAAAAGATTGCCGAGCGTTTCTTTTACACTCGTTAAAACGGAATTAAAAGACGGTCCCCTTATAGCTCTTTTCTGACCGTAAAATCAGGAAAAGATTGCCGGGTTTTTGTCGTTTCAAACTCGATACTGGAAATAAAACGACGTGTCCTTGATCGCTTTTTACTTTTCAGGTCAGTGGCACTAATTATGAAAGTACTCCTTGGTCGCAAGATCAAGCGGTTCCCCCAGGTATTATTTTATACTTTTTCGGGCTTGAGGGACACAAATCTACGAAAAAGTTCAACTTGGAGTCTTCTTAAGTTTTTCAGACTCTCTAAAATTGAAAAACGCCGAGTTTCTCCTATACTGGACTCGTTAAAATTTCACAGTAAAGGACCTGTTCAATTACAAACAAGAACGAACCACTCCTTCCTAGGGTTCGAATCAAAACTAGGTTGGACTCATCCGAAGGATGAGCTTATAATCAAGCATATGTTATCCTCCTCAAGCTTGTTAAAAATAAAGAGGTACTTGCCAGAAATGGTGGGGGAAAAGAGAGAAGAATGAGCCTGTTTGTTATCTTTTGTCTCAGAAGAAACTTTATTACCACTCTTGAACACGACACTTTTCATTCACCTGGGTTGGGAAATCTTTTACCTCACAGTTGATCAAACCACTTTGAAAGTCTTCAGTCGGGTTCCGGGGATTAACTTTGAGTCGTTTATCACCAAACCATCTGTCGTGTCGTTATGTGTTCAAGAGGTCTGCAAACAAAACTTTCATCTGCAAAATACCTGTCATCCATTTGACCATCCCTGAGTCAGTCTTTACAGCAACATTTCTTCAACTTGAACAAATGATTTCGTGTTGTGGGCTTGCCTACAACGGGTCGCTTTCTATCGACATCAGCACATTATCTAGAGAGATGACTTAGAAATCGTCAGTACCTTGAAGTCTGCATGCATCAATGGCAGGTTTCTCGCCTTTGACGTCAGTTTACATCATTGACTTTCGATCGAAGGATTCCGTGAAATGTTCGACATCAACTCATTCATTCACATCTCATGGATTGTACTGGGTACTTTGAGAACCATTGACATTACTGGTGGTCTCTCTCACACTTGTTAACAGTTTACATCATCGACTGGTAATCAAGTGGTTTCTACCATGTTCGAAATCAACTCATTTATTCGCATGGCTAGAATCGTACCAATTCGAGAAGCGGAAATGAAGACCCTGGATCTAGTTTCCACCATCCAGGCTGCGAAGAGTTTTGTATTCATTATCTAAGTAGACTAATCATAAACAGATGGCTGCGTCCATACTGTTTCTACAAAAGTCTATGATTATGATGTACTGCAAGATCATTCCTGTATCAGAGTAGTTAGTCTGTTAGTTAAAGTTTTGATATGAGTATGGGAATGCCTACCTCAGTGATGATATAATCTTATACATGTATTTTGTGTTGAAAATTGCAGGTTCTGACCAGTCTCTCCACGAGATAATCCTTGAAATGATAAAGCGCTTCACCCTTCCCAGATAATACAAAACCCTAATCTGTTTCAGGCTTCGCACTTTAGGGGGCAATCTGTTACACTAAAAAATGTCACCATGGCTATTTACAGTTAGTATGGCTCTATCAACAGTCATGCTATCCTCTTAGGCAAGTCTTATGCCTCTGCTCTCCATGTCAAACTCCAAAAAGAGAGAAAGTCTTTATAAATGTATTTATCTCTGGGTACGCAGGTTCTCTCAACCTTACCTGCGGGTACGCACCTAATGTTCACAAAAGTTGCGTCCTTGTACGCTCTGTATGTAAAGGGGCAGGTGCGTCCCCCTGTAAAGGTCAAAATGCGCAAGTTTCATCTTTAAAAAGTTACTTGTGGTCATTTCTAGAGCATTCTAGAAGGTTGTTCGACGTGTATTGAGCGCCTCCAGATGGTTCATGTACCCCTACCAAAGAGGAACTTATCCCATCAATAAGGGAGCTATCCCATCCAAAGAGGGGATTATCCCATTGATGGTGGACCTGAATAACTTCCTCCAGATCACTATAAATACAGGCATTGGGCCAGAAGGAGGGGAGGTTGGAAGCTAAACATTTCTAAGGGTAGATGCTGCAGGAATTAGGACTCCCATTTAGAAGCTTGTGAGGAGAGATTGCCATCTTTGCTTGTTCTATTTGGAGGTGGGTGAGCTTTGTCAAAGTAAAGGAGAACTCTTGATGGACCCTGGGAGGGACTTGCACAACACCAAGGCTCAGGTTGTAATTGTTCCTTTTGTTTCCTATTAATGCAAATGAGTCCATTCTTCTCAATAACTTGTTATTTATGAGTTGTTTCATGTACTCCTTGGTCTATGTGTTAAATATGTTTTATTCTATGAGATTATCAAGTGCTATTTAATCGTTTGATTGTTAGTGGATGCAGGTTTCAAAGTGAAGGAGGAGCTCATCCAGATCAGCGGAGCTGGACTGCTACAACAACGTTGGACTACAGGTAGGATCTAAACACTTGATTTCTTATATAGTAAATGCATGTTTAGAGAAGGATTGCTCTTGTTTGTCTTGTTTGTCACTAGAGAGTCTTAGGCTCCTAGGGAGGTTGGTTGTGTCCGCACAATCGACTCTTTCCGCCCGACAATACATTAATACACATGGCCATGCTTAGCACCTATGATATTTGTTTAATAATTAAGATTAAAGATGCTCTACAAAATTATGCAAATTTTAAGTGATCCAGGTGGATATTGGTGGCCACCTACCCATTCCACTTGGAACCAAAACATTGTTTTCTATTAATTTCTTATCTTTCAACACAATTTCCTATTTCGTCAGTTTTATAGTTTTTGCAATATTTGTATCTTGAACTTTCGAAGCCGTTTTGAGGACCCACACAATGTTTTTTTGGGGAAACAAGAAAACATGGCTCTTTGATCCATGTTTGCAATCAAAAAATGCTTTTCCTTAGATATACATTTCTGACAAGCTATCATGCACACCAAACAAAAATTGTATGCCAATGTTATGGCCCCGAGAAATTTTAGTGTTTGTAATTGATTATTCATGATAAAATATCCTCCAAGCCTTATTGTAACATAGTCTAGAAGGCACATAGCTATCATATCTTTCTTAGAGATCAGCTACCATCGCCTAAGATAGTTTTCTTTTATTCTTCTTGTTAACAATTTTCAACATTTGCTATTTATTAATTGAATTTTAGGTTCACTATCTATTTGCTTCAGTTTTAAATTTATATTTCATTTCATTCCTTCATATATCTAGATCAGTGGTATCAAAGTGGTCTACTCTTTTTTTTTTTTTTTTGTGCATGTCCCCAATGTGATCAGGGCATAAGGAGTTGAGACTTAAACTGCTTGAACCCTTGAAATCATTCTTGCTAACCTTGATGGCCTTCCATGGAAGAAGAAAAGAAAGATAAGGGAGAAGGAGATCCTATCAAATTATTTCTCAAAGAATCCTTTGAGTGACAAAGGAACGAGATGATGGATATTTTTTCCCATATGGTTCGTTATATACCAATGGTGATGCATCTTCATCCAATAGTCACTTCAGAGGTGTTGCCCCCTTTAAGGTATAAGTTAATTTTGACATTCTCATATTTGAAGGCTATATAGACATAGATGCTATAGATAAATGGTTAAATTTGCTAGAAGGATATTTTTTAGACCATAACTTTTCCATTAGATAAAATATTACTTTTGCAATCCTTAAGACTATCCCCATGGCAAGGACTAATGGGAAACTTACTGTGAGCAAAGGGCCGAGGAGGAATCCTCACTATTTTCAGTCACATCCTCTTGGGACTCTTTTCAAGATGTTGTTAAGGAACATTAGTAATTTGTTGGGAGCTATGAATACAAGTACATAAAATGGACCACTCCATGGAAATAAAGGGACTAAAAAGTGCCAGAGTTCATGAATATCTTTGATACCTTACACACGAAGTTAGATATTAAGGACTCTTAGTGACATCTGGTGCTCAAGTATCATGGTATTTTTCACAAATACATCTAGGAATAAATGGAGTGACTAGACATCTCCTCACTTGGTGGAGCTTATCAATTTGTTGTTAAGATTGAGCATAAATTTAAACAGAAGAAGCAAGACTTTGGATCTGTAAATCTGAAACAAGGAAAGGGCACCTCCAAACCATATAAAAAAGGATAAAACCATGGTAGAATGAGCCAGGGCAACCCATCAAAGCTGCAAAAAAATAATAGCAATGGGAAGACGAAGAAAGCCACGGGAAAGTGGTGTGAGTTCCATAGAAGCCCACCTCGCAACACAAGTGAATGTGATGAAAATAAATCACTTATGGCCAAGTTGAAAGTGTCAGAGTAAAAAACATGTTCTAACTTGAAGATAGAACCTATCAAGGGGAAAAAAATCATTGATGTAAACCCCGTGCCACCTTTTCCACCACCAAGGTCAAGAAAAGTGAGCTTGAAGAACCAGAGGAGGGCGAGTGTCTCTTCCACTCACATATGTGGGTGAAGGATGCTCCATTGTATTTCATTATCAATAGTGGGACTCAAAAGAACCTCATCTTAGTAGAGGTAGTTAAGCAGTTGGGATTGATGACAACACCACACCCACAACCATACACCATTAGGTGGTTCCACCAAGGGTGAGATCGCCATGTTATTCAACATTGTTTCTTTCCCTACAACATCAAGTCTTTCATATACGAGGTATTATGTGATGTTTCTCCCCTTGAATTTTGTGATGTTTAATTAGGCCAGCCATAATTTTGGAAGCATCATGTTGTGTAAGAGTCCAAACCTCATATTGTTATTATTACTTTAGGAATAAAATTATACAAGATACCAGAGGTAGCCCCACTTACCACCATTTCTTTGATATTTCTTAAGCAATCCTATAATATCATCTCTTAGACTAGAAATTTGTTTTCTTCCTAATTCAATCTCAAAGTACTAGGGAAGATCGTGGACACATCCATTGACTCTAGAAAGGGATCCCATGTCTAGCTGAAGAAAGTAGATAAGGTTTTGGAAGAGTACATGGACATCTTCTCCTCATCCATAGGGGTACCTTTGTACTATCATGTCAAGCATTTGATTGATATGACCCCTAGTGCACCTATACCTAATGGGTCGATATACCACCACTCTCTTCTGTAAAATGAAGAAATCAAGTGTTATATCCAGGAGTTTCTATGAAAAGGGAACACTTAACCAAGTTCCTCACCTTGTGGGAGCCCAATTGTACTTGTGCAAAAGAAATATGGGACTTGGAGACTCTTCATTGATTATCAGGCACTAAAAAAAAAATAATCAAGATCAAGTACGTGATCCCATGGATTAATAACCTTCTTGACCAACTCAAAGGGGATAAGTACTTAAACAATATTGGTTTGAAAGTTCTAATAGAACCCATAGATTTCTGGAGGACCACTACCAAGTCCAAGGAGGGTCTCTTTGAGTGATTGGATGCCCTTCAGGTTGACAAATGCCCCTTAAACTTTTATGAGGCTTATGGATGACATCATGAAACCTTTTACAAACTCGTTCATGGTTTTATATCCGAATGATATCCTCATCTTCAATAGGAACACGGAAGAGTAGTTGCAACATATTTGGTAGGTCCTTCAAACCCCTGCGGAAACACAAGCTATGTGCCAACTTGGAGAAATTCTCCTTTGGCATAGACCAGGTCAAATATTTGGGCTACATAATTGATGAGCAAGGAATGCATGTGGATCCATCCAATATCGAATTTATTCAACATTAGCTAGCCCTGAAGACTCTAATAGAGCTTCACAGCTTCTTGGGCCTTGATAATTTCTATCGAAGATTTGTGTTGGGATTCTCTCATATCAGTTGGCCCTTGAGTCAAGTTACCAAGGGTGAAACAAAAGAAAACGTTTTTTTGTCTGAGTCACAACAAAAGGCATTCATTGAACTGAATCACCACCTTTTCTCTACCTGATTCCTTGCATTTATAGACCTGCAATAGCCATTTTAGATTGAGACATATGCCTCTGATTATGCTATTGGTGCAGTCCTCACTTAACAAGGGCATCTAGTGTCTTATCATAGTGATACACTCTTTGATACTATGCAAAGTAACCCCACATATGCTAAGGAACTATATTCTATTGTGTAGGCCTTCTCGCAATGGAAACATTAAATTTTTGGTAAGGAGACAATCATCCACATGAATCATCAACCTCTTCAATTTTTGTAGACACGGGGGAAGTTGAAGAATGATTCCCATTAGAAATGGTCCTGTTGAAGCCCCGAAAATAGGGTCTACAACAAGGGGGATACCCACCCGGTCTGGACCTTGGTTAGCAGCTCCTTTTCCGTTTGGTATAGTGGGTCCAACTAGGGATATGGGACTAGTTTCCCAATATATGTGTGTGTGTGTGTTGAGAATTGATATTTCTTTCCTAATGATTCCTAAGTAAAATGCTTTTTATTCTAAATCTAATCTAACAACATGCAACTGTATTCTAATAAACAAAAATATATAATTCTAAACTAACCTGGGATGTACTCTTTCCGTTATGCGATCTAAAATGATTTCAAACAACAGTCTGTAACAAAGATCATTCAAATGCCGTGAGAAAATAATTCAATAAAGATAAACCATTTCATATAAAATGTTAGACAAAACAGTTGTGAAAAACATATCGCATAATAAGCTACTCATATATTAAGCATAAATAAATAGCTATCACCGTACAAAAGTGCGAAATGATAACTCAAGCATTTAAGCATTCATATATAAATAACTGAACATGAATATGACCATAACACATAAGTAGAAACAATTAAGAGATAAAAGTACTATTTATAACTAGTTCTACTCATGAGCTCCAGCAATAATGATCTATCTCTTCTTAATCCAACATCCACTAAGAGTACAAAAGTGCAACATCAGTAGTAGATATTAAACGCAGATATCAATAAATCTTGTTCCATTCATTCATCAAAACCTCCTTGGAGGGTGCAAAAGTGCATGTTCTGAGGACAGGTTTTTGATAAATTTCTGGACCCTTCTCTAAATCCATGAGAAGGGTTTAAATACTACTAACTAATTCTAAAAATAATTTATTACAAAAATGTAGGATGCAGTTTAAATGAACATCCTCATTTCAGGCAAAAATAAATCAAAATTAAAACTAAAACTAATAACTAACTATCTATGTATCTGTTCCTTGAAGTCGCAAGCGTTCAGCATTTGCTTGAGGAGAGTTGGCTGGCCAACTTCCGACTTTAGATGTCCTGCGAAAATGGAATTGGTAAGAGCTGGCACCATCTTCTCGGCCGAATTGATGATACATTTGAGAGTCATGCACTGGCTGTGTGGTTTTACCAAGTACGTCCAGTAAGAATCCCAATTTAACTTGGTTAACCTTTGGATTGACTTTGCCCTTTCTTGAGCCTTCTGTCTCCAGCTTGTTTGTAGATGATGTACATTTGGTAGATATTTACATACTATTTGAAGATAAACACCACTGGTTTTGAGTTCCAGTTTTACCTTTCGTCTTTAGCACTTTTTCCTACAAATTTCCGAGCTTACAAGTGACTGAGCAATTTGAGGCTTTCCATCTCGGGGGGTTTTGCCTGGCGATGCGCGATTAGCGCTAGGCACTAATTGCGCATCAGAAACTGCCTCCGTTTCACGATCTGGGCTTCCCTGATGCGATTTTCGCCTTTTTTTTCACTTTTTGTTAGAGGATATAAAGCTTAAATTTTATGGAAAGAACGACTTAGACATTCTTGGTTCTGAGTTTTGAATTGTTTGTTTGTGATATCAGCACTATCTAGTACCCATTTAACCATGCGCATGAACGAGAATGCTAGATTTGTAATAGACACCTCAGAAGACCCATGTGAGCCTACAGTAGTCGTAACCTCCATTACCTTGGGGTCGTCTTCCTCAAGTAAACTATACATGCCTTCCCAAGTAGTAATACCGGCGTCTTTGTTACAGGTGGTGTCTATGTACAAGGGAGTCATCTCTATATCTTCAGAACTGGGAGCTTTACCCTTCTTTCCCATAATATCTCGAACTCTGCTCTATATACTTCTTTTCTCTTCGCTCTTGCAATTTATAAATGATGATAAGAAAAAGGTGACGAGAAAGCTTTAAATGCAAAAAACATATAAAATATACCACCTTACGTGAACTGGCTCCTTGATAAGATCAAAACCATATTTTATTAATGATTGCCAACTAACTCATTAATTAACATAAATGTGCATAACTGGGCCTCGGTTTTATGGAAAAAACCTTTCTCGAACAATGGGCCCTACAGATCTGCGATAAGGCGATTTTGCGATTTGCTTCACAATATCGCAGATTGCAGTATCACAATTCCTTTGCATGTGGCAATCATCTGTCAATGTGTTTTCTGCGAAATGCGATTTGCGAGATGTGCCATCGCATATCGGTGGTTTAAGGCATTTCAGCGTAAGTGATGTTTGAGGCATGTGATGCGATGAGGATCTTCTGATGCGTGATTTCGCATCGCAATTTCGCACTTTTAGAATTCCGCTTGTAGGAAGGCATCCATTACCCTTTTTACGATGTGACACATTTTGAGGAGTGATTTTATTCTAACTTATCATAAAACTTAAGTCTTTTTAGGTTTTGTAAAAGTATTCTCCTAAGTTTATGATAGTAAGTTTTAATGAAAAAGGAAATACAAGAATTAATATATTTTTTAAATTTTTTAATAAGGGTCCCCACTTATTTAGTATTAGTGATAAAACTAAATAAGAAGGGGGGTTTTTGCTGGCCACAACAATTGGCAATTCACTTGGAAGAACCGGTTATCTCTGCTTTTCTTTTGAATTTCATAAACTTCCAAAACAGAAATTTTTCTAGAAAATCAAACTTTATTATAGAAAGATAAAATACATTATGCTTTTCAGCTGTCAATGATAGTTTGTTTCTTCTATGTCAACTTTGTTTATTTACTTCCTAGAGCTAGTCATTGTATCTATATCAGTCACTAATTAGTTTATAGAGATAAAAACAAAGGATTCTCTGTAAATCAGTTTTAAATATGCTCATTTGTCGTAGGTAGAGCCTTTTTTGCCAGCAGGCATTTATAGCCTTGACAAGGTTACCTATTACCTAGCAATGATCCTGTATCCCACTTGGGGAAATGTACAATTTTCAAAGAGAAATCCATATCTACACTTATTGCTTTCATTTTCTTTTAATCCTTAAAGAACAATGCCTTGGTTTGATAGCCAAATTATGACAGTGCCACTCACTTGATTTATAGCTTTGCTGAACAAGCTGGCTCGTGATGAGACCCCTTGTCATTTGATTGCAACAATCTTGAGTCATTGCCCTGTTGTGGTATGCAGTTTTAGCAAAGTAAGCAAACTATAATATCTAGGATCATGATAAGTCAGCTCATGATGAGACCTCTTATTCTTTAAGTTTAAAGTGTATCATTGGATTATTCCTTGAAGCTTGTGATTCCTTAGGTGGGTAGGAAGTCATTGTTTCCTTAAGAATAGCTTTGGATGACAATGGTAGAGTTTTTGGAAAGAGCGTTTCTATAGAGAATCTTTGTTTTTTTATTGATACCTTTCATTTGACTGATATAAAACAAATTCCCACTAAAGATCGCTTTTTTATCAAAATTTACAAGGTTGGAACTAGTATCATATTCAGGCTTATAGCTCTTTGACTGTATCTTTCAATAATAATGACTAATTTTCTAAATTATTTCTATTTATACAAGCAAAAAAACAAAATCTAAAAGAAATACTTGTCCTTTTCATGAATTCCAAATGTAACCGTTTACAACTGGTTTTATTATGAAAATAAAGGAAAAATTAATCTACAAAAATAGAAGAAAATCTCCTATGGAAAGTATTTTTTGAGGATTTTTCCATTAACAGATAAAGATTCTCTTTTTCTTGTTAAATCCTGTAACTTAAAGGTAGATGGGCCTATGATTTCTACGATTTGGAAAGGGCCAAGCCACATTCGTTGAAACTTCATATGTTTGCCCTTTTCCTCATGAGCCTTGTCCCATTTTAAAACTAGATCCCCTATCTGAAAGTCTTTTCTGGACATCATGTTTGAGTCAAAAGAAGCTTTTACTAATGCTTGGTGATGAGCATGAGTTATTTTAGCTTGTTCTCTTTGCTCTTCTAGCTTAAGGATTTGTAGCTGCCTTAGTTGTAAGGAAGAAGTTGGTGTTTCATCAATATATTAAACTAAGGCCAAAGAGGGAATTGCTAGATGAGTTGGAAGAACCACTTCTTTCCCATAAACTAAATTAAAGGGAGAAGTGCCAATAAAGGTTTTTTGCGTTATTAAGTCTGCCCATAAAGCATATATTAAAGACTTGTGCCAATTCTTATGATTCTGGTCAATGGTTCACTTAATGATCTTGATCAAGTTTTTATTCGTAGATTCAGCTAACCCATTCCCCTGTGGGTAATAATTGGCAGAGTATTTAAGCTTAAAACCTCTTTTGAGTGAAAAATCAGTCATAGTATTGCTAGAAAAATACGATGCATTATCAAACATTAAAGCATAGGGTAAACCAAACCTGGTGATTATGAACTGATCTATGAAATCAATGATGTATTCGACATTAGCTGTCTTGAGAGGAACTGCTTCTACCCATTTGGTAAAATAATTTGTAGCTATAAGGATATATGTATGTTGTTTAGAAGAGTGAGGAACGATCTCACCTATTATATCCAATCCCCATTGATCAAAAGGTTGTTCAATGTTGACTGGCTGCAAAGGTAATGATGGCTTTTTTTGTCTCCCAGTAGCAGTTTGACAAACTTGACATTTCCTTACGTAGCTATGCACGTCTTTGAATACTGTGGGCCAGTAATAGCCTGCGCGGAGGATTTTATGTGCAGTAGCATCTCCAGCATAATGTCCACCTGCTAGTCCATCGTGGAGTTCCTGCAACACCTTTTCAGCTTCAGATTTCTCAAGACATCTAAGGAGAATAGAATCATAATTCATCCTAAAAAGTACATCATTCATGAGCTGATATTGCTTAGCCTTCAACCTTAGAGCTCTTTTCTTTGTATAATCGAGGTTTGAAGGGGCATATCCGTTCTTTAGATAAAATATGATATCAGCGTATAATGAATCAACATCGTTTAGGCTTACCTCGTACATTTGTATCTCTGTAGATGGTATTTCAGAAATAAGTGATGCTCCAGCCAGCATTTTGCAAAAGCCTTGATCTTTAACAATATTTACTGGTTTAATTTCAATGTCATATTATTGTAATGCGGTAACCCAATTGGCTCTTTTCTCACCCACATATTTCTGTACTAAAAGATTTTTTACCACTGGAAACGACACTCTAATCTTTGTATGGGTTTTAAGCAAAAAGGGTCTGAAATATTTTATCGCTTTGAAAACAGCATATGCTTGTTTCTCTACGTCTGAATAATTTAACTCAGCCCCTTGTAGATTTGAACTGAAAAAAGCAATTGGGGCTTCTGCCTTGTCTTGATTTGCTTGAGTGAGTATCGCAGCATATGATCTATCAGAGGAAAATGTATATAAAATAAAAGGATCGGAAAAATTTGGAGTTGCTAAAGATGGAGCGTTAACAATCGCTTGTTTGATCAAATTGAATGCTTCATATTCATCTTGGCCCCATTTGAAGATTGAGTTCTTTTTAATCATTGATTGTAAAGGAGATACGATTCTTGAAAAATCTGGAAGAAATCTCTTTACAAAGTTAATCTGGCCAAGGAAAGATTGCATAGCTTTCTTGTTGTGAGGCAAAGGCATTTCGGAAATCTCCTTGATTCTATCAGGATCAATATGGGTTCCAGATTTTGACATTATGAATCCAAGAATTTTTCCTTCACTTAATGCAAAAAAGGACTTTTTTGGGTTAAGTGAAATTCCATACCTTTGACACCGTTGGAAGATTTGTTTTAAATCTCTGAGATGATTGACTCACTTCTTGGAATATACATCATCCAGGTAGATTACTACCGATTTTTTTACTAATCCCTTAAATGTGATGTCCATGGCCCTTTGGAATGTGGCACCAGCATTGATCAGACCAAAAGGCATCTTTTGATAGGCATAAGTACCCCATTTGGTTCTGAATGTGGTATTTAATTGATCATTGTGATGGACCAAAACTTGGTTATAGCCGGACAAACCATCCAAGAAGGACATTAATTCTGATCCTGCAACTGCCTGCAATATTTGCTTCATAGGAGGCAAAGGAAAATTATATTTTTGGCAGGCTTTGTTAAGGTTTCGAAAGTCAATGCAAATTCTAATGTCTTCGTTCTTCTTTCTAACGAGAACCATATTGGAAACCTATTGAGAATGTTGTACGGGAAAAATGATTTTGGCTTTCAATAACTTATTAAGCTCAGATTTGATCTGGTTTTCTAGATTAGGATGGATCTTTCTCAGCTTCTGCTGGACAGGTTTTTCATCGTTTATCATTTGGATGGTATGTTTGATGATAGAAGTGTCGTAAGTCTTAAGTTCATCATAGTTCCAAGCAAGGACACTTTTGTATTGTTTCAAGAGACGAACATACGCTAATTTTTCTTCAGGAGCTAGGCCAAGGCCTAGGTTGATATTCTGTGGCTTGGTATCAGTTCCTAGATTTACTAATTCATAGTTCAGAGTTGAACTTTGAAGCTTTGAATTGGTAGATCTTTTGAATAAATCTTTGAAATCATATAGATCTTCTAATTTGACTACTGATTTTGGCATAACATTATTAGTCCTATATTGTTGCAATTGTCTGTCATGTTGGTCCTCATCAATTATTTGATTAGTATAAGATCCCTCAGAGGTGAGGAAGCTTACATATCAAGATCATCGTTGAAAATTCTCCAATTTATAATGTTATCAGGAATTGAGGGTCTAAAGATTAATTCGATTGAAAATCTATCGGGGCTAAAGTCTTCTGAGGGAATAAGCTTGGAAGCTACATTTGCCAAGAGATCGGCACTAGCATTTTGGAGTCTAGGAATTGACGAAATATTAAATGCTATAAAATGTTCAGTCAGATCCTGTACTAAAGATTGGTAATGCTTTAAATGACCTGATAGACAATGTATAGTATTCCGTACCTGTCTGATAACAATTTCAGAATCTCCGAAGACTTGTAGATTTTTGATGTCTAATCCGATTGGTTTGTATAATCCCTGGACTAAAGCCTCGTATTCTGCAGTATTATTGCTGCAATCAAACTTGAGTCTACAAGTTAGCATAGTTTTGTTTCCCTTTGGACTAACTAATATGCATCCTGCTCCTGCTCCTTCATTAGACTTAGAACCGTCAAAAAATAACTTCCAAAATAAAGATTTATTTACAGGATTATCTATAAAATTAATACATTTAGAACTATCTGTCTGAGAAAAAATTTCTACTTGAGATAAAACAGAATGTTCTAAGTAAGGTGAAGTGTGGGCATTAAAATTCCCTAGGAAAGAATCAATAGAATAGTTTCCAATTATATTATTGCTATATGCTACCGATTCATTTTATCCTTCCAATTCTGTTACTATGTATTTCTGATGCCTTTCTCGCTCAAGCTTTATCTGATTTGGTTTACCATTATAAGGGAGCCACATGTGCGACCAATTGGTTGCAAAGTATCCATTAAGTTTTCTGACCAATCCCTGCCAAGAATTAAGCCATAGAATTCTGGAATGTCTACAACTAAAATATTGATAACTTGACATACCTTTGGATTAGATGACAGCCTTATCGTAACCTTATTTAATTCGCCGATCACTTCAACATGTGACCGATCCAGCTGCACTATGCGCACAGCAGATTTTTGAGGTCGAACGTTCAACTGTGCACAAATTGATTTAGGTAAGATATTGGATGAAGCTCCTGAATCAATTAAACAATTATGCAATTTTTTATTGAAAATTTCATAAGTAAGAAGAAATGGCGAAGTATGAGATCTTGACCTTCCTCCAATTGGAGCGATGTCATTTGGATCAACTTTATTAATCACAGTGTTTGGAGGTCTTCCCATCTCATGGGAAGCTTGCGAGATTACAGCGGCGAGCAGAGGTGCAACTGGTACTGCATGTAATTCTTTTAAAAGGAGATTTTTCTGATGTTTTAACTTGCTCAATTCATAAAAAGTGATTTTAGCCCTAGTCTTCTTCATGTCTTCTATGATATTATACTCCATTTCATCTGAAACAATCAATGTTTTAGATGGAGTTGGTGAATCTATTTGGACTGGGCTTATTTGAGTCACTTTGGATGTCGTTTTCTTGGCTGCAACTTTATCCTTAGGCGTTGAACTTGCGCTCTTTGGCTTAGGAGTAGGTTGAGGAGGATCGGGTTGATTTCTACCTCTAGTACTAACTAGAGATGCCTCTTGATCCTCTTCATCAGGGAGGATGAAAGCCCACATACCTTGTACCTCTACAACTTCTTCTTCATCGGTAGGTTCATCGGTAGCAATTTCCTCTTCTTCTTCCTCTGGTTCAGCATTTGTAATAGCGTTAGGAGGCTTTGAATCAGTCAAAGGATTTCTTCTATAAGGCTTGTAAGGATTTTTAGAAGAAGTCTTTGCTACTTGTTTCTTTATGTCAACCATTTCGTTAGACATGGTTTTCAAAACTTTCTGCAATCCCTCTAAATCAAATGGGTCTTTGGGCTATTTTTTCTTTGGTTCTTCTTTGAAATAAACCTTTTTCAATTTACGTTCTTCAACGATGTTTTTCTTTTCTACAACTATGATGCGTTTCTCTACCGCTATTGCTTCCTTCATATTGTCAGCTAAAGTTGTTTTGTTAGCTCTATCAACGAAGATTGCTATGTTTGATGGTAAAGCAAAGATGTAACATTCACTTCACACTTCTTCGCTAGGTTTAGAAGCAACAGGAATTTTTTTCAACAGTTTATTAAAACGCGAGTTAAAATCTTTGATAGGTTCCTTTGACTCAGCCCTAAGGTTAGACAGGTCATTGATTAATGTCGCAGTGGCCCTGTCATCACCAAACTTAGTCAAGAATTGTTCTTGGAAGATATCCCAATTAGTAATAGACCCGGATGGTAATGAGAAATACCATGATCTGGTTGCTCCTTGCAAAGTGTAAGGGAAAAGCCGAACGACAACGTCTTCATTAGTGACCCCATTGAGATTTATGGATAACATAAAGTTATTTATTTGTTCTTCTGCTAGCATGCCTGCTTCAGGATTAAACTTAGGCATCCATTTTTCGGGATGGGCCGGTAATTGACTCAAGGGCACAGGCATCAAGACTACCCCTAGGTATTCCATGGCATTTGGGCCATCGTTGAACTGCTAACAGAGGAAAGTGCAGAAGATGATCCTTGCCATTGGGAAGATGAGGATATTATAGTTCTAGATGTTTGAGAAGGAGATGTTGAAATTCCAATGATCTGATGATTTTAAGTGGAGGAGTGGATGGTTGACTTCGCGGTGGAGAGGTTGAGATGGATGATGATGATGAAAGAGTCTCACTATCATACCCTTTAGGTGATTTCCTTGCTCTCTTCCTTGTAGGTAGAGGTAACTCAGTTGGCTCAATACTGAACTTTTCACTCTTTAATCTGGTGAGAGGATGAGCAGGGTTATATTGCGAAGTCACATTGCCTTGAGATTTATCAGATCTTTGAGGAGATATTGAAAATCGTTGAAGTTTATGAATCAAAGATTCAACTTCAGGAGGTTCAATAGTAGATTTGTCTGAAATGTTAGGGTTTGTGGCAGTGGTTGTTGTTCTTTTGACTTCTTTCTCAAGATTTAAAGATTCTAAATGTGATGGAGAAGTTGGGGGAGATGGGGAGGGCGATTTACTCATGGAATGGTATTTAGATTTAGACTTACTTGCCATTCACAGTTCAAGGCCCTCCTTCTAGCGCCAAATATGTTGAAGCCCTGAAAATTGGGTCTACAACAAGGGGGATACCCACCCATTCCGGACCTTGGTTAGCAGCTCCTTTTCCGTTTGGTATAGTGGGTCTGACTGGGGATATGGGACAAGTTTCCTAATATATGTGTGTGTGTATTGAGAATTGATATTTCTTTCCTAATGATTCCTAAGTAAAATTCTTTTTATTCTAAATCTAATCTAACAACATGCAATTGTATTCTAATAAACATAAATATCTAATTCTAAACTAACCCGGGATGTAATCTTTCTGTTATGCGATCTAAAATGATTTCAAACAACAGTTGATAATAAAGATCATTCAACTGCTATGAGAAAAGAATTCAATAAAGATAAACCATTTCATATAAAAATTTAGATGAAAAAGTTGTGAAAAACATATTGCATAATAAGCTACTCATATATTAAGCATAAATAAATAGCTATCACCATACAAAAGTGCCAAATGATAACTCAAGAATTTAATCATTCACATATACATAACTGAACATGAATATCACCATAACACATAAGCATAAATAGTTAAGAGGTAAAAGTACCATTTATAACTAGTTCTACTCATGAGCTCCGGCAATAATGATCTATTTCTTCTTAATCCAACATCCACTAAGAGTACAAAAGTGCAACATCAGTAGTAGATATTAAACGCAGATATCAATAAATCATGTTCCATTCATTCATCAAAACCTCCTTGGAGGGTGCAAAAGTGAATGTTCTGAGGACAAGTTTTTGATAAATTTCTGGACCCTTCTCTAAATGCATGAGAAGGGTTTAAATATTACTAACTAATTCTAAAAATAATTTATTAAAAAAATGTAGGGTGCAGTTTAAATGACGGTCCTCATTTCAGGCAAAAATAAAGCAAAATTAAAACTAAAACTAAATCTAATAACTAACTATCTATGTACTATTCCTTGAAGTCGTAAGCGTTCAACATTTTCTTGAGGAGAGTTGGTTGGCTGACTTCCGAATTTAGTTGTCCTGCGAAAATAGAATCAGTAAGAGACGGTGCCATCTTCTCCACAGAATTAATGATATATTTGAGAGTCATGCACTCGCTATGTGGTTTTGCCAATTACGTCCAGTAAGAATCCCAATTTAACTTGGTTAACCTTTGGATTGATTCTGCCATTTCTTGAGCCTTCTGTCTCCAGCTTGTTTGTAGATGATGTACATTTGGTAGATATTTACATACTATTTGAAGATAAATACCACTGGTTTTGAGTTCCAGTTTTACCTTCTGTCTTTAGCACTTTTTTCCTACAAATTTCCGAGCTTACAGGCGACTGAGAAATTTGAGGCTTTCCATCTCGAGGGGTTTTGCCTAGCGATCGCTAGGCGCTAATTGCACATCGGAAACTGCCTCTATTTCATGATCCAGGCATCCCTGATGCGATTTTCACCTTTTGTCCACTTTTTGTTAGAATATATAAAGCTTAAATTTTATGGAAAGAGCGACTTATACGTTCTTGGTTTTGAGTTTTGAATTGTCTGTTCGTGATATCAACACTATCTAGTACCCATTTAACCATGTCCGTGTACGAGAGACTTTTAGGCCTCGCCGCTATCCTGCGCAAGAACGAACATGCTAGATTTGTAATAAATGCCTCAGAAGACCGTGTGAGCTTGCAGTAGCTGTAACCTCCATTACCTTGGGATCTTCTTCCTCAAGTAAACTATACATGCCTTCCCAAGTAGTAATACCGATGTCTTTGTTACAGGTGGTGTCTGTGTACAAGGGAGTCATCTCTTTATTTTCAGAACTAGGAGCTTTACCCTTCTTTCCCATAATATCTTTAACTCTGCTCTGTATACTTCTTTGCTCTTCGCTCATGTAGTTTAAAAATGATGATAAGAAAAAGGTGACAGGAAAGCTTTAAATGCAAAAAACATATAAAATATACCACCTTACATGAACTTGCTCCTTGATAAGATCAAAACCATATTTTATTAATGATTGCCAACTAACTCATTAATTAACATAAATTCACATAACTGGGCCTCGGTTTTATGAAAAAAAACTTTCTCGAACAACGGACCCTGCAGATTTGCGACAAGGCAATCTTGTGATTTGCTTCGCAATATCGCAGATCGCAATATCGCAATTCCTTTGCGTGTGGAAATCATCCGTCGATGTGTTTTCTGTGAAATGCAATTCACAAGATGCGCCATCGCATATCGACAGTTTAAGGCATTTCAGTATAAGTGATCTTTGAGGCATGTGATGCGATGAGGATCTTGATTTCACATCGCAATTTCGCACTTTTAGAATTTCACTTGTAGGAAGGCATCCATTACCCTTTTTGCGATGTGACGCGTTTTAAGGAGTGAATTTATTCTAACTTATCATAAAACTTAAGCCTTTTTAGGTTTTTTGAAGGTATTCTCCTAATTTTATGATAGTAAGTTTTAATGAAAAAAGGAAATACAAGCATTAATTGATTATTTAAATTTTTGAATAAGGGTCCCCACTTATTTAGTATTAGTGATAAAACTAAATAAGAAGGGGGGTTGTTGCTAGCCACAACAGGTCCACATACCTATAACAATTCCATTTGAACATTAAATATAAGAAGGTTAGCACCAATCACTTCATGGACTACCTCATCCTACCCCCCATTGTGGCATTGAGGATAGTTCTCAACTCTTGTGGGCATGAGATCTCTAGATGCCCACAATGATTTGAAAATGGTTTAGATTTTACTACCGCCTACAAGATGTTGATGTCTAGAAAGCTAGTTCCATATTTCCACTTTCAGGATGGACTATTGTGCCATCTCAAACATCCTTTTGTTTCGTAAGATAATCTTCGGCAAAATCACATAGCGAATCTTTTGTCGACGCGTTTCGAACCAACCAGTGTGGTTCATCGTCAGGACAAGTTGAAGAACCAATCTAGCTTAGCGTGAATAAATAGAGTGTGCAGAGATCCCAACGGCTACATTTCTAACGACTAATTTGACCAAGGGACCCTGGTCAAACTACTAAAATTTTTATTTTTATTTTTTTTAAATTATTAAAAAATTATTATTAAATTATTCAATTAATATTTCTCTAAAAAGCTAAATATAGGTAAATATTTGGTAAATTTTAAAAAATTAGGTAAATAATTAGGTGTATTATTCTTATTATGTACATATTTAATTAAGATGGTTATTATATCCCCTAATATATATCATATTTAATTATTATTCCAATGTCAAGGTAACCAAACCCTATTTTTCTACTAGATAGTTGTGTGATCATTAATTCATGGTCTTTGGTAAGTAAGATCTATATCATATTTAATATTTTTAATTAGATTGGTCCATTAAATCAATCCGTTATATAAGTAAATAATAATCTAAATATTCTTAGAGAATTAGCTATATTAGGTGAAAATTATAACTACTATTATGGTAAATCATAATTACCTAGTAATAATTATTCCAAGGTAAACTATTATTACTAAGACACTTTGGCGTGGAGAAGGCATTGGCAGTGGAGAAGGCATTGGCAGTGTCGCATAAGTATTTTTATTGGCAAAAAATCCAATAGGGTGTTGGAAAATATATCATATCCTATAGTACCCACATCATCACCAAGCCAACATTAAGAAGAAAAGCTTGTACACTCCTCTACCTACTCCTATCTAGCCTTGGGAATTCATCTTCATAGACTATATGTCTTTCCTTCTTTCTACCAAGAATGGTATTCTATGTTTGTTTATGGTCTTTGATAGATTTTCTAAGATGGTCATCGTGGCTACCTGCAAATAGAGTATCATAGTAGAATCCACTGCCAAGCTCTTCTTCGAATAAGTGTAGGTACATTTTGGGATCCCAAAAACCATGATAGCAAGTTACTAAGCACATTCTTGTCGAGCCTATGGTCATTGTTGGATACCAAGCTCACCAAGTCGACTGCATTCCACCCCCATACTGATGGGCAGAAAGAGGTCATCAACTGGATGATAGTGCACATACTATGCATGTACAACTCTAAGCATCCATGAACATGGGCTAAGAGTATCCCCTATGTGCAAAAAAACTATAACAAAGCTCTCCATATCTCTACTATCCACAACCCCTTTCAGGTGGGCCTAGGATTTCAACCATTGTGTCCCATTGATTTTGCAATTCCTATTGCAACTAGATAGACAAAATATGCATATGTTCAATCTAAGGCTAATAAGGCCATCAATTTTATTGAATGCATTCAACACATCCAATAGCATGCTCATGATATTCTAGATAAAGCCAATACTAAGTACAAACAATGTCACGACCAACATCAAGTGCCACATAAGTTTCAAGTGGATGACAAGGTTTGGTTGCATTTATAGAAGGAATGCCGTGTCAGAGCCCATCAGAAGCTTTGACCACTTTGATACAGGGCTTACACCATCACCAAGTTTGTGGGTGACAACACTTTCAAGCTAAGTATCCCCCCATTCCTTGGATTGCATGCAATATTCAATGTGGACCACCTTCAACCATAATTTCCATGATTGTTGGACACATCGAACATTGTTGACAACTCACGCCAACAGAGCTAAACCTAGATTGCATTAAACAAGCTAGAAGTGATCAGATCATACACACAAATTAAGAACACTCATCAACAAAGGATCCAACTATATTAGGTTGTCAAATATGGATAGCTCCTACACCAAGGCAAGTGACTCACTAGGGACCAAGTGTAGTATAAGTTTCCTCACCTCATGGAGGCACTCAATGCAATGGGGACCGTTACTTCCTAAGGGAGGAGGACTGATCTAGGTGGATATTGGTGGCCACCCACTTATTCCATGTAATATTCCATTTTCTTATCCTCATGTATGCAATGTAAATACTTTGATAAATTTCATGGATGAGAGAGGGACATAGTTTCTATTGCATGAAGAGGGATATTGCTTTAGGTAGTTGATTGTTTTAAATGTTAGTCATGGGATGAATGAGTGGTTTTAACAGAAATGATTGTGTATTAAAATTAGTTGTACAGATAAGGATGGAACCATTTCCCTATTGGGAAAGGCAGACAAGAAAGAGAACAAATGCTTAATGAAAGGTACAATATTCATTGTCAAGAGGGGTTGGACCCCATAGACCAATAAGAAGGATAGAACCATCGTGGCCCAGAAGGAAATGAGAGTGGCAACAGAAAATGAGGGAAAGGAGAGAGAGTTCTTTGATATTTACATTCTCTCACACACTACAGGAAGGGGATTCTCTCTATTCACATTCTCTCACGTGTGAATGAGGAGACCCAATGTGCACCAAAGGAAAAGAGTAGGTCGGTAGGGTCCTGTTACGACAATAAGAGGGGAGACAAAGAGGCTTCACTTGAAGAGAGTATAATAGGATGAAAGTTACTTGGAAAATCACCCATGGATCATACGCATGGATATAGGAAAGGGATAAAGGAATAAGTTGGGAGACCATGAGGCTCCCGAAAAAGCAAGCTAAATTGTTGAGAGGGAAGTGGAAATATCAATATTGTGAGAATTCAATAGAAGAGAAGCTCTGATGATATCTAGCTGAGAAACTCATGAGGCTTGTTGGTTGATAATCATAGAGTAGTGGTTGTGCCTTATAGGGCTGATAAATCCATTGAAGGCTATGCTAGTTGATAACCTTTGAAAAATAGAGGCACCTAGGGTTGGTGAGCTGATAAAACCTAATGGAAGTTCCATGGATTAGGATGAGAACACAGGCGGAATATTCCACTAAGATGCTAGAAAGAGCACTCTTATTACTTCACAAGTAATGTTGTTAAAAATCTGAAAAATATTTCCTTCGGCCAAAAGTTGAAATGACAAGCCAAAGCTAAAATGGAAAGACAAAATTTCGAAAGATGAAATGACAAGTCGAAGCCAAACTTTCGGAAGTCGAAAGCCAAAAGGATGAAGGCAAATTGAAGGTGGGACCCTGCTTAAAGGACAAGTAGCTAATGGGTGGATCACCATTTGTTGGGAGCAGGATCCCCCAAGGACATTTTTGGGGCTAAAAGCCCATGTTTTGGTCAATTTTTTAATAAACTAGTAAAGACTCTGCATTTTGTGATCGCAGAGTATGAATGTGTCATAAGTCATAAAGGGTTGTCCGCTCTTATTTTTGTAAAGTAAATTCGGCGGTAAAAGATCCACCCATGGTCTGCGGACCATGGAAAATGAGTTAAGCTCTAAGTAGTTTTAGAGACATCAATGTAATATCATGTAAGAGAGTTGTAGCTCTGAAGTAAGAAGTCTAAGTTCTAGATCTTAGCATAGGTAGAGGCTCTACAACTGAGTGCGCAGAGGCCTAGGGTGGAAGTCTGCAACTAAGTGCGTGGACCCCTGCAGCTATGTGCGTAGCATGGATAGATTCTGTAATCGCTTGAAGATATCAATAGAGAGAAGTATTCTGCAATTGCTGTGTCTTTGTTCCGGTTAATGCATCTTGTCATTTTATGTATGAATTTCATTTATGATAATTATATGGTGCGTGAATGAATGTAACTATGTTGGATAACTGAACGCAAATAAGAATATCTGATTACGCGGTGCTAACTGTAAGTATCTAATAAGAAAAGTAAGATTCTTAAGATAACTTGACAATCTGAGCAATACGCTACCTTAACAGAGCAAAAGTACCTGAATCAAGGGTTAGGGTTGTGCGAAGTACAATTGTACCCTTTCGTGAAGGTATCGAAGGGAGGAATAAGGGGTTAGGTAGATAGACCCCTAAAACTAAGCGACTTGTGCAAAGGTAGGAATAGAAGGAATAAACCGACATCAGAACCATCTCAGGGTGAAGAAACTTGGTTCCAACATCCCACCCATACTGCTTCAAGTGAGACTTCGGTCTACGCTCCGCGGGCTGATGCCAAAAGGGTCAGTAGTGTAGGGATTTGGTTGGCTAACTAACACTGAACCTGGGTCAGGCCCCAACAATCCAACAAATGGTTCTGTTGCCGGGATCGGAATCTGCATAAGAGATGTGTGATGTTGTATCACTGGAATTTGACTAAGAAAGAGATCGGAGACTAGTTGGACAGGAAGATCCACGAATTCGCAGCGCAGGAGAACAGAAACCCGCGACTGACAAAAGAATAGTGAATTAAACAAAGTCTTTCGGTAGAAATCACATGAGAGAATTTTTGGCCAACACGTTTCGAGCCAACAAATGTGGTTCATCATTAGGACCAGATGAAGAGGCAGACCATGGCAAAGGCTTAAATATAGAGCAATTTAGAGATATAATTTCAAGTAACGGCTATATTTGAACAATTTTGTTTAAATTATAATATTAATTTATTAATATATTAAAAACAAATATTATTAAGTAACAACTATATTAAATGGCTATTTTTTGAAAAATATTTAAATAATGATATTATTTCATTAATTTATTACAAATATTAATAGGTAACGGCTATATTAAATGGCTAGTTTTTGAAAAATAATATTTAAATTAATTTATTAAAACCAAATATTACTAGTTTTTGAAAAATAATATTTAAATAATGATATTAATTTATTAAAATATTAATATGTAACAGCTATATCAAACAGCTAGTTTTTGAGTAAATATTTAAATAATGATATTATTTCATTAATTTATTAAAAATATTAATAGGTAACGGCTATATTAAATGGCTAGTTTTTGAAAATTAATATTTAAATAATGATATTAGCTTATTAATTTATTAAAATGTTAATATGTAACGGCTATATTAAACAACTAGTTTTTAAAAGATAATGTTTCAATTAATTTATTAAAATCAAATATTATTAGTTTTTGAAAAATAATATTTAAACTATGATATTAGTTTATTAATTTGTTAAAAAAATATTAATAAGTAACTGTTATATTAAACAGTTAGTTTTTAAAATAAATAATCAAAGTCAAACTTTAAAGGAGGGGAGTCAAAAATGATAAAAATCAGTGAAGGCTCTAATCGAGACAAGATAGAAATAAAATAAAATAAATTAAAAATAATTAATGGAATATATATATATATATATATATATATATATATATATATATATATCTGTGTGTGTGTGTGTGTTTCTATTTTTATTTATTTATATATATATATATATATATATATATATATATATATATATATCCAAGGAAAAATAATCAATTATAACAAGGTCAACAATAAAATATGGGGCTCAGGTCCATTAAATAAATAAATAAAAAATACTAAAAGGAGTTAAGAACGAATAGGGTGAAAAAATACATAAAAACACGAAGAATCAAGAAAATAAACTCTAATCAACAACAAATACTATAAAAAAGATGTCAATACCTACATTGAAATTATGTCTCTACATTTCTCTCTATTTAAGCATTTTCCATGGTCTGCCTCTTCATCTAGTCTTGATGATGAACCACACCTGTTGGTTCGAAACGCGTCGGCCAAAAAATTCTCTCATGTGCTTTCTACCAAAAGACTTTGTTTAATTCATTATGGATCATAGAAGCTTGAATCAAAAAAGGAATAGTGGCTGGATAGGTACCTATATATAGAGATCCACGAGATCTTCTTTTGTTCCTTTACGGTTAATCTATACGAGTGGATCGTGAAGCTAGTAGATAGAAAAGGAAGGTGGAAATTTGATGGTCCTATTGTGTGGACTTCAAAGCTAGTACAGAGGTTGGAAGCATATGAGGATAAGATCGCCCGCTATTGATCATTGGCTCAATCGTGTCATAGGAGGATTTGTAACTGAATTCGTGATCGGTACCTCAGTCAACTACAGCAAGGTGGAGTGGCGCTTTTTCAAAGGACCGCAAGGTAAGTACGTGAAATCTTTGAATACTTGGATTAAAATGTTATTGTGTGAAAAATAGGTAATGCAGCTACCTTGATGTTTGGAGCTACGCAAAGCAGAAAAACCTACAAGAACGAAGGAAAAAAGGGTCCTGAATATAGTCTATTGAAATCACCTCTATGAGGTGACGAAGAGGGAATAGCGCAAGTTTCTCCGCGAAGTGCTATTCAGTTAATAAGACAGGGATTCCCGCGACTTCCACCTCCAACTTCACCACCATCACCTGCTACTTCACTCATACCACCTCCACCTCCACCACAATTCAGTATGGCAAATTCAGTAAATTTTCCTTTATTCAAAGGCTTGGGGAATGAGGACCCGTACCAACTCTGGTTCATTGTAAAAGCTGTATGGGAAGCTCAGGGCATTAAAGATGATAAAATAAAGAAGGAAACCCTGGTTAGTGCTCTGCAGGATTGTGCGCTAACTTGGTACATCAAGTACTCTAATGATAACCTGAATGCTGGAGTGGCGGACATCTAGACTGCGTTGAACAAAGAATTCAATAGGCCTAAATCTAAAGCACAGTCTATTGTTGGGTTCAAGGAAATCTTGATGTAACCAAGCGAGACACCTTGGGAATTATATCAAAGGTTGAAGTGTAAAATCCGCGAAGCTAATATGAACTTGACAAATGGGCAGCATCACGAGTGGTTTGTGGCTTCGCTACTGCCACACTTAAGGGTTGCATTGTCACAACAGAAAGTAACGACTCAGGTGAAGGCCTTGGAGATTGCAATGAGACTGCATGAAACCCCGATGTAAGATTTAAATCTGGGGGTTCAACAAATCCATGCACAGTTGAAAATTCTTTGCCTTGAGATGTAAAGTTCGAAGCAGGATAGAACAATCCAACCAGAGGTGCACGAAGAGGTATGGTGTCTGAAATGCAAGAGTCAGGGGCATGACAAAGTCCATTGTCTGGTATTTGCGAACTATATTGCAAGACGAGGACCAATGCCTTTGAGGCTAGAAGCTCAAGAAGGACCGAGTGCGGGGCCTGCATTGTGGTGCATTATATGTCAAGTAGCAGGAAAGCATGCCACAGATAATTTTCATTTGTTGCAAAAGTTTGTAAAGACACCGCAGTAATTGTTCTGTAACTTTTGTCGGTCGGTAGGGCATGATGAGCTTAATTATAGAAATTATGAATTGATGATGGATATAACGCCAACCCATAGGGTCCAGGCCGAAACGCAGCCCCTTGACAAAAGAGCGGGGATGGTGTGAACAATATTTTAGGGGTGCGGATGAGGTCGATGTGGAGGAGGACCTGGAAAAGGTCGGGGACAGTTGATCTGCTACAATTACGGAGGACCATGACATTATGCCCATGATTGCACTAACCCAACCCATCCATCATGCAATTACTGCACCTTGTTTGATCATGAAAAGGAAGACTACCCTACGCTGATAGCTAGGATACGTGACAAAGGGGCGCTACCACCTCCACCAACTCAAAACCTATATATGATGAGGTATGAGCCGCGCAAAGAGGATCCAAACATGAATATAGTGCTCTCAAGTGGAATCATAATGGGAGATGAAAAGGGGAAACAACCCGAAGACAGTACATGGGTTTGCAAAGCTCTGGAAAAAGAGATTGAGTTCGATTTGGAGCGCGCATGTGAAACATTCATGGAGGCAAAGAAGAGCTTCGCTGAGGCCTCCACCTCAGGAAGCAAGGATAAGCCTGATCAAGAGATGGATCCTTCTATGCTTACAACCTTCTTGGAGACCTGCATGAAGCTACTATGCGATAGTAAAGCTATGAAGGGGCTACGGGAGCTCATAAATAGAGGTGTCGAAAACACTCCTGCTGATCTGTGTGTAGTACGAAAGCTTGGTAAGCATAAAACAAGGATGAGATGGGAGATGAGACTAACCGTGCAGATAGGAGAGTATGAAATGGATAAGGTTATTTTGGACCTAGGGTCAGATGCGAACGTCCTATCAAAGCATACTTGGGAACGGATGGGGAGAACCACACTGCAATGGTCTCTGATTCAGTTAAGAATGGCGAACTGGAAAAAGATCATCCCCATGGGATGGCTGCAGGGGGTGACTATAGATATTGAAGGTGCGAGTGCCCTGGCTAACTTTGAAGTAATAGAAATTGTGGATGACAACAACTCATATGCGGAACCCCTTGGAATTGACTGGGCTACCGATATGAACGGGGTGATCAGCTTAAATAAGCAAAAGATGATATTTGAGAAGAAATCGCTATGTGTAATTGTACCCCTAGATCCTACTGAGGGTTCACGCTATATTGAACCAGTCCACGATTATGAGAGTGATGACGATCTAGATGTATCTACAAGATAATAGTGTGAGACCCAGATTGGGTGAATCCTACCACGGATGGATGAATTACATGGGATCACGAGAGTTCTTGTACCTAGCACTCTGATGAAGAACTAGAGCGCTGGCAGAATCAGCTATATGAGGTGACTACACTGAGTTGAAACATGATGACCTGGTCATTGTGCTATGCGTCGTCATAATTAAGAAATTTTCCCACTTATGATGCCCTAAATGATGTAGATATCATTTTGGATTCATTTGAGAGGGAGGTACCAGAAAAACAACATTTCTAGGCGTTGGACTAGGCACTGCGTGCTATGCCCGCAAGACGGTGGGGTACGCACAAGGGAAGCTTTGATGATTGGCACGAATATAGGAGAAGGATGAGGACACGCTTTGGGAAGCCAAAGGTGTGAATGATAGGCATGTATGATGGGAAGGATGACCCACGCATGCAGTTGGTCAAATGGGCTCAGGCTTATGGAGAGAAGCCCTAGCCTGAATGGGTGCACTTGTTTTGTCACACCATGGATGTCATCTCGATGAACTAGTTTGTAGAAACAAAGCTCTGCCATGGTATAGGTGAATGGGATGTTCTACGCAAAGGATTCATAATGACATTCAGTTTTGAAGACGGCTTCGACTGTATTGATGAGGCGCTACAAGAGGTGAAAGCAGCAATCTTTAGGATACCGATGGATCCTTTAGACCTGATTCAGCCTAAGGGGCTACTTAGCTGAGTCACGCACTAGAATTCTATAATTTAACCGCTGAAGAAGAGGATGAGGATCCGTGAAAGATTAACATCCTGGAAACAGAGGGTCACTGCGAGGTTGAAGGACTGCAGGTTGAGAATCCTGATATAACTACACCGCTGAAAACGAGCCAAGTCAACATTGGTATGGAGGCAAAGCCCAAATTTGTAAAGATTGGAGATTACTGGGATGACGTGACTGTGGATAAGATCATTGAATTGCTCCGCGAATACCAGGATTTATTCCCTACCAAGTTTACGGATCTAAAAGGGATAATCGGAGACCTAAGGGTTATGAAGATCACATTGAAGCCCGACACGAAGCTAGTTAAGAAAAGGCCTTACCGTCTCAATCCTAAGTATAAGGAAATGTTCGCTTAGAGCTAGACAAGATGCTCGCGATAGGCATCATTGATCCTGTGGAAGAAACTGACTGGGTAAGCCCAATGGTGGTACACGATAAGAAGTAGAAGGATAAAATAAGGATATGTGTGGATCTCAAAAATATGAACGATGCTTGCGTACATGATCCTTTCACGACTCCATTCACTGATGAAGTGTATTTTGGGGAGGGTACTAGTACGACTGATATGTTGGCACCACCCCTCATAGTGGAAAAGTCAAAAAGTTGAGATCAATCGATCGATGGCCCAGATTAACTCCAGGGGGTTTGGATTTGATTTCACCTCCCACTCGTCCACCTACCAGAGAGAGGTGGGGACCACACCCGCCATGCATTGGGTCACCGACAACGCCAACAAGTGAGTGCCAAGGTAATGGTAAAGTATCCCCTCCATTGCCTACCTGTCACCCTTACAATCATTCTCTACCACGTGTTCTCCCCTCATGACCTCCTTTGATGTTAGATAGCCATTTTCCTCTGCCTATAAATTCCCTACCTATTTAGTTGTTTTAATTTAAATTCATTCTTCTTGTAGCTAAGTTATCCCCCCATTTAACTAGTCCACGACACTGTTCATCCACCAGATTTCTCTAGATCTCCCACCAATGTTGTTCTCCAAATCTCACTCGGTCAATTAAGTAATATACCAGCCTCCTAGCTGTAATTTTTGTCTCCATGCTCAAAATGAAGAAACCGACCCCAAATAACCCGAAAGCACGGGAAGCCAAACCCTCGTCCTACATTGACAAACTGTTGGACACAGAGGCACAGATATTTGACCCGTCTTGTCCCTACCACCATTCGAACCTCCGATTTGACATGTATGACCTCTACGTTAAGGGAGAGGACCCTTTTAGAGTATTTGAATCAAGGATATATTACCAAATTGCACCCTTTGTCTATCTTTTTCCTGAGTTCATTTCATGGTATGCTACATCTTACGTTGATAAGAAGAATTGTTTTATATCTTCTACCGGAATCAAAATCCTGGAGGTGAACCTAGAGATTATTGAAAAGGCTCTAGTATACCTATTTTCTCTTGAGCCATAAAAATTCACTGGAACCACCTTTTTCTACAGTAACAGTTCCCTCTCAGCTGAGGAACAACAGTCTTTTTTGCAAATGATTTTTTCGCCTGGCCACCAATACTTGCCTATTTCTGATACTTTCACAATACCTACCTTTACAGACGTAGTGAAACCTATCCTCACTATATCCTCACTATAATTTCCTAGTTGTTTGGGGAGGATTATGCCAATATTGCTACAAATGACACCATAGGGTTTCTGATAGAGATGACACAACGAGGCCACTTGTTTGATATACCTTCCTTCTTGGATAAGTCCATCAAATTCCAACTGCACCACTTTTCTGTCACCTCATTTTTCAGATATTACTCCATAATGTTTTATTTGTTCATTATATTAATTTGAATGCATAGGTCTCAATATAATGGATTCAAACAAAAAAAAAAAAATTCTTTGATTGGGATGTTGTTGTTAGGAAAAAAGTCAACAATGAGGGCTAATCCCAATTCATATCCTCTTATATGGCTATTGCATACAAAATCATCCATAATGTCTCTCCCCCAAGAATATTGCCTCCACAAAAATAAATCCTCCAACTTAGTAAGGACACCAGGGTGGGTGATTGGTATTTTTTTGAGAACTACACTAAGATTAGGGTTTACAGATGTGAGTGTCCTCCCTATCTATTACCTATTTTCATGACAATGAGCATATTTTAATTAGAGTTCATCAAACATAGCCTACACGAGGATCAAATCCATTTTGTTCCTACTAAGAAAGGCTATATCTTGAAATTACGTAATCTTATATGTCCTTTAATTGTCAATACAAGGAAAACCCTTCATCCAGTGGAGAATTTGTTGAAAGAAATGAATTTTGAAATGGGAGATATTTGGAATTATGATCCCCATGGTGTCATTGCAAAGAAAAGAAACAATATTAATGCTTCAACCTATGATCATGAATATAGGCCATATGTTGTGTGGAAAGCTAACTTTGATTCCTGGCCTATTAATATAGAAATGGAGATTGAGACTCCAGAAGCAAAGGACAAGGCACATAAAAGGAGTATGGATGAGACCGAAGATAAGGAAATGGAATACATTCACACCAAAAAAAGTAAAAAAACTCAAGAAGCAGTGGAGGAAGAGATTGAAACCAATTTGACTGAGACAAAGCTAGATAACCCAGGCTTCCATGTAATATTACAAGACCCACTGCAAGATTTTTCCTCCTCATCTAAAGAGGTAGCCCTTCTGAGTTCGTTTGGGAGTTCAAAAATGAAAAAATCTAATTGGCCTACAAGGAAGGTGATAGAAGAAAGTAAAAAAAAGGTTAGAGAGGAGATGCACCAATATTTGGCATCACATTTGGTCCCCTACCAGACCAGACTCCTAGCTACCATGGGCTTGTACAGAAATCATATGAAATTCTCACTACACCATCCCTAGGCATATTCCCTCCCATTGGGCTCACAGTTTGGGGCTTTGGATTTATATTTGGACCTAACAAGTGTCCCTCTACCTTACAAAATCAACTTTCATAGGCAAGTGGGAGAAATGTTGTACAATGAACTAAGTAGGAATGCCATGACCATTAGAAAAGTTGATAAGATGTTGGAGAAGGTTGCAATGAAGCTAAAGCAAGAGAGAGCTAACTATAGAGCTCTAGATATGCAAAATAAGAACTTCAAGGAACTGATTGTATATCTAGGATTGAACCCATAAGATAAATCTTCTTTATAAACTCTTATCTAGAGTTCACAGACTAAGATCCAAGAACTAAGGAATAAGTTGAAGATGAATGATAATGAACATGTGAAATCCAAACAAATAACATAGGTGGAGGAAGAAAAATAGATTCTATCCAAGGAAGAATAACAAATTGGTGGCCCTCAAACAACAGGTTGCAAAGCTCCAATAGTAAATGGAATCCCATATATTTGTAATGCTTGTGCTAGAGAATCATAAAAATTGCACTGAACAACTCACTAAAACTCTCGCTGAGTTGCAACTCTTAGAAGGAGAACTCAAGAAGGTATATATGGATTTAGATAATTCCAAACATGCCCTTTAACAAAAAGAAAAATAGTTGGAGACAGTCAAGATAAATGCAGAACTGATCAACAAAACTTTACAGGAAACAAATCAAGAAATCACTAGGCTTAAAGATAGGCTGAGAGGTAACATGTCTCTCCTTCAGGCCAAGAAGCTAATATGGGATGAAGTGATAACAAATATGAAGAATAAATAGGAGTATATGACTCTCATGGCAGAGCAAAAAGTTGTAATCAAGGACTATGAGTTCTTCATTTTGTCTACCAACGAGGAGAATGATATTTTTTTATCATGTCAATCATGACACCTTACTGTTTTATGTTTTCTATAAATATTTTATTTCAATAAATGAAATCAAGTTATTTGGGGTTTTGTTAGTACAACGATGAAAGTATCACACTCATATCATTTTGTTTTGATGGACCATTGGGAAATCAAGAAGGAATATATTTGTAAGGGGTACTCATCCTAAGGCCCTATAAAAATTGTTTATGATACATTTTGAGGGGTTTTGAATTTTTTTTCAAAGGACTCTAGAACTATTAATGGAAAAATGTAAAATGTACACTCTATCTAAATATTAATAAACAACTTTGGTGATTCTTCTTGCATAAAGCTATAGTATGTATTCTCTTCTGTGTTTGTTCCATTTATCTATGTTTTGTTCTTATATGACATGCAATACTAGTTTTTTTATGTAGTTTTATGAAATCGTGGATCCATCAATGTCTAATATTAAACTTAGATGCCTATGACTAATGAGATATGGCGTCCTTAATATGCCCTCGAAGTAATATAAAATGTTATAGATCTAACCCAGAAATATTATAGATCTGATATGAAAATATAAGAAAATGCAAATAAACCCAGAAATAATATGAAATGATTCTTTATTGATCAAACCCTTAAGGTAGGGCAGCACCATACGTTCACTCCTTAAGGAAGGAGAACACTCCACAGGCCATATGCCTGTTCATAAAATAATCCTTGACATGGAGCCTTTAGTCTCTATATAGGCCTCATACATAAAATACCATGGGTCATTACCATGGTTCCCTCATACCATCAACTAATACCATGGGCCCATTACATTATTACTAACTACTTGTGGTCCCTTACATGATATGGGTTAACCACCTTATTTATTACTATGTCCCATCCCATTATTACATTATTACCTTGGGTACCTCCCTTGGTACCCCATATTATCCCCCCTAGATATATAAAATTCCACCCCCCTTAGCATGTTTCGTCCTCGAAACATGGGAAGAACACAAATAATAAGATCTACTCAAAAGAGTAGTCCACTGGTACCATGCACGTGCATCTAGCCATCCAAGAGAAAGGTGAACCCTCGGTCTCGCTGGTGCCTCGCTCACTTGAGATGGAAGTTGACTATGGTAGCTCTTCTGTGTTGATGCGTAGTAGGTGGATCTTCGCTCCTCTCTATCTGTCCTGCAGGGGTTGTTGTCTGTTTGGCTAATTGGTTGCCATCTTGATGGTCGTCTTGTGGGGTAATGTGGGTGATGATATGTTGAAGATTTAACCCACAATGGATTTTTCTTTAATTCACCCCTTACGGGAGCCTGATTGTTATCTGGTGCATGTTGTGGTGCCTGTTGTGGTGTCTTATCTTTCAATATTACTTCAACCACTGAGCCCTCCTCTGATGTATCAGCACCTGTAACCTTTTCTACTTCAACCTCTGTTTGTGTTTGATTGTCTATCATCACTGGCTCATCATCTAATATGTCAGACCCTGGAACATCTTCTCCTTCAGCCTCCTTGGACTCTACCTGTTTATTAATGGAAATATCCTGTAATGTAATTTTCTTCTTTTTATACCAGAGCTTCAGGAATTTCTTCTGTACATTAATATTAATAGTACTCATGGATTCCATCTAAGGATATCCCAAAACAACATCCATATTATCCATCTCCGAAGTATAAAAATCACCATGCAACACATACTTATCCATATAAATCCTCAAATCCTTATACACTTGAACATCTTCATCATCCACCTGTGTGTTTTCAATGTGTTTTGCTGGAACTTGCAATTTCTTTGCCAAATTAACATTGATAAAATTATGCTTGCAACTAGGATTTATAGAAACAATGATCTTCTCCTTCTGAATCAATCCATGAACCTGCAATAAGGATATACCAGTATGAAATAGCCCCACATGTTTCTCCTTATCTTGTTTTCTGGCATGAGACCATCTGTCTAAAAGTAATTTTTCAAATTCTTCATCGGGCAGGTTGTAACACTTCGTTTTGTTAAGTAATCCCCACCATGTGGCTGCCTCCTCTCTAAATAGCTCCACTACCCACCATTTCCAATTGTTTTTCCATAATGATTTCTGTTTTTTTATGTATTCTTCAATAGTAGGACCATTATCTTTTCTTGTAAAACCTAGACCCGCTATGAAGAGGGTTTTGAAAAAATTCACTTACTTAGCGAAAATTTGAAATTGTCATAGTTTAGTCAATATTGCTCAGAATCCCTATTATGACCTATTTTCAGAAATGGAACAATCATTCTGCATCTACCCATGTGATAGAAATATTGATCCAGGCACTGGAATTTCGGTTCTGTGTTGCAACTCTCCCGCCGTCACCAAAATTTTTGCAAAAAGAACTGATTTTAAATCAGCTATATCTCCCTCATCCAGACTCCGATTCGACCGATTTGGTTTTGAAATCGGGTATTTTTTCACATAGAATCCAGATATTCAAATAGATTTTGCAGATATTGTGCCAGGACATCCAGATTTGCGCCGCAAATTCGCTGCCCCGAAAAATTGTCTGCAACACCACTGATTTTTAGATCAGTGATATCTCCTTCATCCAGACTCCGATTCGACCAATTTTTTTTTTTTTAATCAGATATTTTTTCACAAATAATCCAAATATGCAATTAGATTTTGCAAATATTGCACCAAAACATATATATCTGATCTACAAACTCGCCGCCCTCGAAATCCTGCAAAAAAAAAAAAAAAATCTCCACTTTTGCCCAAGAAAGTGCTCTGATACCACTTGTTATAGATCTAACCCGGAAATATTATAGATCTAATATGAAAATATAAGACAATGCAAATAAACCCAGAAATAATATGAAATGATTCTTTATTGATCAAACCCTTAAGGTAGGGCAACACCATACATTCACTCCTTAAGGAAGGAGAACACTCCACAAGCCATATGCCTGTTCATACAATAATCCTTGACAATCTTCCTTGACATGGAGTCTCTAGCCTCTATATAGGCCTCATACATACAATACCATGGGTCATTACCATGGTTCCCTCATACCATCAACTAATACCATGGGCCCATTACATTATTACTAACTACTTGTGGTCCCTTACATGATATGGGTTAACCACTTTATTTATTACTATGGCCCATCCCATTATTACATTATTACCTTGGGTACCTCCCTTGGTACCCCATATTATCCCCCCTAGATATATAACATAAAATCTCATTCAAATGTTCATTCTTCCATTTCTTACTGAAGTCTGATGCACGAAATTCTATGTTTAGCCTTGTGTATTTGAATTCTCTTCAACATGTTCTTCTTTCACACTTTCTAGAATGAACTATATTCTTTTGTAAGTTAGCCACCAAAGCTTGATATTTAAGTCTTCTATGAATCTACTTTGATATAAGTGGTAATCTACCCTCTTGAAAGAAAATTTGAATCAATTCTATTAAAAATATGTTCAATGTTGAGTGTAAGTGAACAATCATAGTGGATCTTATAAACACCCTTTAAGATGTCCTAGGCACTGGTCTCTCCTCAACCAAGGGGCTGTCTCTAGGAGCTACAACATCTTCTAACATAGTTTCCAGGGACGAATCAAAACATTTTCCTTGGGTATGACACTTTTACACCCCTTGGTTCAGTGAGAATGAACGAGTGTGGGTTGAATATCTCTCATGTTGGCAACTCCACTGTTTAAATCTTGGTTTGATCACCTTGGCTTTCAAAAGGTCTCATACTCATTCTAAAGTTCGCAACATAAAAGTCCCCTTGTATTTGACCCTGAAAAAATCATTTCCATAAGGGTTTGGAAGGAGAGGACTCCCATTACTATAGATCCTGTGATCTTATTTCCTAAAGTGTTAACTTCCATCTCTAAGAAGGATGAGATAAAGTGCTACGAGTCCTCTTCCAGAGCCTTGGAATATTCAGAATAATGTTGTTGTTTGTTTAGCTCATTTTCCTCAAGAGTTAAATCTGAAGAGGCTTCTATTAGTACACCTTCTTTCACATTCCATACCTTCCCATAACTTGAAGAATTCAAAGATATCCTCATAAAGAGTTCGAATCAGAGAAATTCTAGCATTCCATCTTAGCTCCAGTTAACTACAACTGATATAACTACTCAACAAGGCCTTTTGGTAAATATTATACCTCCTCCATTTCAAAATATGGTTCTCCCTAGTTTTCTTCTTAATATATATGCTCCACTCAACTTGCCACAAACTCTAAATGGGATTCCAGAAGACTACCTTAAACGCATGCCAAGGTTCACTAGAGAGGATGATATTTTAGCTCAAAATCATATAGAAATTTTCTGTGCATTTGCTGAGAATTTGAATGTGGAATATTTGGGCATATTCCTAAGAAATTTTGTTCAATATTTGGATGAAGAAGCCAAGAAATGGTTCAAGACCCTCCCTAATGCTTCTATTAATACTTGGGAGGAGATGGACAACTCTTTCATGTATAAATGGGGGGAGAAAATGGACCATGGGTATATTCTTATATAATTTAATTCAAAGAAGAAGAAACATAATGAAGATGTTTCAAAATTTATAAAGAGGTTTAATAAATTATATAATAGTCTTCCTACTGAAATTAAACCTCCACAAGATACTTCCAAAGTGTTTTTTGCTAAATCCTTTGAACCATATTTTGGGTTTACTCTCAGAGAAAGAAAGTCTCGTACTCTAGATCAAATCCAAATAGGTGCCTTGGAAGTTGAAGAAAATTTCTCCTTCACTAGAAAGTGGAAATGGAAGGTTGAATATGGTGAAAGGAGGAGGGGAAAGGAAGAAGATAGCTCTTCATTCCATGTGAAGGAAAATCAAGAATAGAAGTTATATGAGATGAAAAATCTTATAAGGTATTTGTCTAACAAACTCGTAAAACTAGAGTTGGAAAACAAAAACCCCTCTCAACAGAGTCAACTGGATCCTAACAGAAATTTTAACCCCCAATATAGGAGGCCACCCTTGCATCTCTTGCAAAGGGAGAGAAAGGATCAACAAGATCATATTAAAAATCCTTTGTATTTAGAAGATGATCCTGAGGAGACTATTAAAGAAATTATAGAAGTTCAAGAAAACCAATTCTATTCTCTCACAGAGGGAGAAGATAAAATAGAAGCACATGAAAAAGAAGTCGATGATTTGGATTCCCCTCTGAATGATGATGAGATAGATAGCTATTGTAGACAGTTTGTTGACTTCATGCAAGCCCAGTTACACAAGAAATATGATCTCAGGTCATATAGGAAAAGGTACAAGGGGTAAGATTAGAATGAAGAAACTCTTCACCCAAATCCCTTTAAGCCAACACATAAAGGGAACAAACCACTCAACCCTGTCTCACCAACCAAAAAAGAATCCTCCAATCCCATTCCAAATGAGTCTAGAGCCTCCAAAACAGCGCAATTTCCCCCACATATAAATTCAATCTACAATGAGAACAAAGAATCCGTTGAACCTGTTAAAATGGATAGGAAACGCTCTACCTTCAGTCTTCAAAAATAGTTGGAGATAATCAAGATAGTTATTCCTTTGACTGAATTATTGAAACAACCAAACTATAAAGCTCAAGTGTCTCATTTTATCAGCTCACCCACCCCTTCCCCCTTCAAGATAGCCTTAACCTTCAAGAAGAAAGGACTATGGTTGTGTTTGGACCACATGTGGAGGAGCAAGGCCCTTCCACTGCTCCATTCTATGTCACCTTTCTGATTCAAGACCTGCTACTACATAAGTGTATGCTTAACTCAAGAGCATCCCATAACTTAATTCCGCTATCTGTGATGGAATGGTTGGGACTGCAGATAACAAAACCATACAAATATCTATACTCCTTTGATTCCAAAAGAGTAAATTTCTTGGGTATGATCAAGGATCTAGTGGTAAATTTGTCTCAAATCCCAATAAAAAGGTGTAGTAATGGATAATGTAGTGGATGACATACCTAAAAGATTTGGTATACTTTTGTGTTGGGTGTGGATCTTGATTATCTCCTTTATTCAGAGGTATCACCACGTTGGACCCTAGTTCCTAAGAGGATGGAAACACCGACCATTTAATCACTGTTAGGGGGGTACAGGTGGGGAAACGATGATTTTATGAGCCCCCCCCATGGTGGGGGTTTGGGGGAAACGCCCTTGAAACTAAGAAAAATGTAAAATTCCCTCGTAAAATATTATAATTTTGTATTCAATATGAGTTGTTCATTAGGTGGATGATCTAATGGTAGAAGTTATGTTCAATTTAGGGGTTTTTTTCCCCATAAGGTAACCCCTCAATTTATATGAGGGAATTGTATTGTAGTTGTATATATGTGTATTCTGAGTGAGAAAGAGAGAGGATAATGTGTGAGAGTGAAGAGGAAATTATAGTGGATTTGTTGTAGGTTGTATCTCTTCATTTTGTTCAATAATATAAAAAGAAGGACTGGATGTTTCTTAGTGAACGTAGCGTAAAATGGGTGAACCATGTATATCTGTGTGTCTCTTGTTTTATGTGTTTTTTTTGTTTGTGTTCCTACAATATTTTATGTGTTCCATATTTCTGTAATATATAATTTTCCAACATTTTTTCCAGTTCATGGGGAATGAAAATTGGGGGGGCCATTAAACTGGATCTAACTTATGCTACCATTCCTGTGTTTGGTGGAGAGAAGCATCGATTACATAGAGAATATATATTTATGAAAACAGTTACAAAGGTAGAGTGTTCAAACAATGCTCTTATGTATGGTAAAAAGAAGGATTTTTCTTGTCTTCTATTAGAAGAAGATGATCAAATCATGGGAGATACTAAGGTGGAATTTTCTACTCAGCCAACTAAACAACTACTTTAACATGGCCAAGTATGGAGATTATATTTTGATGGTGCTTACTCTAGGGAAGTGTTGAAGCCTCATATTTCTGCTACTCAAACATGGGGGATAGCCACCCAGTCCAGACTGTAAAGGCAACTCCTTATCCATTTGAAGTGGTGGCTCTGACTAGGGATGATGGGACCAATTTCCCAATGTGGGTTTTAAAATGAGAGTGGGTGGTTTTCAAATGATTGTAGTAAGGATAGTGATAACTAAATGGCTTATTCTATCATGAAAAGATCTAGCTAACATAATATAATACAAACCCAGGTATTCTGTTTCATATGCGATCTAAAAAAGTATTTGTTTGACATGTGATAATAAATATCAATTACACATTAAATAGAGGTGATAACGTGTAAAGATAATTTCTTTGACTAAATAGTTAGTCAAAGAAATGTATAAACTATATCACATATATCTAATGAGGGGGGGTGAATCAGTATTTCTTACTATTTTTTTAATTGTTCTAGTGATTGCCAAAAGCATATATAGATATGTATATGTATTCATAGAACACAGAAATCAACAACTGGAATTAATGATTTTATTAAAAACTCAAGACAGTGTAATAAAATAAATACAATATAGGTATATATCTTATTGTGAATAGTTGCCAAGCTCCAACTTGGACTTCAGTGAGGCTCCAACCTCTTGGGCTCCAACCCAACCTTGGTATAAACTGGTATGTTGTTGCACTCTATTCAGCTAAGGTTCTCTCACTCCTACTCTCCTGCCTCTGTTGCTTCTGCTGCCTCTACAGCCTCTGCTGCTTCTGCTGCCTCTTTTGCCTCTACTGCTTCTACCACCTCACACTCTGGTTCTTCACCACAACAACCGCTGCATAAAGACAATTCTCTGTTATATAAGCTTGATATGCTGACCTTTTTCTTCCTCCTTGCTCGCTTGAGCTTCGGCTTCCTCAACGCTCGCTCGACCTTCTAGCTTCCCTCCTCCATTCGCTTTAGCTTCCTCTGCGCTCGCTCGACCATCTATGCTCGCTTGACACTTCGTCTTCCTAATCCATGGCTTCTTCTGTCTATTCGAGTGTTTCAATACTCACAAGACGCGTTCAGGAGGAAGAGGGACCGAATACAATAGAAATGATGCTTATTAAAAATATGAGAGAGGTCCTTCTTTTTTCTTTTTTTTTCAAGTTCATGAGTCGTGAACTGTTATTTGTTCGTAATATAAATGCCCGAGATCAATTCCAGAAATGAAGTGTTTTAACATATATATATATATATATATATATATATATATATATATATATATATATATATATATATATATATATATATATATATATATATATATATATATATATATATATATATATATATATGACTTCTTCCTATCACCAAGGGACATGTTCATAGGGAGGAGAGGCCAACTTGTATATGAAAAATATATATGTCGGAGAATATTTTATTCATAGACTTATTACTTCACAGAAACCATATAAATGAGGCTATAGCCATATAGAGGTCCCACATGCCACGTCATCCTTTTATCGCAATCGCCGCTTCCGAAGGTTCACACATAACATAGTCGATTGCTGATGCCCAATTCCCCTACTGGACGCGATATTATATAAACTATTTTTGATGAGTCCATCGGGTCCATAACTCTATCGCAATCGGCGGATTTAACATCCCTTCGAGACTAGCGACACAGCGGATGCGATATTACATTGAACCATGTTGCAATCGGACCATCGGGTCCATGGCTTACATCGCAATCGACGCTTGAGAGGGTGTAATTCCTTTGTGTATTGTTGCAATGGGCGAATGCGATATAGCATTCAACCATAACACAATTCCGCAGTGGGTTCGCACTTGCAATTGCAATCGGCGTTCAAGAATTATGGGGGTCCTTTATACATCGACCCCATGACATCGTCGATGGTCGACGGGCCGATCCTCCAATGGACACGATATTATATTAAGCCATGTTATAATGTTTAATCGGGTTCACATACCTTATCGCAATCAAAGGTTTCGGGTGTGACACTTAATGAACCTGCCGATATAATATACTGCTCTGCCTCCAATAGTGTATTTGTAATATGTATGCTTTGGCCTCTATTTGCGTTAAACACATATATATAAGGTTTTCTCCTCTGATAATGCATTTTCCTATTCATATATATATTCTCCACTCCTTTAAATGCATATATATAAGGTTTTCTCCTCTGATAATGCATTTGCCTATTCATATATATATTCTCCACTCCTTTAACCCTACATATATATATTGCTCCGCTAATGGCTCTGTCTGCTTCCTCTGATGGTTGTTTGCGTCCTCTGTTGCTATGATGGCTCTACTTGTTCCTCTGTTGCTCCGATGGCTCTCTGCGTCATCTGTTGGCTCTGTCTACGCTTTGCACTATTTGCTCCTCTGGTGGCTCTGTCTCCTCCTCTTGGCTCCGATAACTCTGTGTGTTCCTCTTGGCTCTATCTACTCCTTGAATATTTCCATATTGACATCAATGACAATCTATGTCCAACAATCTCTGCCTTTGTTATTGATGGCAATATTCTTCTGATCTCTCCCCCTTTGACATCAATGGCAAAGGAATGCATATGGACTCCCCCTATCAAACTGCTCTCCCTGTCCTACTACATCTTTATGAATGAACTTGAGGGATGATAACGAAATATCCCCATCTTTTGACGTAGATGTTGAATGCTTCTCGAGGAAGAGGTTTTGTGAAAATATCAGTTATCTGCTCCTTAGTACTGATATATTTCAGTATGATGTTTCATTCAGCTACTTGCTCACAGAGGAAATGATACTTGATTGTTATGTGTTTGGTTCTTGAGTGCATCACAAGATTTTTGTTGAGATTGATAGCACTTGTGTTGTCACAATAGATGGTAATTGGTTCATCTGTACATATGTCGAAATCTTTTAGAGCTTCATTCATCCATAGTATTTGAGTACAACAGTCTGCTGCAGCAATATACTCGGCTTCGACTGTGGATAATGATATGAATGACTATTTTTTTCTGAGCCAGGATACCAAACAGTCTCCTAGGAAGAATGCATTTCCACTAGTACTTTTTCGATCATCTATACTTCCAGCCCAATCAGCATCGGTGTATGCAGTTACAGTCAGTGTTGAGTTCTTTGGGTACCAAAGACCGAAATCAGAAGTTCCCTTCAGATATCTAAGAATTCTTTTTACAGCTAATAAATGGGATTGTTTGGGAGCAGATTGAAATCTTCCCACCATTCCTACTGCTTGCATTATGTTTGGTCATGTAGTTATTAAGTATGGAAGGGCTCCAATCATTGACCTGTAATGAGTTGCATCTACTAGAGGGGAGTCATCATCTTTGCTCAGTTTGTAGTTTGTGGTCATAGGTGTGTTCACAGGTGCACAGTCCTCCATTCCATATTTTTTGAGCATGTCTTTTAGATATTTGGTTTAAGATATACACAATCCTGCTCTGGTTTGAGATACTTGAATTCCAAGAAAGTGGGACAACTCTCCTATCATTGACATCTCAAACTCTTTTGACATGCTTTGAGAAAATTCGTGGCTCATTTCATCATTATTACTAGCAAAAATCAGATCATCGACATAAACAAGAGCAACTAGTAACTTACCTTGATATGTCTTTATGTATAGATTGCTTCCAGCCACTCCCTTTTTGAAGCCTTGTTGTTGTATATAGTGATCCAGTCCTGCATACCAAGCTCTAGGAGCTTGTTTCAACCCATATAAAGCCTTTTTCAACTTAAAAACTAAGTCCTTTCCTGCTGTTAGATCAAAACCTTCTGGCTACTCCATGTAGACTTCCTCTTTGAGTTCCCCATTTAGAAATGCTGATTTCACATCCATTTGATAGATTCTGAATCCTTTTGAGCAAGCAAATGCTAAGAACATCCTAATAGCTTCCATACAGGCCACTAGTGCAAATGTCTCTTCAAAGTCAATTCCTTTAATTTGTGAGTAGCCTATGAAAACAAGTCTTGCCTTGTTTCTGATAACTTGTCCTTCCTCATTCATTTTATTTTTGAACACCCATTTGGTTCCTATTATGTTTTTGTCCTTTGGACGAGGTACTAGCTCCCATGTCTTGTTCTTCTCAATTTGGGACATTTCTTCTTCCATGGCTTTTACCCAATGAGGATCCTTACTTGCTTCTGCAAATGTTTCTGGTTCTATCATAGATAGGAGGGCAACGACTTTTCTCTTGGGTGTGAATGTTATCCTTCTTCAGGTCTGCACACATTCATCTTTATCGCCAATGAGCTGCTCTTCTGGATGATGTCTTTGGACATACTTCATCTTTGAAGGGGTATTAGGTGGTTCTCTTTCCTCTTCTTCTTCTTCTTCTTCCTCATCTATTTCTTCTTCTTTAGGTTCTTCTTCTTCAATGAGAGAGTCATCTTCATGTTCTTCAATTTCCTTTTCTGGAAGATCTTCATCAACCTTTACATCAATGCTTTCCACTATTTTCTTCAGTCGATAATTGTAGCACTTGTAAGCCTTGCTCCATGTAGAGTATCCAAGAAATATCCCTTCATCAACTCGAGAATCAAACTTTCCGGGTGAGCCATCATTTATTTTTATGAAGCACTTGCTTCCAAAAATCTTGAAGTACTTCACTGAATCTAGTCTTCCTTTCCATAGCTCATAAGGAGTGTTTTCAAAATTTGGTCTTAATTGAGTTCGATTTAATGTATAGAAAGTTGTCCCTACTGCTTCTCTCCAGAATCTAGGCTGTAAGTCTGCTGCTAATAACATTGTTCTTGCCATTTCTTGGACTGTTCTATTTCTTCTTTCAACTACCCCATTTTGTTGAGGTGTTCTAGTAGCCGAGAATTCCCTTTTAATTCCATGAATATTACAGAACTCACTAAACTCGTTTGATGTGAATTCTCCTCCTCTGTCTGTTCTGAGGCACTTAATTTTTAAATATTTTTCATTTTATACAAGTGCTTTTAGATTCTTAAAACATTGAAAAGTTTCAGATTTATACTTTATGAAATATATCCACATCATTCTAGTATAATCATCAAAAAATAACACAAAGTACCTTTCTCCTTGGAGTGCTTGATTTCTAGTTGGCCCACACACATTAGCATGGATGATCTCCAAGGGCTTCGATGTAGAGAGCTCCTTTGTCTTGTGGCTAGTTCTGGTTTACTTTCCATGTTGACATGGACCACATACTGCTTGATTTGGTTTGAATAGCCTTGGGATGTCTCGTACAACTTTGATCTTGCTGATATTGTTCAGATTTTCAAAGCTTGTATGTCCAAGTCGCTTGTGCCACAGCTAACTCTCATATGTCTGACTCAAGTAGCATTTATTTTCTTGAATCTTGTTTAGAATGTAAATTTTGTTTGATGTTCTCACCCCTTTTTCCACAAGTTTCCCTGAGGCAGAGTTCCTTATTTCATAGCCTTTGGTGCTAAAAACAACCTTATGTCCTTGATCACAGATTTGGCTGACACTCAGGAGGTTGTGTTTGAGTCCGTCAACTAGCAGAGCATCTTGAGCTTTTCCTTTTCCATTGATCAGAGTAACTATTCCTTTTCCTGCAATTTTTCCAGATCTGCTTCCAAAGGACACATTCCCTTCCTTTTTTCTCAGTGAGACAAACTTCCTTCTGTCTCCTGTCATGTGTCTAGAGCACCCACTATCCACAAACCAATGGTTTCCATTATTTTGAGCATATAGAGCCAAGCTACATTTATCCATGCTAGAGTTCTTGCTACTCTTATTTCTCCCTTTGAGTGGGCAGTCTTGTTCATAGTGTCCATTATTGTAGCAGAAAGAGAAAATCAAATCAAATTTGGTCAAGGGATCAAATGAATTGAAGGTTTTGATTTGTCCCTGCCTTTTGGGGGCATATGATTTGATTATTTGGTCCTTTAGCTTTATCTTTTCACTTTTGCGAGCCATACAATGTCTGGCTTGATGACCGAAGATTTTACAGTGAAAGCAGTGTCCAAGAAATATGGTTTTGTACTTGTTGAAGCAACCACAGTTTAAGTCGATTTCCTTCCTGGGAATTACTCCTCCCTCGTTCTTTGGATTTGCAATGGGCCCTTGGTGGAGTACAGGTTTGTATTTGTTGTAGTGTCCATGAATCGACTCCACATTCTTCTTTGGAGTAATTCTCTCTTCATTCTTGGGATCTGGGATGCACTTTTCATAACATACTTTTTCATCTTTTGGATTGCAGGAAAGTGCATCGGCATATCTTTTCGCACTATTCTTAGTGCTTGAGGATTCTCCTTTGAAACCTATTCCAGACTTGTCATGTTGAGGTTTTTGATTTTTCAAAATAGTCTCAAGTATTTGAGAGCTTTTACAACCCTTTTTAATTTGCTCCAACTCCTTTCTCAGAGACACTATTTCGGCCTCACGTTCTTCGAAAGTCTCTTCTTTTTCTTTAAGCTTTGCTTCGAAGAGATCTTCTCTCCTTCTTGTTTCCTCGTTTTCCACTTTGAGAGAAATGATTTTATTCCGTAATTTCTCATTTTCTTAAATGGCACTTATTAACAGTTCATCTACATTTCCTTCCAGCCCTAAGTCATCATCATCTGCGAGTGCCATGAATAATGTTTCTTGGCTTTCATCATGATCACTTTCCTCATCTGATTTCCTTTTGATGACCATAAACTCATTCTCATCAGACTCATCTTGATTGGAGAAGAAGTTTTTCTTATTGAACCCTTTCTTTTTGTGTGTCATTCTTTTAGAATTTCCTTCATCATCACTGTCATGTTTATGAGGACATGTTGTTGCATAATGAACTATTTTACCACATTTAAAACAGATAAGAGGATACTTGCCTTTAAGCTTAGATCCTCTCTTCAGTTTTCGTACAAATTGAGCCAATTCAGATTCCACATCTCACTCATCACTACAGTCATTCCTTTCTTTCCCCTTCTTTGACTTTGAGGCCTTGAATGCTGCATCTTTGGAGCTTGGGCCACCTTTCCTCATTTCATAGGCAGTGATAATTCCATGGAGTGTTGGAAATAATACTGAGAGGGGGGGTGAATCAGTATTATCAAATCAATAAAACTTTTTCTTTTCCATACTTAGATACATATATGCTACTTCAGTTAATAGAACCCGCCTGTATACGCCACTGTGTCTAATGAAACTAGCGTATATCCAGAATACTTATGATTCAGTTAATCCATTAAATGTTGATCTTTAGTTAGGGCATCAAAACTTAATTAACCATATGCACAGTAAGCAAGTGCAGTAAAACAGAACAGATCATCACACACAAGTGTTACCGGGAAAAGTGTCTATTTAGAACTGTTGTATCCCACTAAGGTGTGACAGCTGCCTTAGAAACAAATAGAGAAAAAACTACTTTTGTATTTCCTTTATGAATTATAGATAGAGAGGAATAGAAAGAACCAGCCTGTGTCTTGCACTAATCCTTTGATCCAATCCCTCTCTTCTTTGATACCTGCTCCCTTGCTTGCCCAGCTTCACAAAGTACCTGTAAGATCACAGAAGAAGAGCACTATACAAAGACATGGATCTATATTCATAAACAACTTAGGATCAAATTTAAGTTAACCATACAAAATGTAACAAGCATCAATGATACAAAAGCATGGAGGAAAACTCAAATAGTTTTTATTGATAAACAAGAAAAGATCTAGGAGGAGTTACAACCAGTGGTTCCGACCCAGCATCAACCTCCCAGCAAAGAAGCCCCTCTTCACTTCAAACAAAGCATAAATCACCCAACAATCTGATGTTTGTCTCTAGAAACCAACAACAATTCCTTACAATATGCAAAATTCCAGCCTCTGGATCTCTGGGATGAGGGATCCATATATAGATATCTGTAAGGAGGATGAGTCAGCTTGTGATTTGATTAGTGTCTTCTCTTTGTCAGTTCTTGCTTCCACTTGGAGACTGAGGGCCTCTTACTCATCCTTGGTCGAATTCAGTGAGGCAAGTGTCACAGGAGAAGATTCTGGAAGCTTCCATTGCCTTTCCACCTCACGGAATGAAACTGCCATTTGTCATTTCTCGCCCATCGCACCCTACAAAAGGGAGTTTTGAAATGCAACGCAACCTCACAGTGCATTTGGGTGAGATGCAACGCACCTAGCCAGTGGAGCAGCTGCAATGATCCTGTTTTGACCAATTCTGAGCAGTTTCTGGTGGAGAACTTCTGGGAGAAGCTGTAATCTGTTGACCTTGTTCCTTTAGGGGTTCGAACAACACTTTTAGGGACTTAAGAGCCCTTGGTTTATGGACATTTCATGCTTGGAGTTGTAGGGCACAAAAATGTCTATAACAATTTCCCCCTAAAGTATGAGGTCGTTAACCTTTTGGTGTCGGGTGAAATGCTTTATTATGAGGATCCGAAGTTCTTTCAATGCTGGGAGGAGACCTGTAATAAGATACAATATAATACATTATCTTCATACTATTTTCATGATCTAGCTGAGGCGGGCATTCCCATGCTCAGCTTTATAAATTCATTTTCACGTACATAGGACAGACAATCGTCAGAGTGTAGACTGATGATTCTGATAGAGCCATCATCCTTTTGGTAGGATGATTATCTGTGCTGCAATGTTGTACATTTAATGTCTTTATTTCCCTGAATATATGTCGCAGTCCGGATGGATGAAACTAGATCCGGGGTCTTCAATCTTGTCCGATCTTCACTCGAAGTACAAGTCGATCCATGTGAGAAATGTTTTGAAGTCGAACATGGAAAGACATCGCTTGATTACCAGTCAATGATGTAAACTGTTAACAAGCGCGAGAGGAATCACCGATAATGATAATGATCCTCAAGGTACTGCAGTACAATTCACATGGTGTGAATAAAGGACTTGGCGTCGAACACCACGCAAAATCTTTCGGTCGAAGGCCATTGATGTAAACCTATTGCTGGAAGTGAGAAACTTGCCATTGAGGCATGCAAGCTTCAAAGTACTGAATGGGGTGTTCCTAGATCAACTTCTTGGATAATGAGCTGATGTCAACAAGAAGTGATCTGTCACAGGAGGGCCTTAATGAATCCCACATCAATGACACGGAACGGAGCAAATGATTTTGATGGAGGTGAAAACGATCTGATGATATAAGGTTCAGGGTGGCGGTCATGAAAGAATGGAGTATAATGTATGGTAGTGGGTGAGACACAGGTGACTTCTCTGGATGACTTCTCTTGAACATATCGGTGACATTGATGTGATGGATTGGTAGCATTAACCCCAAATCTGGATGGTATGGCATGACCATGGTGATGTGATCGGTGAATGAAACAATCCAACTTGACTCGGACACGGAGTGGAAGTGTCATGTTCAAGAGTGACTTGCTACCAACAAAGTTTTTTTGAGTTTTCTTCCCAATTTTTCCCCAGTCATTTCTGACCAGTACCTCTTTATTTTTGTCAAGCTTGAGGAGGATAACATATGCTTGTCCTATAATTTGCCCTTCGGGTAAACCCATCGCTATGTTTTAACGAGCCTAGCGATAGTGAAACTCGTTCTCGTCTATAGACAAGTTTGTCGCTATTAATCTTTTTAACGAGTTTAACGACAAAGATAACTCGGTCCTTTTCAATTTTAGAGAGTCTGAAAAGGAACTTAAAGGTAACTCCAAAATTCCTTTTTCGTCATATAATCCCTTAAGTCTGAAAAAGTATAAAACAATACAGAAGGGATGAATTTTCGATACTTTTAACGAGCCGAACAAAACAAGCGCTCGATATTTTTGTGTAATAATCCCTCAGGTCCAAAAAGATTAAAATCTAGAGGAGGGATAGAACTTCCTATCCCTTTAACGAGCTGGAAAGGCCAAGGACTCGACAATCTTTTAATATTTTACAAGTCAATTGAAAAGAGCTTAAAGGAGACTCGTCTTTTGAGGAATGAGTGATAACATGAGTAGCAGTTGATTCCAGGTAAGGTTTGGAATTTTCCAATCACGGCAGTGTCACAAGGATGGCTAGTGAAATCACTCTTCACAGCTGTTCCTCAAAATGGGTAAACAATCAAATGGAGGTGAATGATCGGCCAATGAAAAGTGGAGGTGATGGTGCAAACACGACCAAGGCTTTAACGGCTGAAGTACTACATTCACGATGGTTATTTATCGGGGAATAGTTCATTTTTTAATGAGCTTAAATGCGGGTGGAAACATTTGCTCATGTCTTATGTTTATTTTTTAACGAGCTTGAACTATGTGCTAAAACTGCTCGATTAATCCAGTTGTGTGATAAGAATGTCTCATATAAAAAATGGCAACTTTTAGAGATTTACCCCACATCCTTTCTTTATGCAAGTTAGGAAACGACTAATCCTACGAGTTTAAAGGGGGAGAGGTCCTAAAATTTTAAAAAATAAATAGTTGCTCTTCGCTTGCATTCCAAAAGGTTTGCATGCCCCCAGGTATAAAACAGAGTTTCAAGGTTACCCCTTCTTTAGTCCGTTGAAACATTTGTTTTACTGAGAGAGGCCTACCTCTTACAGGTTACCCAAAGATCGTTCTATTCACAGCGCAAACAAAACACTTCTCCGACGATGTCTACCGAAATAAAAAAAGGTGAGCGGCGGTGCTCACCAACTCACATAAATTTGACAAGAGAATCTTGTTCCAGAATAACCCCCTCTTCCAATCACAGACAGGGGTACAGACTAGTCATATTCTCCCGCGGAAACCTACCCTATACCCGAAGTTTTCCTGCCGAGGCAGACCAGGGTGCATGCCCCCTGAGTTTCAGTCGTATCCCTCTGAATCACTCACGCTCATCGGGAGGACGGACTGGAGATTGAGACATTTCTTGCGTGAAAAGACCATTCAGGGATGGTATATGACTATTTGCTCTGTATGATCCGAGAAATGAAAGCTGGTCCATGAGCTTGACCACTCTTCCTTCGTGCGGAAAACACATTACTCTAAAGAGTGAGGAGACAATTACTCCCATGCAATAAATATAGTCTCGTCCAAGGAGAAGATTGTAATCCAGGGGTCCTTGAACTACCATTACATTCATGTGAACGGTTTTCCTTCTCAATGTTATGGGCACATCGGGAAGGATCCCTAATGGTCGACTGGTTCCTTTATCAAAGCCTGTCATATTTCTCATCTCAGGCAAAAGCGATGGCGAACCAAGCGCTTTCCAAGCAGTTGAGGAAAGGATACTCACAGAAGCCCCCTCATCTATGATGGTACCAGCCATAACCATTCTATATATTTGAACAATAATTCGGAATGGTATACTAGCTAGTAAATGGGGTCTTCCTAGTTGATTCCAGTCGAAGGAGACAACTAGGTTGCTTGGAGGTGTGGCCGAATAGACGGTCGGGTACGACTCTGACGAACTTCCTTCCTGCAGTAAAGGAATGGGTAAATTATCCCCATGTCTGTTAGAGTCTGTGCTTATGAAAAGAATTTGGACGGTGTCATCCTTGTTCTCTTCAGTGATTGTATCATCTGAAGATGGAACCTCTGAAGGCAAGACCGGGTCAACTGCCGCCTCGACATTTTGACTTTCATCTGGTATGGATTCAGATGGTTCATCTTCAATGACAGATGCATCGGCGACCACCTGAGCGGGTCAGCCGGATTTTTCACTAGTGACGGACTCGGCAAGAGTTTTTTATATCCAGGAGGAAGTCGTAACGGTGAAACCGGACGATCATCCAAAACTCTTTTAGCTTCGTCTAAGAAGGGACAACGGTGGACGGCATGATCGCCTTCGCATATTTTACAAGGAAATCTATATTTTCCTTTTTTTCCTGGGGCTTCACTTTCGCTAGTTGACGGTGTGTTTTCAACATGATCATCAGAGGTTGACGACACCGGGTTGTGCAAACGATGAGACCAATCCCTTAAGATCTTAGGGATGCAAGGACAATCTCTGTGAAAATGGTCTCCTTTGCAAATGACACATGACAATTTAGGCCTGGTCGGTGCAGTGTGTGGATTTTCATTAGACGACACTCGTTTGCCCCCATTCTCTTTCGGCTCCTTCTTCTTCTTCTCTTTCTTCTTCTTTTCCTTCTTCTCCTTAGGAACCTGACTTTTGGCTTTACCAGCCCCATCAAGCGAAGAGGAAGGAGGAGAGGAAGAATTAGAGGAAGTAGAAGGTTGGTGGGTAACTATGGACTCGTCTAATTGCTGATTCGATTGTTCAGGAATAGTGGTGTTCTAAATGACAGAGGTTGAGAAGAGCCATACAGGAAAACCAATTGTCAGTCCTGGAAGTGACAATGTGGCCATATGGGGTGCACCAACATCTCCCTAAGAGGAGAAGGGACTAGGATTTCCTCCAAGGGGAATTCCTTGGTTGGTGGACTCCATTTTCTCAACCCAAGATCAACGTAGGAAAGGGGTAATGAATATTCGATTTAAAATAAATTTTTAGACGCTTTGACACAACTTGTTTTTTCAGTTTTTAAGAGTCGAGAAAAAACAAAAGATGAATCTAGTCGCCTTTGATTTTTAATGAGCCTGAAGTGACAAGTGCTCAGATGGACCTTGTCCGTTAAGGAGTCTGAAAAGGAACGAAAAGGACTACTCTGCAGATCTAGGTAGAGGGAGTACCAAACCAATCGCAAAACTACAGAATACTTTTTACGGTACGACAGTCAATCTTCCCGAATGCTGTGTTCAGTGCATTGTGATCGATAGGGCGGCAGACACGGCTTCCTAAGGATAAAGGATTTAAGCCTATAGGGGTATCCCAAAATATACTCGACGGTATGTGGGAGCACAAGTCCGTACTGGCACTTATCGTCTCAAAGTGGAGGAATCACCCAACCATCAGTCAAGACAACAGTTACCAGGCTTTACGACGCCGGAATACGTCTCTAGCCTAGACCTCTAAATGTTGTGCGTTAAGTTCCAAAGCGTTGTTAGATTCATTGAATTTATTTTAAGTTGATATTGTTTATGAAGTTTGCCTTTCGGGTTCACCACGAGATGTAGATGTAATTCCTAAAATGCAATCTAAAGACGATAAACAAACTTTTATCTCTTTTGTGTAATGAAAATCCTAGCTACTAGGGGAAAAGAAAGACAGAATCTTTTCACAAAGAGCAAAGAGCACACTGTAAATGCACTTTCCTAAATCAAGCCAAACAGACTGTCTATATGCAAATTCACATGCATGTATTTGTTTTCGACTTTCTTAGTATTGATGCTAAAAAGAAATTTGATGTACAAATCTGAATTTATTTTCAAGCGACAAATATAAACAAGCTCTTTTTTCGAAATCAAAAACAAAGATGATTACGACACTTTACGATTTTGAAATGAACACTCATTCTTGACACTAGAAAATTGAAAATTCAGACCAAAGGCAATAGTAACAGTATAATCGACCATCAACAACAATCAAACTTTCTCCTATGATCGAAATCGACACTTGCAACAGATTCAAATCAAAGGGCGACAGTACGACTATTCTACTTTTGCAATGGAAAACTATAAACGACTCAACAAACACACAAACACATCTACAGTTATTTTGTACAAAGGAGGCGGAATAACAACAAGGAAAAGAAGTTTCAAATAGACATATATTGATCACAGGCAGAAAAATTCAGGGATAGAACTGGAAAGAATGAAGCACAAGAACCACAACTGCACAGAGCCAGTCTGATCAGCACACCTGTAACACAGAGAATCTGAAATGCAGCGTAGGTTTCCCCTTCGGGAAGTGCGCTGAAATTCAAGATCTCTGAACAGTACCTGCGCTAGGACAGAAACGAGACTTTGTCCGGGTTCCGGGTCACAGTTTGCAGTTCAGTCCTTGGTTTTTGGCCGAGTAAAAAGCAATCAGTAATGCAACAATCAGGGGTAGATCTAAGGAGGATCTAAGAGCTATCACAAGGGAAATCAGATAGTTTGTGAATCAGCTGTTTAAATCATAAACAGATCCAATGAATGGATTGAAGCAACAGTTATCTACTTTGCATTTTTTATGGCAAATGCAGTTCGAAAGCTACTTATAAGTTTATGAAACAAACAACAAAGAATGATACACAAACAAACTAATTAGACATTCCCCAGTGGAGTCGCCATTTTGTTACCGGGAAAAGTGTCTATTTAGAACTGCTCTATCCCACTAAGGTGTGACAGCTGCCTTAGAAATAAACAGAGAAAAAACTACTTTTGTATTTCCTTTATGAATTATAGATAGAGAGGAATAGAAAGAACCAACATGTGTCTTGCGCTAATCCTTTGATCCAATCTCTCTCTTCTTTGATAGTCTCCAGCTACCTGCTCCCTTGCTTGCCCAGCTTCACAAAGTACCTATAAGATCACAGAAGAAGAGCACTATACAAAGACATGGATCTATATTCATAAACAACTTAGGATCAGATTTAAGTTAACCATACAAAATGTAACAAGCATCAATGATACAAAAGCATGGAGGAAAACTCAAATAGTTTTTATTGATAAACAAGAAAAGATCCAGGAGGAGTTACAACCAGTGGTTCCAACCCAGCATCAACCTCCCAGCAAAGAAGCCCCTCTTCACCTCAAACAAAGCATAAATCACCCAACAATCTGATGTTTGTCTCTAGAAACCAACAACAATTCCTTACAATATGCAAAATTCCAGCCTCTGGATCTCTGGGATGAGGGATCCATATATAGATATCTGTAAGGAGGATGAGTCAGCTTGTGATTTGATTAGTGTCTTCTCTCTGTCAGTTCTTGCTTCCACTTGGAGACTGAGGGCCTCTTACTCATCCTTGGTCGAATTCAGTGAGGCAAGTGTCACATGAGAAGATTCTGGAAGCTTCCATTGCCTTTCCACCTCGCGGAATGACACTGCCATTTGTCATTTCTTGCCCATCGCACCCTATATAAGAGAGTTTTGAAATGCAACGCACCTAGCCAGTGGAGCAGCTGCAATGATCCTGTTTTGACCAATTTTGAGCAGTTTCTGGTGGAGAACTTCTGGGAGAAGCTGTAATCTGTTGACCTTGTTCCTTTAGGGGTTAGAACAACACTTTTAGGGACTTAGGAGCCCTTGGTTTATGTACATTTCATGCTTGGAGTTGTAGGGCACAAAAATGTCTATAACAACAAGAAGCACACATGAACACCATGATATAAGGTGGAAACCCAATGTGGGTTAAAACCACCTGCTGCAAGTCGTCTCTATCTTCTTTTAATAAGAAACTTCATTTTACAATATTTTTGTACTGGTGCAGTCTTATACCAGTACACAGGCTTCTACCTGCAGAAGACTACAACCTTCTCTTGTTCTCCATACTCTCCTGGAAGGGAGCTACAACCCCCTTAGCTCTTGTACTAGTTGATCCATTTACTAGTACGTAGGTGTCGGCCTACTGAAATTCTCCAACCTTTACTCGTTCTACAGCTGCTACTGGAAGGGAGCTACCACCCCCTTTTCTCTTGTACTAGCTGATGTACTAGTACGTAGGTGCCGACCTACAAAAGGCTACAACCTTCTCTTTCTTCCTACAAGTACCATGCTTCATACATTTTCAGACTGGATACTCCTGAAGCACAACACCATAATCTGAAGGCCACGTTTTATCCAATTTTCATACTGGACCCATCAATATCATTGAAGCACAAAATCAATCAATACGAGCATCATCAATCTCTGAATCACTGAAACATTGAAACCCTGTCAACAACATAGTCACCAGAACACAAAGCAGACAACAGAACTTTGCAATAACAATCAGTCCCAACTGCAACTTCAAATATCATACTTCATAATGTATACGCTACTACGATGAACCAAACCTGTGTACATACACGCTTTTACCAAAGCTAACCCGCGTACACATCTGCAAATATTAACTCAGAGCTTTGCAGCTATTGCAGACATCAATTATACCCAAATCATAACATTTACATAACATTACATGCATCAGTATACATATCTAGACTAAACAAGATCAAATGGTATAGATATGATTCATTCCAAGCCATTACATCCCGATCTATCCTTAGATCTTGTTCTCCATCAACCGTTGAGATTCCTCCTTAGCTTAGATCAAGCAATGCATCATAAACGCATAACTTGTCCCCTCTGCTTTTCCTCAGACTGACATATACGCGACTGTGCAGTGTCTAACTCGTGTATATACATGACTTCCCTTTGTGAAACTTTCATATGAGATTTAGGACACTGAAGCTTTGCTCTTTCAGGTCTCTTTGAGTCTATTATGTCTGTATATTGTGTTGTGCCACATCTTTCTGGCTGAACTTCCTTCTTCTTCCATATATTCAAGTGTGATGATGTTTTCTCCTTTTGGTGTGGTGCCCATACCGTGTTCCTGCATTCCTTTGCTATATGTCCAAGCTTGTTACATGCATAACATCTCATATGTTTCATATTCCTTCTGTAGCAATCAACAGCTTTGTGACCAAACATATTGCAAGAAAAACAATATCCCTTAAAGTACCTGGAACTTGATGATCTTTCTGTGTGATGGTCTTGAGCCATTCTCCTTCTGCATCTGGTTGCAACATGTCCAAGATTAAGACATATATAACATTCAACATTATTCATCAGAGGAGTAAAAGATTTTCTTTGAAGAATTTCTTTCCTTGCTTGTTGACAGAATTGACCTCTCATCTCCTTGTTGAGTATTTCAGATTGTGCATTAGAGTTCCTTGTCTTATTTTGTGAACTAGATTCACCTTCAACAGATTCATGAAAGCCAAGACCAAACTGATAGCAGGAGACCTTTGACTACTAAGAATATCATCCAAGATCTTAGTACTATCTTGAAATCGTAAGAGCTTATCCTTTTCTTCTAATTTATCATTTAGAATATTTACCTCAACCTGATGTTGCTCTTCCTTTTCAAGATACTGCTTCTTCATGATTCCTTCAACTTTTCTTCCTTCTTCCAACTGATGTCTTAATTCAAGAACTTCGTTTCCTTGTTTTTCAAGAGCTTGGAGTAGTTCTTTATTCTGCTTATTTGATTCTTCAAGATCTTCTTTTAGCGAGAGAATATTAGCTTCAAGACTTTCATAGTAACTGGATCTATCTCTGAGTTTCTTGATTGTTGTGCTCCTTTCATCCACTTCGTGTCTTAATGATGTCACTTCATCCTGCAACTTTTGACATTTTTCCTTGAATAGCTTCCTTACCTTATTTCCTTCCTCTAGTTGAGCTTTTAGTTTGGTAGATTCTTCTTTGAAGGCACATTCCCTTTTGTTCAACAGATCTTGTTGATCTCTAATTTTGTCTGTAAGCCTTTTAAATTCTGCCTCTATTTGATATCTTTCTTGCTCACCCATAAACGCAACTTCAGTTGTTTCGTTATCACTTTCATCATCTTCAAATGGATAGATAACTGTATCACTAGAGGATAACAAATTCATACCTGACAGTTCTTGTTCATCTTCATTCTGAAGTGATTCTGAATCTGAAGTGCTTCTTCCACATATTCCCCAATCAATTCTCCCACTGTCATAGTCTTTCTGAGATGTCTTCTTCTTCTTAGGTGCTTTCTTCTTGAGCTTCTTTCCAATTGTTCTACGGATCTCCTTCAAGCGATCAAGATTCAACAAAAGGACCTACTCTAATACCAATTGTTGGAAATAATACTGAGAGGGGGGGTGAATCAGTATTATCAAATCAATAAAACTTTTTCATTTCCATACTTAGATACATATACGCTACTTCAGTTAATAGAACCCGCGTGTATACGCAACTGTGTCTGATGAAACTAGCGTATATCCAGAATACTTATGATTCAGTTAATCCATTAAATTTTAATCTTTAGTTAGTGCATCAGAAATTAATTAACCATATGAACAGTAAGCAGGTGCAGTAAAAAATAACAGATCATCACACACAAGAAGCACACATGAACACAATGATATAAGGTGGAAACTGAATGTGGGTGAAAACCACCTGCTGCAAGTCGTCTCTATCTTCTTTTAATAAGAAACTTCATTTTACAATATTTTTGTACTGGTGTAGTCTTATACCAATACACAAGCTTCTACCTACAGAAGGCTACAACCTTCTCTCGTTCTCCAGACTCTCCTGGAAGGGAGCTACAACCCCCTTAGCTCTTGTACTAGTCGATCCATTTACTAGTACGTAGGTGCCGACCTACTGAAATGCTCCAACCTTTACTCATTCTCCTGCTGCTATTAGAAGGGAGCTACCACCCCCTTTTCTGTTGTACTAGCTGATGTACTAGTACGTAGGTGCCGACCTACAGAAGGCTACAACCTTCTCTTTCTTCCTCCAGGTACCATGTTTCATACATTTTCAGACTGGATACTCCTGAAGCACAACACCATAATCTGAAGGCCACGTTTTATCCAATTTTCATACTGGACCCATCAATATCATTGTAGCACAAAATCAATTAATACGAGCATCATCAATCTCTGAATCACTGAAACACTGAAACCCTGTCAACAACATAGTCACCAGAACACAGAGCAGACAACAGAACTCTCCAATAACAATCAGTCCCAACTGCAACTTCAAATATCATACTTCATAATGTATACACTACTACGATGAACCAAACCCGTGTACATACACGCTTTTACCAAAGCTAACCCACGTACACATCTGAAAATATTAACTTAGAGCTTTGCAGTTGTTCCAGACATCAGTAAAACCCGAATCATAACATTTACAGAACATTACATGCATCAGTATACAGATCTAGACTAAACAAGATCAAACCGTATAGAGAAGATTCATTCCAATCCATTAGATCCCGATCTATCCTTAGATCTTGTTCTCCATCAACCGTTGAGATTCCTCCTTAGCTTGGATCAAGCAATTCATCATAAACCCATAACCTACATATTGGATCTCATATTTCATCAGATATTCAAGACTTTTTCCATCACTTTGCCTAATGATCTTCTTCTCCTTTTATAGTCTTAGGATTTTCTCAATAATATGATCCAAAACCATAAATAACCAATACCATGGACCCAATACTTGGGATCAACACTTCGAACGAGATACCATGGTCCAAAACCATAGGTTCAAATACCAAGGACTAAATACCACGGACCATACATAAGTTCTTCCACATGTACACGCTTTTCCTTGCACAAAAGCGCATGTATACGCATACGCGTCTTTAAAACGTCTAACCCACGTGTATACATGGCTTGGTCACGATGAACCTGCGTATATATATATTTTTCCCTCTTCATTCTTGTAGTCTAATCATCAATTCCTTGCTACTGACCTGCTGCACTATGATCTATCATCTGTGTGATTTGCCGTCAAGGGCAACACTTGTCTCATAATGCCAACATGGAGTTCATCCATTTTGAGGGTATCTAGATCCTTTGCTTCTTCTATAGCGCTTATTTTGGAAGAGACCTTAATACCTTTTGAACAATGGTACTTTCTTCAACTTTTTCATCCAATCCTTTCAGGGAATTTACCACTTCAGCTACTCGAAGGAGGTATGCTACAATATCTTCTTCATCTTCCATCTTCAAACTTTCAAATTGTCTTCTGTGACTTTGAAGCTTTGCCTTTTTTACTTTTGAGTCTCCATTGTACAAGCCAACTAGCTTCTCCCACATTTCTTTGGCAGAGGTACAGTGCATGATTTTTGTAAACTCGTAATCAGTGATTCTGCTAGTGATGAAGTTCATGGCCTTTACATTTGCGACGTAGACTTTCCTCTCGTCTGGGTCTTTTGGACGAGTGGAAGTCGTTCGATATTCATTTTGAACAAAATTCCAAACTTCAGGTACAAGGGACATTAAGTAGTAGGTCATTCTTTTCTTCCAGAAACCAAAGTTAGTGCCATCGAACAAAGGAGGTCTTCCTAATGCTTCGTGATTTCTCATCATGGCTGCGGATCCTTCTTCAAGCTGTTAGGCTAGTATGAAGAAGCCGACTCTGATACCAATTGTTGGAAATACTGAGAGGGGGGGGTGAATCAGTATTTCTTACTTCTTTTTTTTAATTGTTCTAGTGATTGCCAAAAGAATATATAGATATGTATATGTATTCACAGAACACAGAAATCAACAACTGGAATTAATTCTTTTATTAAAAAATCAAGACAGTGTAATAAAATAAATACAATATAAGTATATATCTAATTGTGAATAGTGGCCAAGCTCGAACTTGGACTTCAGTGAGGCTCCAACCTCTTGGGCTCCAACCCAACCTTGGTATAAACTGGTATGTTGCTGCAATCTATTCAGCTGAGGTTCTCTCACTCCTACTCTCCTGCCTCTGTTGCTTCTGCTACCTCTACGGCCTCTGCTGCCTCTACTGCTTCTACCACCTCACACTCTGGTTGTTCACCACAAAAACCGCTGCATAAATACAATTCTCTGTTATATAAGCCTGATGTGTTGACCTTTTTCTTCCTCCTTGCTCGCTTGAGCTTCGGCTTCCTCAACACTCGCTCGACCTTCTGGCTTCCCTCCTCCATTCGCTTTAGCTTCCTCTACGCTTGCTCGACCATCTATCCTCACTTGACACTTCGGCTTCCCAATCCATGGCTTCCTCTGTCTATTCGAGTGTTCCAATACTCACAGGACACATTTAGGAGGAAGAGGGACCAAATTACAATAGAAATGATGCTTATTAAAAATATCAGGGAGGTCTTTTTTTTTCTTTTTTTTCAAGTTCACAAGTTGTGAATTGTTATTTGTTCGTAATATAGATGCCCGAGATAAATTCCAAAAATGGAGCGTTTCAACATATATATATATATATATATATATATATATATATATATATATATATATATATATATATATATATATATATGACTTCTTCCTATCACCAAGGGACATGCTCATAGGGAGGAGAGGCCGACTTGTATATGAAAAATATATATCTCGGAGAATCTTTAATTCACAGACTTATTACTTCACGGAAACCATATAAATAAGGCTATAGCCATATAGATGTACCACATGCCATGTCATCCTTTTATCGAAATTGCCGCTTCCGGAGGTTCGCACATAACATAGTCGATTGTCGATCGCCGATTCCCCTGCTGGACGCGATATTATATAAACTATTTTTTATGAGTCCATCGAGTCCATACCTTTATCACAATCGGTGGATTTAACAACCCTTCGAGACTAGCGACACAGCAGATACGATATTACATTGAACCATGTTGCAATCGAACCACCGGGTCCGTGGCTTACATCGCAATCGGCGCTCGGGAGAGTGTAATTCCTTTGTGTATTGTTGCGATGGGCAGATGCGATATAGCATTCAACCATAACACATTTCCGCGGCGGGTCCACACTTGCAATCGCAATCGGCATTCAAGACTTCTGGGGGTCCTTTATACATCGACCCCATGAAATCGTCGATCGCCGATGGGCTAATCCTCTAGCGGGCGCGATTATAATGTGGACCCGATTATAATGTTTAATCGGGTCCACATACCTTATCGCAATCAGAGGTTTCGGGTGTGACACTTAATGAACCCGCTGATATAATATACTACTCCGCCTCCAATAATGTATTTGTAATATGTATGCTTTGGCCTCCGTTTCTGTTAAACGCATATATATAAGGTTTTCTCCTCCAATAATGCATTTGCCTATTCATATATATATTTTCCACTCCTTTAACCCTACATATATATATATATTGCTCCGCTAATGGCTCTGTCTGCTTCCTCCAATGGCTGTTTGCATCCTCTATTGCTCTGATGGCTCTGCTTGTTCCTCTATTGCTCCGATGGCTCTGCTTGTTCCTCTGTTGCTCCGATGGTTGTTTATAGTTGTTACCTACATGCATATAAGCTCTCTGATGACTTATTTGCATGCCTCCATTGGCTCTGTCTGCTCTTTGCACTGTTTGCTCCTCTCGTGGCTCTGTCTCCTCCTCTTGGCTCCGATAACTCTGTGTGCTCCTCTTGGCTCTGTCTACTCCTTGAATATTGCCATATTGACATCAATGAAAATCCGTGTCCAACATGAAAATAAACAATTTCAGCTAATCATCATACAGTGGTGAAATTAACTCATAACAGAAAGAAAATATCTCATATAGCATTCATGAAAATGAAGTGTTATCACTAATAAAATAGAAACATAACTAATCATACAAGATAGAAGTACCATATTTGTGAAGTTATTCTCATTTGACTAATGACATACATCAATTCCTTTCTTCAAATCAAATTATCTTCCAAGTATACAATAGTGCATCAACAAAGGAAGTAGTCTGATATTTAAAAGAAACGACCATGTTCCATAATTTCATCAAGGTATTCACAAACTTACAAAAGTGCATTCTTTGAAAAAAAATTGATAAAATTCTGGATCCTTCTCTAAATGCACGAGTAGGGTATAAATATTATTCTAACTATTTGCATTATGACACAGGTGTTGTCCTTGATGGCAACTCACTCAGATGACAGATCACAGTGCAGCAGGTTAACAACATAGAATTACAAATCAGACTTCACAGAATGAAGAAATAGAGGTATACGCAGGTTCACCATTAGCCAAGCCACGTGTACACGTGGGTTCACTGTATTCAAGGCGCTTATACATACACATACACTTTCACGGAAGGAAAGGCACGTATACCTTGGAAAACTAAATTTTTTGTCTGAAGTATTTAGTCCACGATATTTTGATCCATGGTATTGGTCTAAGGTATTTGATCCAAGATATTTACCCTAGGTATGTGGTCCAAGGTATTGGTCCTAAATGGTTTTGGTCCATGGTATTGGGAAAGGCCTAAAACTATAAAAGGAGGAGAAGATCATTAGGCCAATACACTCAAGCATTAAATATTTGATGAAGGGTGAGATCTAGTATGCAAGTTATTGGGTTATGGTGCATTGCTAGATCTGAACCAAGGACAAACCTTAGCGCTTGATGAAGGATAAGATCTAACGATGTATCAGGATCTTAAGGCTTGAAGAGAATTATCTTTATGTGGTTTGATCATTTATCTGAATAACTGATGCATGTTGTAGTATGTAAATGTGATGATCTGGGTATGACTGAAGTCTGGAATTGTTGTAATATTTAAATCATCATTTACAAATCTGTACGTCGGTTCACTTTAGAAAAGCCTCGTAGACACGCCAGTTCTGCATATCGAAACATCATATACATCATAAATTTGATTTGTAGATCTGTACGTAGGTTCGCCTTGAGGAAAGCATGCATGAAAGTAGGTTCGACACATGGAAGTAGTGTATACCTTATAAAATATGTTTTAGTTGCTTCTGTTTGTTGTTGCAGTGTTCTGGGTTCTGGCTTGGGTTCTGGTTACTGTATTTTGGTGACAATATCCTAAATGATCATATTGATGGGCTATCAAAATGATAGGTTGATTCGATAGGATATTTGTTGATGCAGATATACTTGATGATTGAATGATGTTGTCGATGGATCCAGTCTGAAAATTTATGAAACGTGGTCCTTGGAAGAAAGGAGAGGGTTGCAGCCTTCTATAGGCTGGCACCTACGTACTAGTAAACATATGAACCAATACAAGAGCTAGGGGGTTGTAGCTCCCTTCCAGTAGAAGTTGGAGGATGAGAGAAGGTTGTAGCCTTCTGCAGGCAGAAGCCTGCGTACTGGTATAAGGCTACACTAGTACAAAGATTGTAAACAAAATTCTCTTATTATTAAAAGAAGACAGAGACGATTGTAGCAGGTGGTTTTCACCCACATTGGGTTTCCAGCTTATATCTTGGTGTTTATGTGTGATGCTTTATTCTGCTTTTACTACACTATCTAATGAATTGGTGATATACTGATTAAAGTTCACTACATGATAATTTGGGTAAATCAAAATATCTCTGCATATACGTTGGTTTCATTAAGTATAGTTGCATATACACGCTAGTTCACTGCGCTGAAGTAGCGAATACAAATCAATTTTGAAAATTAAATTATTGATCTGATAATACTGATTCACCCCCCCTCTCAGTATTATTTCCAACACCAACTAATGTTCAAAAATAGATTGTACAAAAATTTGAGGAGGTTTCAAACAACCTTCCTCGTAACTAGTCAACTAACTCTAAAAATAAAATTGACTTTATCAACAAAGGTTATAATGATGACTTGTTGTCTTCTAGCTTCTCTTTTAAATTGCATATATCAGCCATCAGTTTCACTGGAGGAGGTGCCCCAAACTGTGTTCTGACCTGTCCTGCGAAAATAGCATCTGTGAGAGGTAGCATCATTCATTGAGTTGAATGGAGAGCAATTGAGGGTCATGATTTGGCTATGCGGCTTGACAAGGTATTTTCAATACACCTCCCTATCATTCTTTGTTAACTTTGCCATCACTTTCCTTTGGATTTCTGCTCTTTCCTTCCAGCTTTTATGCAAGTCATTTAATTATGGCAGTATTTTCTAGTTACCTTCTTTCACCAGTTTAGTGGTATGCAAATTGTGGTTTACTGCTTTTACTATGTTCTTTGACACCCCTTCTTCTCTTGCCACTGCTAATTTAGCTTGCTTGATCCACGAAGTGTCTCTTCAATCTCAGGAAGATTAGCTCTCCTTCCTTCTTACGTTTCTTTCCATTCAATGAATTCTGAGATCCTTGTATTTAGAGCATTAAATTCAGTTCTTTGGGAAATCACCTTATCCGTTATCTGATCACTGGTGATCAAATAAGGAGCGATATGTGACATTCTTTGGCAAAACTTCTCTTGCTATTTTGATAGGAGGGAATTTATCTTTAGTGCCTCTTTGATGAATTCATCGATAGTAGGGACATCTTCATATTTTTCCATGGCTTCTTGCAATTATTTAATTTTCATGTTCTTCACAGAAATGTCTTCTTCATGGCTTATCATTAACACTTCCATATTCTGCTGCAAATGAGTGATTTGTTCAACAGCTTGTTGGTTCACATTTTCTTTTTCAATTTGCAAATGTTGCTCGAGCTGCGCTATCTTCTCTTCTTTCTCCCTTAACAAAATAGATATCTCTGTAGTTTTATCCATGGTGGCAGTTGCATATACCCCTATAAACTGTGACAGTCAAGTAAAATGTTCAGCTGAATTGGAAGGAATATCCTTCCAGACTATGTCCATCAACTCATTCCCAGGTGGGATCTCGAGTGTCTCTACCCTCCTTCTTTTCCTCTATCTCCTTACTAAAGCCTTGTGAAGTGGGTTGTAAAACACATTTAGAGGAGGAATTTCAGCCATCTTTAGGACAATTTCTGATGTGGGCAAAGCAGGAATGATTTCTTTCTGCTACAAACTTGTCCCTTTGCTTATCCATCAGCTCAAACTCTGTAATTTTCTGGGTATGTAGAGGAGTGTGATATTCGTGGTTTGCTGGGCATTTGTTGTCTTAGGAATGCCTTGTATTTTTTTTATTGAATTGGTCCCACTCTTGTTCTAAACTATTTCTTTTGATCTCAGAATTGTAGCTTTAGCCAGGTCGCTTATGACCTACTTTTCGGTTGACCTTCTACTGGATTCTATTGTATTCTCAGTGTCTTGGGCTTTCCCTATATATAGTGCGAGAATTTCATCCCTCACTTTTGATAGTTACACTGGGTGCAGGTTTGTCCTTGGTTTTTAACAAATGCAATGGAATTATATTGAGCCTTTTGTTTCTGAATTCCTGAAAGCTTTCATATATTTAGGACTCAGATTTTTCCTTGCCCACTCAAATGCTTGTTTGAATGATTCAGCTGACTATAAAAGGTTTTCAAAATTATTAGCCTCATGGTTTAAGGTCTTAATCTTCACCGTAGTAGTAATATTATGTGCTATTTTGTCTGGACCAAATTGCCTTTTCGGCAGAGTATGGAGGTTGAGGCTCTCTAAGCTTAGTGATTCCTTGGTTGCATGCTTAAAATTTGCTAACGAAAAGGAACCACACCGAATAGGAAAATATGGGCATAATGACTTTTTATTATCTTTTAGGGTCTTGGTCAAACCTTTTCCCACAGTCTGGTGGGCTATTTCTCATGCTAATAGTATATCAGAGACATACAAAGGGAGGACATGCGGGTCTATTGTACTGCCAAAAACCCTGATGTATGTAAACCATTCTTCAACAAAATACTTTCCTACTACAAGAAGGTTTGTAGCAACTTATTTGGAAAACCTGGGGGCTTTCTTATTAAAAGTCAATTGATGCAATGGTAAAATAACAACATGTCATACTTTATAAAAATGGGGTATATAATGGGATTCCAAAATCTATTTATGGTTGAGATGGATAGGGTAGGGGTCCTGCAAAGTCCATTTCCAACCCATGATTGGAAATTTAGTGCAGAAACAGATGGCATCCATGATGTATGCACTGAAATAAAGTGGAGGAAGGTTCTCTGTGGAGGAGTATCTCTTTTGACGATACTTGGAGATGGCAGTGGCTAGGTTATCAGATACGATAGTGGCCCAATTCATTATGTGGGAATTGACACAAAAATCAATTAAAGGAATCCATTCTATGGAAAACTTAGCATTATTAGGTAATATATATAGCCCACTTAACATAGAGGCTGCATATTTGTAGGGGTTTTCTAAGGAGGCTACGAGATACATACCTGTTTTATCATATTTGAACTTGTTCTCTAGTACCCTCCATCCCTGGATCATATTTAAAGGTTCTTGTTGAGCATGGAATCCCCCCCAAGGCATGTTTTGGGGCTCAAAGCCTAATTTTTGACCCAATATTGTTGTAAAGCTCCATGATTTGTGGGCGCGAAGCGCGAAATGTATGATAGGGTCACAGGGTTGTCCGCCCTAGTTTTGTAATGTAATGTCGGCTGGATAGACCTACCCATGGTTCTCGAACCATGGGATTGTAAAAATAGAGTGAGGCTCTAAGTGTAAAAGGAAGAAGAGAAATAGGAAGAGGCTAAGGAAGGTGAAGTGTGTCTTTGGGTTGTAGAGTAGGAGAAGGCTCTGCAGCTAAGTGTGCAGAGGTCTAATAGTCTGCAGTTGAGTGCGTGGACCCCTGCAGCTGAGTTCGTGGGGTAAAGTTGATTCTGTAACTAAGGAAGGAATTAATAAAGAGAATTTTTATCATAATTTTGTATATCTATTCTTGGGTTAATGCATGTTTGATATAATTTTCAAATATGATGTTTATTTACTGTGCACACCTGTATGAATGGTTTATAAGTATAAATTAAAGCACGCAAGTAAGCTAAAATAATCAACTAACATTGGAATACCAGTAAGGACTTGGGTAATAATGCATAAGCGCAGCATTCGGTCCCTGAGTAGGGCTACACGAAGGCAGTATATCAGACTGCGAGGTACAGGAAAGTGCGCGATGCGACTTGCGTGCAAGGTCGAACCGCAAACCACTGAAACTCATCAGACATCTCCAGGGTGTGGAAACCTAGTTCTAGCACCCTCCCATACTGCTTCGAGTGAGACCTCACTCCGTGCTCTGCGACTGTTGTCGAAAGGGCCAATAGTACCGAGATTTGTTTGGCTAACTTAACTCTGAACCTAGTTTAGGCCCCAATAAGCCAACAAATGGTTCTGTTGCCAGGATCGGGATCTGCATAAGATATGTCTAATGTCGTATCACTGGAATCCAATAAAGAAAGGAATTGAAGAGTGGTTGGATAGAAAGATTCACGATTTCGCGGCATAGGAAAATAGGAATCCACAGTTATCAAAGGAAGAGTGGTTAGATTTCTACTTATATACGGAAATCCATGAAATTTTCTTTGCATCCTTCCCCTCTGAGTTGTACGAGTGGATCATGAAGCTAGAAGACAGTCAAGGAAGGTGTAGGCTCAATAAATCTATTGTTTTGACTCTAGATTTGGTGCGTAGACTGGAAGCATCGGAAGATAAGATCGCGCGCGTTATGGACCGTTGGCTCAATCAAATTATAGGATGGTTTATCACCGAGTTCGTGGTAGATACTTCAATCAACTATAGCAAGGCGGAACGACGCTTCCTCAAAGGACCGCGAGTTAAGTACATTAAATCTTTGAACACTTGGATTCAAATTCTATTGTGTGAAAAGTGGGTTGTGTGAATAAATTGATGTTTGGGGCTATGCAAAGTGGGAGGATCTACAGAAATGAAGGTAGCGCAAAACTAGAAACTAGCTCCTTGATTTCACCTCCACGGGAAAGCAAGGAAGAGCTCGCGAAGGTTTCACCAAGAAGGGCGATCAGTCTGATAAAGCAGTGAATTCCACACATACCACACCCACCTTCACCACCACTAGTTTCACCATCTTCACCCCCATCTTCGCCCACACCACCTCCACCACCACCACAGTTCAATATGGCAAGCACGATAAAGTTGCCAGTGTTCAACGAAGTAGGGAATGAAGATCTGGACCATTTTTGGTTCGTGGTAAATGATGTATGGGAAGCGTAGCGAGTCACACATGACAATATAAAGAAAGCAATTCTGGTCAGCGTTCTGCAGGATCGCACACTGACGTGGTACATTAAGCACTCCAATGACAATCCAAAAACAGGGATCGTGGATATCTAAGCCACACTAAACAAGGAATTTAGTAGGCCAAAATCAGAGACACAGTCGATTATTGGATTTAAGGAAATCGCGATGCTTCCAGGAGAGACCCCTTGGTAGCTAGATCAGAGATTGAAGTGTATGATTCGTGAAGCCAACATGACCTTGACGGATCGGAAACACCACGCATTGTTTGTAGCATCCCTAACGCTGCATCTATGGAACACACTGTCACAACGGAAGCTATCCACTCAGGTCGAGGCCTTGGAAATTACAATGAGACTGCATGAGACCCTGATACAAGATCCTAACCTGGGAGTCCAACAGATCCACGCGCAGTTGAAAAACTTGTGCCTTAAGATGCAAAGTTTGAAACAAGATAGGACGACTCACCCAGAAGTGTGTGAGGAGGTATGGTGCGTAAAGTGAAAAGGCCATGGACATGACAAGGACCATTGTCCAATATTCACGAACTACCTAGCAGGAGGAGGACCAATGCCATTGAGACTGGAGGCACAAGCAGGACCGAGTGCGGCACCTGCATTATGGTGCGTGATTTGTCAGATAGGAGGGAAGCATGCTACTGATAACTGCCATCTATTACAGAAGTATATGTAGAACTCCCAACAGTTGTTTTGTAATTTCTGTAGGTCAGTAAGCCACGATGAACATACTTGTAGAAGTTATGAACTGATGATGGATTAGACTCCTACCTACAAAGTTCAGACCGAAACACGGGCTCTCGAACAAAATACGGGGATGGCGCGCACTCGATTTCAGGGGCGCGGATGAAGTCGAGGTGGAATGGGACCAGGAAGAGATCACGAACAGCTAATCTGTTACAGTTGTGGAGGGTCAGGGCATTATTCCAGTGATTGTACAAATCCGACCAGACCATCAAGCTTATATTGTACCTAGTTTGACCATGAGACGAAGGACTGTCCCACGCTGATAGTGAGGCTGCAATAAAGAAGCAGTCCAACCTCCCCTAACTCAGAACTTACAAATGATGAGGTCTGAGCTACGCGAGGAAGACCCGAATGTAAATATCATGCTCCGAAGTGGTACCACGACATGAGATGACAAAGGTAAGCAGCCCGAAAAGAGTTCCTGGGTTCACAAGGCTCCAACAAAGGAACCAAATTTTGATTTAGAGAATGCTAAGGAGACATTCATGGAGGCTAAGAAGAGATTCATGGATGCCTCCACTTTAGGAAGTAAAGACAAAATGGAACCAGAAATGGACCTGTCAATGCTCACTACATTTTTGGAGACATGCATGAAGCTGTTGTGCGACAATAAAGTAGTGAAGGGACTGCAAGGACCCATCACTAGATGTGCTGGACCAGGAGAACCACACATAATCCGGAAGCTCGGAAAGCACACAACGTGAACAGGAAGGGAGATGAGATTGACAACGCAGATCGGGAAATATGAAATGGATCAGGTGATTTTGGACCTAGGATTAGGCGCGAACGTCTTGCCAAAGCAGACATGGGAACGCACGGGTAGGCCCACGTTGCAATGGTCTCCTATTCAATTGTGAATGGCGAACCCACAAAAGATCCTACCCATGGGAATATTTTAGGGAATAACGATGGATATCGAAGTTGCGAGCATGCTTGCGGATTTCAAAGTGATAGAGATTGTTGATGACAACAATTCCTATCCCGCGTTACTAGGAATAGATTGGGCCACTGACATGAATGGAGTGATAAATCTAAAGAAGCACAAGATGGTTTTTGAGATAAAGTCACTACGTGTAGTGGTACCTTTAGACCCTATGGAAGGATCACGCTACATAAAGCCAATGCGCGACTACGAGAGCAACGTCGATCTAGACTATATCTACAAGATAACCACATGGGAGCAGGACTAGGTGAATCCAACAGTGGATGGCAAGATTTCTTGGGAGCGTGAAAGCTCTTGTACCTCAGATTCAGATGAGGAGATAGAACGGTGGCCGAACCGGTTACACGAGGTAACCACTCTCAACTGCAACATGATGACAAGGTCGTTGCGCTGTGCGACAACAGAGGTAAGAGATCTTCCTATGTATGATGGGTTGAGTGAGATGGAATATTTCCTAAACAAATTTGAAAAAGAAGTACCGGAACAGAAACGTTTCAACGCTCTGAAATGGGCACTGCGCGCTACACCTGCAAGATGGTGGGGTATGCATCAAAGAAGTTTTGGGGACTAGCGTGAATGTAGAAGGATGATGCTCATGCAGTTTGGAAATCCTTAGATGTATATGAAATCTAGGTATGACGGACAAAACAGCCTGCACGCCCACCTCTCCAAATGGGTACATGCGTATGGTGCGCAACCTGCATAAATGCACACCATCCTCGTGATAGGAAACATGATCGACAAATAGGATTAGGCAAGACAATGGCATGAACGATGACCAGGAAGTATGATAAGACCAAGCGTGCCAAAGATTATCCATGTGGAAGCATTTAACAAAGTATTCGAAGTATTGAACATGGTCCACCATGTGAAATGCACTGACTGGGACCTACACGTACTGGTGGTTCTATGGGTTTATAGGACCATGTGTAGAACCATGACCATGCGAGCAGTTCTGAAGCTGAAGTATGAAGCAGATGCTGTAATCCCTATAGAGCATGCAAAGCCTAGTCCACGCATAGTAGCACCCATAGATACAATGGCTCACAAAGCCTGGAAGCAAGGGATCACACAGCCGCAAGAAACAGAACGCATGGGACTTGAGGAAGAAATCCAACAAGGAAAATTTAGACTCCAAGAACTTGAAAAAGAAATGGTACGGTTAAGGAAGAAAAGCACTTTGATGGACGCGGAAGTCAAGCAGATGGAGGATGAAATAAAGAAGTATTTTTTCAGAAAAAAGACCAGAACGATAAGCCAGGTGGTGTGCGATCATGATGATATGGTTAAGGCCTATTACCGCAAATTGATCAGTCTAATTCCTTGGCTTGGACCACATATTGCTAAGCATAGTGACCAAGGTAGCGTGTTGCAATCGGTGAAGTGCGCGACACCGACCACAACAATACAAGGTGGGGATTCTCCAGGAACCATGATGGAGGACAGGATGGAACTCTACGTGGGTGGTGTGACCACTTGAACAACCAAGGGAAGGACAATCTTAGTGCTCGAGGCAGTTGGAAGGGAGAGCGAGACTATAAACTATCCTGCCCAGGAGCTGCGAAATGTTGGAGATGCATGCAGAAGCAGAGAGTCACAAGGTCCGCGACCACACACGGGGAGATGCACTGCTACACGGGTTGGCCAGAAAGTGACCGTTGAAGTCAATATTCGCAATGGGATGCTCAACTTGAGGCCAAATGGAGTGTAAGAATTTAAGATGCGATTTATGGGCAAGATTTGGGAAAATCTACTACTAACAATGTTAGGATATTCCGACACATAGGAAATAGTTAAGTACAACTTGGTCTAGTATAGAGTTAGGTATAGAGTTAGGTAAAGTGTGTTTCTTTACCTTGTACATTTTGTAACTTACAATCCGACGGTCACGATATGTAGTGATCCAACGGTTCATTCTCTCCTCGGTATTACCAACACTTGATCCGTGTCTTAACACCCGATTGGTCCATGATTTATATTTAAAGTGCATGGAGGGTCATTTGTAGGGTAATCCGTCTATGAGAGAAGCATATGTAAATTTTCATTCTTTTATTAATAAACTGCCTGAAGTGGCCACGTTGGCTCAGGCCATGGACTGTTTCCCTCTTTGAGGGTTTTAACCACGTCAAAATACTAGTGTATTGATCTGTGATCTGTTTGTGAGCGGTGTCCTTTGGTGTTCTGTCTGAGGAACTTACCCTGTAAATTCCTACATGGTACCAGAGCTATTTGAGGGCCACGTCCTTTGGTGATCCAAATCTGAAGCCGGTAGAACTGCATCCGACTACCGTTTTCTAGATCTACTGTTTCTGACTGCTTTCGGGCCGAGAGGACTGCTCTTTTGTGTTGGGAGCATCTGTTCGAGTGAGGAACCCCTTTCGTTTCACACGAAAAGGTTTCCGGTAGCCCTAGCTGCGTCATTTTTAAGATCTAGAGGTATACAGTGTTTATTTGCAGTTTACCGTTATTTTCTCTCTGTTTATTTCGGTTTCAGTTTATTTAGCCTTTTTTATTACCGGATCTATACCTTTCATTTCTGCGTATGCTCTTTTCCCTACGACTCTGTGCGATCTGGGCAAATCAGAAACAGAAAGGAAGGATTTTTCTCATGCGTATGCTCTTTTCCGCTGCACCTTAGTGTGATCTCGGAAAATCAGAAACATTGAGGAAAATATTTAGTTTCCGGCTAAAGCTAACTTTGAGCCGCAAGGTTCATTTTTGAAAATATTTAGTTTTTTGGCTAAAGCTAACTTCGAGCCACAAGGTTCGTTTTTTTTGTATGTCCATGTTGGGTTGTGTGTTTTTTGTTTTGTAGGGAAAAAGAGCCTTCTCAAAGCAAGCACGCAACCCAAAGCATCAACCCCCCCCCCCCCCCCCCCTCTCTCTCTCTCTCTCAAATTTTTTGTATAGCTCAATTGGTTCAAAGCTATTTTAAGAGAGTAGATGTCTTGGGTTCAAATCTCCTTTTTGTGAGGGCGGATTTTTTCATTTCCACACATTCCCACACTTTATCGGCGACTTCATCAAATGTTTTTCAAAAAGCCATAACTTCTTCATCCGGAAGCCGTTTTCAGAACCGTTTTTTTTAAACAGCCTAATTTTTCAAGATATATCCATTGGAACACTTAGTTTCAACATCTTTAGCTTCAGTTTCCATTGAAATGGAGAGTCAATACCAAGTTACCCTTGACAACACCAACTACTTCCAATGGTTGTCCTACATTGAGGATTTACTTAGAAGTAGAGGTCTCTACAGAATAACCTTAGGCCAAGAAAAGAAACCGAAGGATGAAGATAAGGCTGCTAAATGGGAAAATAGGCAAGATCAAGCACGTGGATTGATAGGGATGTCTATTTCTCCAGATCTTAGATTCCATATTGCAGAACTTGATACTCCTGATGAAGCAATGAAACAAATCAATAAAGTTTTTGGGATTAAAAATGAACTTAGATCCCATCAACTTGAAAATGAGTTGCTTACATTGGACCCTAATACTTTTTCTTGCATTGAATATTTCTTGTCCAAGTTCAAGACCCTTAGATATCTCTTGGAAGGTGTTAAGGTTAAGAAAGAAGATAGTAACCTTATCTATTCCATTCTTACTAAGTTGGGACTAGCCTACTCTGTGTTTGTTTCCACCTTCCATTCTACAAGAGAAGCCTTCATTTCTCAAGGAACAGACTACAAGTCCCCTTCCTTTGACTCTTTTTGTGTTTCTTTAATAAGAGAACAAGAAAAACTCTTACACCTTGGTCTTCTTAATCTTGGAAACTCTTCCAAGAAAGCGTTAGCCGCCCAGCAGAAACCAAATCCAAAGAATCCTAAGAAGTCATATCCTAAAAAGAATGGTCCTAAACCAAACAAGGGTCCTAAGCAATCTCAGCCTCAAAATGAAAAATCATTACAACAAAATGATAAGACAAATAAAAACAAATGGAAGAAGACTGATAGACATTGCAACTTTTGTAATCGAGATGGCCACTTAGAATCCAAATGCTTTAAGAAGATGGAAGCCTTGGAAGCAGCGATGAAGAAACATAACATCCATTTGGAGCATTCTTCACCTTCAACTTCATCTTCAGGAATGGCACTTTATGCATGTGGTTGCCAATCATCTCAGTCTGGTTATGCATTAAATGTATCTTCTTCTTCTCATTCTCATGAGTGGCTCATTGATTCTGGAGCTTCTTATCACATGGCCAAAAACAAAGCCATGTTTTCTTCTTTAAATGATTGTAACACCAAAAATATATATGTTGGTGATGATAGATCTCTTAGTGTTGTAGGGACTGGAACTGTTCATCTAGACAATGGTCAGTTTAATGATGTATTATGTGTTCCAACCTTATCCTGCAACCTTCTATCTGTATATCAAATAACCCATTCAAGTGAAGGTAAAATCGTTGAATTTTCACCTCACGATGTTGTAATTAAGGACCTAAGAGATCCTAGACAGATTTTAGCTACTGGTATTGCTGATGATTCTACAAGGTTCTATAAGTTTCACAACTTTGGGTCATCAAATCTTCCCTCAGTATTTGTTGCTCATAACGATGAAGTGAGAAAACTTTGGCATGAGCGATTTGGTCACTTAAACTATCGCTCCCTTCAGCATCTATGTAAAGAAAATATGGTAACAGGTCTTCCTATGGTATCTTGCAGAGATGGTGTTTGTTCCGGATGTGTACTCGGAAAACATCATCGGGACAGTTTTGAAAAACGTGCCTCTTGGCACACCTCAGCCCCTTTACAGCTTGTGCATAGTGATTTATGTGGTCCACTTCCAGTTGTTTCATTCTCTGGCTGCAAGTATTTCTTAACTTTCATGGATGATTTCTCCAAACGCACTTGGGTATACTTCTTCAAACTCAAGAGTGAAGTATTTAACACATTTTTGGCCTTCAAGGCCTTTGTTGAAAAACAATCTGGACATCAAATTCTTAAGCTAAGATCTGATAATGGCGGAGAATATGTTAAAAACACATTCATCAACTTTTGCACTGAGAATGGAATTCAAATGCAACATACTGTTCCATATACTCCACAACAAAATGGTGTAGATGAAAGGAAGAATCGCACCTTAAAGGAAATGGCTAATTGTATGCTACAATCTAAAGGACTTGGTCTTAGTTTTTGGGCAGAAGCAATTAACTGTGAAAATTATATAATAAATCACTCCTATACTAAGGCTTTAAATAATATCACTCTAGAAGAAGCATGGAGCTCAATCAAACCAGATGTAAGTCACTTTCGTGTTTTTGGAAGTGAAGCGTGGGCCCATATTCCAGATGAAAAGCATAAAGCTTTAGAACCTAAGAGTGAAAAATGTACTTTTTTTGGATATTCTAAAGATGTCAAAGGCTATAGACTTATTCCATTTAAGTCCAAAAATGTTATCATTAGAAGAGATGTAAAATTTGATGAAAATATATCGGCCTGCGAGCCTAGTCCAGCGGATGTGCCACCTCTCCCTATCTCTTCTACTTTTGAAAACATTTCTTCTTCAGATGATGATATTGTCGGTGATCCTACAGATCAGCGACACACACGTTCTTAGTTTGATAGAGCCTCTTCTTTACTGGCTCAAGCTCCAGTAAATTATGATCCTGACACCTTTGCAGAAGCTTCAGGCCATCCAGATTGGGAAGCAGCTATGAATGAAGAATATCATTCATTATTGGCAAATGATACATGGGATCTTGTTCCTCTACCAAAGGGACGAAAACTTGTTAGATGCAAATGGGTTTACAGAACCAAGTATGGACCAGATGGGAAAGTTGATAAACATAAAGCTCGTCTTGTTGCTAAAGGTTTTTCACAGGTTGAAGGCATTGACTACACTGAAACCTTCTCCCCCGTTGCCAAAATGAACTCTATCCGCCTTGTTCTTTCCCTTGCTGCCTCGTTCAAATGGGAAGTCCATCAGATGGATGTTAAATCTGCCTTCTTGCATGGGGACTTGCATGAAGAAATCTACATGGAACAACCCATTGGCTTCATAAAAACAAACTCCAGCCTTGTATGTCGGCTTAAGAAATCCCTTTATGGTCTCAAGCAAGCTCCTCGAGCTTGGTATGCCAAAATGGATAGCTTTCTTTTAGAATCTGGCTTTTCTAGGTGTCATTCTGACAACACTGTCTACACCAAGAAAGTGGGCAAGTCCCTTATCATTCTTGTTCTTTATGTTGATGATCTTATCCTTACTGGTAGTGATCCCAACCTTATAAACCATGTGAAGTCCAGCCTTAAAAAGAAATTTGAAATGACAAACTTAGGAAACTTACATTATTTTCTCGGTCTTCAAGTCTTGCAATCCAAGGAGGGTATTTCCCTTTCCCTGTCCAAGTATGCATGTGATATTCTACGCCATTTTCACATGGAAGATTGTAAGCCAGCCCCTTCTCCCTTTCAGTCTGGAGTCAAACTTTCAGTCACTTGTACTTCTCCTGAAGTTGATGCTACCTTATACCGTCAACTTGTAGGAAAACTTTTGTATCTAACCCATACTCGTCCTGACCTTTCCTTTGTTGTTGGCCTTGTTGCTCGGTTTATGCAAAATCCCCATGAAAGTCATTGGAAAGTAGCTAAAAGAATACTTCATTATGTTTGAGGTACAACTCATTTTGGGATTCATTACAGTGCCGAAGCATCTCTATTGGTTGGTTTCACTGATTCCGATTGGGCTGGTGACCCTGATGATTGAAAGTCTCCTGCAGGTTATGTGTTCACTCTTGGTTCAGGACCTATTACATGGGCTTGTAAGAAATAGGGTGCCATTTCTCTTTCTTCAGTAGAAGCAAAATATCATGGTGTTGTAGAAGCTAGTAAGGAAGCCTTGTGGCTTCGTCAGATCCTGTCAGAGTTTGGCTTTCAGCAGCAGCATCCGACTACACTTTGGTGTGATAATCAAAGTGCCATTCAGCTATGCAAAGATCCAGTCCAACATCAGCGCAGCAAACACATTGAACTGCACATGCACTTCATCAGAAAGCTCATTCATGACCATGTTCTTGAAGTGCAATATTGTTCAACAGATGATCAAGTTGCAGACATTTTTACAAAGGCTCTCACAGAGGCGAAGTTCAGTAAACTTCGATTTATGGTTGGAGTTAAGGAAGTTGTCACTAAGGGGGGATAGGCTCTAGTGCCTCCTTCCTTCTCCTATTGTGTCATATTTGTAAATCCTTCAATCCTATCCCAAGTTGTTCTTAAGGGGGGATGTTAGGATATTCTGACACATAGGAAATAGTTAAGTACAACTTGGTCTAGTATAGAGTTAGGTAAAGTGTGTTTCTTTACCTTGTACATTTTGTAACTTACAATCCGACGGTCACGATATGTAGTGATCCGACGGTTCATTCTCTCCTCGGTATTACCGACACTTGATCCATGGATTAACACCCGATTGGTCCATGATTTCTATTTAAAGCGCATGGAGGGTCATTTGTAGGGTAATCCGTCTATGAGAGAAGCATATGTAAATTTTCATTCTTTTATTAATAAATTGCCTAAAGTGGCCGTGTTGGCTCAGGCCATGGACTGTTTCCCTCTTTGAGGGTTTTAACCATGTCAAAATACTGGCGTATTGATCTGTGATCTATTTGCGAGTGGTGTCCTTTGGTGTTCTGTTTGAGGAACTTACCCTGTAAATTCCTACAAAGAAAGCATTAATGAACCGGAATTGGGGGGAACGGTTGAATTCAAATTCAAAAAGTGCTATAAAATACAAAGGGTTGCCCAACAAACAACACTTGGTAATTTGTGAATTGAGCGATTGAGCAAAGCCCTAAGTATTGTGAGCCGAGCATTGATTAAGCCCCTGGATTCGCGAGTGATATATTGTTGCACAACTACAATGACAGTCACTAAGGATGGTATGGGGATAGAAGAGGTAACCTCTAGCAAGGCTGCGCAGGCCCTAACTATGGAGGATGTTCCAGAAGGTGTCGGGATTGTGGCAAAGATCCTGAAATCACCGCACAAGCCAAGACCCAAGAAAGATAAATAAGAAATGGCTCCCGTACGCATGTCACCGCAGAACCCGCTGCACAGCAAAATGTCGATGGAGGAGAAAGGGAAAGCTGTCACTATAGAAACAGGCGAAGAAGAAGAAGATATGCAAGCCCTTATCATCGCAAAGGAAGAAGACGAAGGCATGGAGGTGGATACTCAACCTACGCACTCTTTGACAAAACTAACCACCTATGCCCCTCTGTGAAAAGGAAAGGCCAAAGTGCCCAAGGACCTAGATGAAACCAAGAGTTCACTCCAGACACCGCTCCTCCCAAATGGAATTATGTTGAAGGCAAACAACTGGGCCTCATGCCGACCATGAAATTTGAAGATTAGGACCTCACTAACTGTGATAATTTCCCTACCTTGAGACCAGAAACCTCATGAAGTAGAACACTATGGGGGCGGTGACAACATTAGAGTTGTGGAAGTGGTTGCACGGTGTGAAAAAGGTCGGGCTATTGAACCTTCTATGGGTGTCGCATTCCCACCACGCCCCAATAACCATTTTCGTCATCAAGCAACTGCTCTACCTAGTGCATGATGGGTATTTATGGCTGGAGGAGCCCATCCCCATCACAACAGACCTGATTCATCATGTTTCCTGACTTCCATACAAAGGAAAGGACCCTGCGATCATATTGGAAGGAAAGGGCAATTATTTGGCCATCGCGGAGGCCATGAAGATGAAGTACAAGCTGGAAAAGAAGAAGATGGGCTACGCCATCTCCAGCATTAAGGACAAAGCATTCTATGTAGCAACCCAAATCCTCACAGGCAAAGTTATGTGCAAGTGCCACGTCGACGTAGTACCTGCGCCGATGGTTGCACTAGCCGAGCAGTGTGCGGAGGGGATCTAGTTTAACTGGTCTGAATTCCTCTGCACATAATTCTTAGATAATTGTCGCGAAGCCCAGGAGCAGGGTAAAACCTTCCACTATGCATGGTTGTTGCTGTCCATAGTGCTCGTAGCAGGGAAATTGCCGAAGGACAGTCAATTACCCATAATTGATAGAGAATTACCGGAGGTCGCGAAGTATGCTTCGCTTTGGGCCATGAAGGATGCTACAAGGATACGTGATAGCAAGATCTTCTGGGTGCTCATGGAGATGAACATCCGATTGTGGATCAACCGTAAGTCGTGGTTGTCTCCCACAATTTACAACAGTCTGCAGAGTTTTGCAGAATTTAAGGCAGAAATGCACAACATATATATTAGGGCATGAAAGGATCCAATGAAGAAGTGGAAAAAGCTACCCTTTGTAGCCACTCACGACACCATTTTCAATGTCTTGGAGGCATGGCTTCTGGAATGGCATGCCCCAAACATTGCAGAACTCGAGAGGATGGCAGTGCAAAAGAAGAAAGATAATGCCAAGTTGCGCACCACGTAGTTGGCCAAAAAATGACGGAAGGAAACAACAGCTATAGAAGTGCGAGTAGTGTGGGAAGTGGCACAGAAAATAGCCGAGCAGGAAAAGGCCACAACAGCAGCAGCGACACAGGAAGCAGCCGCCAAGGCGGGCGAGGGCCAAGCAATGCCTTCGCAAGGGCCGACAACAGAGGAAGCAAAAAGAGAAGAAGGATGTGCATCCCACAAACCATGTCCACACAGCTGAAGCGCCAACACCCAACAGAGCAAATAGGATCATGGAAAAAGGTCAAGGCATCGAAATTTTCCATTGACCCGATCACCCTAACCGAGGGTGATCTGCATGACATCATCGAGACTGTGCATAATGTCACAAATGAGGCTCTCTGGAATTTCGTGCAGGAGCACCAGACTATGTTGGGGGCCCTTAGAGCATAGTTGCAGGAATTACAGGCATGCCCCCCTCAGGTTCATATCCTTTCAACCAACCTCGCAGTAGGATCCACCATAGCAAAGCAGATGGTGTGCACGCAAATGACTAACACAATAGTGTTGCTAGAAGGGGCTCTAGTGACCTCAAATGAGGCCGACAGGTTTTTGGTTAGCACAATGAAAGGTCTCAGTGTTAATCTAGCTACCCTTCTGCGCAAGACATTATATCTATTGCAGGATGGGATAACAGCAGAGCTGCGTGCTAGGGAGAGTCGCGCACTCCAAGTACTCAGTGAGCAGAAGATAAATATGGAACAACTCAGCTTGTAGCGCGACAAATTGGTGTCACAAAATCAACAATTGGTGCAGGTGATAGGTGACACTTGCCAAAGCATCCTGGATCTGGCCATCCCAGCAGTTCTACCAGTGGAGGTGTGGATCCACATGTTAGCAGCAAGAGTCTGCGAGGTTAGGGAAGAAATGACAAAGGTTCAACTGGAGCTGAATCTTCAGATCACCAAGCTGTGGTTAAAGGCGCAGCCATCCACTCCCCCAGAAGTCAGAGAACAACACGCTAGTGCTATCACAACGAGATTGGAGGAAATCGGAGGTGCAGTGCCAGACTGCACCAGCATGTTGGAAGAATCACTTGAGGTCCTCACCACTCTGCAGGAGGACCCTAACATCTAGCACTTAGAGACAGAGGCACGAGAACTCCAACAGCAGTATGACAGTGTCTGAGGAATTGCACAAACAATGGTCCTCACCCAGCGGCTTGCAAGGATGCAGCAGGCTAAAGCGCTAAAGGAGAAGGTGGACGCGACATGACATAAGGAGGCAGTTCTCAAAGCGCGTGTCTAGCCTTGGATCGACGAGGCCTTCACCATCATGGCAGAAATCAAAGGCAAGATCGTGCACATACAGGGGATGCACACATTAATGTAGAGAAGCACCCTAGACGAAGAGGTCTTAGAACAACACATGTAGCAAATCCAGCAAGCAGCAGCTCAATCCACTACTAACCTTCGCGTAGTTCAAGAACAATTGGAGGGACTCCATGCAAAGATCATCACGCCAATAGAGTGACTCGAGGTCAAGTCACAATGTTTGTTTTGGGGGCCTGTTGGGAATGGAATCCCCCCAAGGAATGTTTTGGGGCTCAAAGCCCAAGTTTTGACCCAATCTTATTGTAAAGCTCCACGAATTGCGGGCGTGGAGCACGAAATGTATGATAGAGTCATAGGGTTGTCCGCCCTAGTTTTGTAATGTAATGTCAGCTGGACATACCTACCCATGGTCTGCGAACCATGGGATTGTATAAATAGAGAGAGGCTCTAAGTGTAAAAAGAAGAAGAGAAATAGGAAGAGAGGCTAAGGAAGGTGAAGTGTGTCTTTGGGTTGTAGAGTAGGAGAAGGCTCTACAGTTGAGTGTGCAGAGGCATAATAGTTTGCAGCTGAGTGCGCAGACCCCTGCAGTTGAGTGCGCAGGGCGGAGTTTAGTCTATAACCGAGGAAGGAATTAATAAAGAGAAGTTTTATCATAATTCTGTGTATCTGTTCTTGGGTTAATGCATGTTTGATATAATTTGCAAATATACTGTTTATTTATTGTGCGCACCTGTATGAATGGTTTATAAGTATAACTTGAAGCACACAAGTAAGCTAAAATAATCGACTAACATTAGAATACCAGTAAGGACTTGGGTAATAATGTAGAAGCGCAGCGTTTGGCCCCCTAGTAGGGTTGCACAAAGGTAGTATATCAGGCTGTAAAGTATGGGAAAGTGTGTGACTCGACTTGCGTGTAGGGTCGACCCGCGAACCATTGAAACTCATCAGACATCTCCAGGATGCAGACACCTAGTTCTGGCACCCTCCCATACTACTTCGGGTGAGATCTCAGCCCGTGCTCCATGGACTGTTGCTGAAAGGGCTAGTAGTACCAGGATTTGTTTGGCTAACTTAACTCTGAACCTGGGACAAACCCCAACAAGCCAATAGTTCTTTGTTTTTCTTTGCAAAGTTGGCCAGGTATGAATTATCATATATGTCATGAGGGTCAGGTATATGGTACATTTTCTTCAGGTCTTTAGATTTGAATGACCCCATGAGCTCCATCCTCGAGTTCTTGAATTTCATGTCTTCAATATTGAGATTTTCCACCACCCACCTAATCATATCAGTATATGGGATTATTTTCACTCTCGCTCATATTATGTGAAGGAAGGAATAGACAACATCTTTGAATTGGACTCCTGAAGGTTTTATTGAATCAACCGTTTCCTTTATGACAGTAATTTTTAGACGCTCATCTTCAAGCTTATTGTATATGACTTCTCATGTTGTCGCTCCCCCATCGGCACTACAAACTGTATCAGAGAATATAGGTGATGTTTATGATATTTCAGACTTTTTAATGCTCTTCTTTTTCTAATTTTGCATCACCTTCCGCAATGACATGTCTTTTTAAGCTTTCCTGAAATGGAAGAGATATATCAGCGCGAATGATATAGAGAAATTAAGGCTAAAAGCTCTCTGAAATGACTTTGAATCATGGGAATATTTTGAACAATATATTCAACACTAACTAGCCATAACTTGAAACATCATTACCTCTCCTCAGGCTGCTAAACATTAAATTATCCTGTCAAACCACTTATTTTTATATTAAAATAAAGTAACTTCCCACAGTTCATGCTTCATTCGTGCATCGCAACTTTTAAGCATTGTAATATAGCGTTGCCTGGAGATAATGTAAAATGTGATTATGAAAATCGCAATATTGCATTTCACAAATTGTTATGCTATCACAAAATCTGACCTTGATAGGCCGCTGATCAAGTAGACTCTGGGTAAACCTTTCAAACCAATATTTTGGTTGAGGCTTAGCCTCCTCAACCTCAGAGGGCTCTCTCACTAGGTTTAGGGTTTTGATTAATGATTAGATGGCTAACTCTAGGAACAAAATGAACAAAAGTATAACTGGTTGACTGGTTGAAACTATGATTAGCAAATATCTATTGGGCTATGGAGTCAAAATAGTCTTCAACAAAACAACATGATCAGAAAAACATGGAAGTCAAGGCACTTAGAGTTTAGGTTTATGAATAAAACAGTAACATAGTGAAACAACAAAGTTTACAAGCATGTGAAGGAAGTTAGAGCATTTTCCAATCAATTCTAAGTATCACAAGCTCATACTACTGCAAATAAGTAATTGAACAAATCCATAAGAACATCAAACACACAAACTCTTTGTGAAGCTTTAGTAGTCAGACTGATATCTATATTAAGTATGAAAACCACAGTTTCTTACAATAACACAATATTTCCTTTACTAATGAAATTTCCAACCTTGACGAATTTGATTCTCAAGCTTTATATAAATTTTTACATCTTTGGATACTATGATCCACCTTTAGAGGAACTCGATTCCTACCTTAGACCCCTATCTATTCATAAAACAAACTACTTAATTACAACTTGACAGCTAGCTGTCTTTAAGAGTCCTAATACAAATAGGAGTGAAACTCCTAAATCATGCTTTTAAAAACCTTATCTATGACTTCAATACATTCTTTAATCAGCTGCCAACCCATGTCTTTGAGCTTGATGATGTCCATAGTGTTGTTGCAAAACCTGCTGAGTCATGACCTAACTGTCCTGAAAACTAGGAGACAAAGTTCCTCCTTTTAAGGCCCTTAATCCTTAATGCCTATCTTCAAACAGTTTTGCTGGTGTACATGTGGCATGCATTAATAATCCATAGAAACTTCATTTTTCCACCTGTGCAAGAAATGGAATCTCAAATAGATTAAAAAGAGAATAAAACATGATTGTGCTACGTAAATAGCCTATTTTTGTAGCACAACTTTTATATTACTTATGGAATACTTCTTTGAACCATTTTGCATCACTGCCATCTGAAACTTCATCAATGATCCTCATATGTCTACCAAAAATCATCAAACTTGGAATTTATCAGACCTTACCTTCGAAATACATCCATAAGGTGCTAAATGGTCACCTTCAGCAGTTTCATGGCACGCTATGAAACTGCTGTGTATGCTCTTTTTCAACATGGCCTTCAAAAATATGTAGTTTGGGAAATTTTTCAAAATTTCATAAAGAATAATATGATCACCAAGAATCAAAACAACTTACCCTTATGAGATGTTCTTCTTCACATATGTTCTTCTCTTTTATGCCAAAACTGTCCTATAAATTTATCATTTTCTGCACTGTTTTTATCTGAAAAATAACTGTTGAGATAGAGCCTATATCTTTTGATCCCTGATGACTGTTACAAAAATGGAGGAGGTTTTTGTAGATAATAATTTTTATAAGAAAAAACTCTCATTTTTTTGCAAACCAACTTCAGTTGTCCGGAATTTGCATTATAAACTCATGTATAAAAAAGGAGAATTCAGAATCCTACAAATATGTCTCAAAGGAAACTTCAAATCTCCAAATTGGTAGCATTTGGGAGAAATTTGAAAGAGGTTTTTGTTCCTAGTTATGTTCCTAGAAAGAACCTCCTTCATATTTTTTAAATTCATCTTAATTTTCCTAAAAATTCCATTTGAAACAAACAACTCAAAATAGTCCAAGAAACACATAAATCCCCTTGTAGTTCCTAGTATAAATACATGTAACCTGTCTGAATGAAATTTTGTGTGAATATGAGGTCATCCATAATAGCCTTCTTTTTATCCTTTCATCTTCATGGCAATTTCCCTTTATAACCCAAACTGCCCTCTTAAAAATATGGCAGTTGTAAAGAACTTTTTGGGCAGCAAGTTGTTTGTCACAAAGTTAACTTTTCAAAGGTGACAGCTAACTGATACATGCAAAGGTTGAAAAGTAAATCATATATAGGAGCTTGGGTAAAAATTTTAAGGAATGATATTCGAATGTGAAGAGAAAGGTGACAAAATGAGGGATTTGAAAGCAACAGCCACTTCATCAACCAATAAAAATAACTCTGTTTTTCCTTAAAAAGAAGGCTGCACTCCTGAGCTCCTATCTCTTGATATTTGATAGTTGTTACAAAAATGGAGAATTTTTTTGTAGGTAAGAATGTTTGTAAGAAAAACCTCTTTCATTTTTCAAAAATGAGTTTTGAATTGCTCAGGAACCCCCTTGGAAGTTTACTACTAAAAACAGAATAACAAGGTTTTTGTCTCATAGTGCACTACGAAATTAGTTGTTTTCGTAGCGCAAATCACCTTTTTTGAACTAGTTGCGCTACGAAATTGTGGATTCCTGTGTATGCTCTTTTTCAACACAGTTTTCAAAATGGTTAAAAATATGGGTTCTAAACAGCATGTGAGACTTCTAGGACATGGAACAAGGCTGATTTAACTTTATTTGGATATGAAAATGAGACTCTTAACCTATCACCTACCCATTATCAAGACTAAAATGACCTTTAGACCTCCTTGAAATCATGACCAAAAGCAGAGTTGAGACAATGATGTTTTGAGAATTTTTGGGTGATAACACGTTAAAGGATGACACAATGGCATGTATTATTTATTTGCGACTCTATGAAGTGCGATCGTGTGTTCTCAAGGTGTTCTTATTGGAATAGCGCAGCAGGGTGTTTCATCTCATATCGTATTTCGGGATTTACTTAAATATGTTTATAATTATCACATGGAAAACTGTGAAATGCGATTTGCAATAAAGATCCTAAGCTTGGGTTGTTTTCTAAGGGTTTCAAGGCAATTTCTTAGAGTTAGGATTTATTATTCAAAGACAAAAAAATTTAAAAAGGGTCTCCATTTATATGTCAAATATCAACTATTACTCGTATAAATGGGGGGGAGGGTTTACATAGTATAACAAGAAGGAAATGGAGTAGGTGTGTTGCTAGTATCCCTAGAAGGTAATTTTATCCCTTTTTCCTTTAAACTAGAATTCGAGGCCATGAACAATGTAGATAAATATGAAGCCTTGTTGTTTGGGATACAAGCTTCCAAAAACCTTAACATTGGTTGCTTTTGTTGGGTGTGGCGCCTGATTATCTTCTTTATTCAGAGGTATCAATGCATTGGACCCCAATTCGTAATGTGGTGGCAATGCCACCCGTAATATTTGCACTACAAGGGGGGTCCATGGGGGGGGTAGTTGTAATCTTTATGAGGCCCCCCTTGGCGAGGAATCGGGGGCAGTGCCCTCGAAGCTAAAAATAGATGTAAAATTGCCTTATAAAATGTTGTAATTTCATAGTCAATCTGGGTCGTTTATTAGGCGGAGATCTGACAGTAGAAGTTATGTTTAATTTAGGGTTTTTTTCCCTAGAAGGCAACCCCTTGCTATATATGAGGGAATTGTATTGTGTCTATGTACATCTGTATTCTGAGTGAGAAAGAGAGAGGAGATTGTGTGAGAGTGAAGAGGGAATTACAATAGATCTGTTGTAGGTTGTATCTCTTCAATTTGCTATATAATATAAAAGGAAGGATTGGCTATTTCCGATGGACATAGCCCAAATTGGGTGAACCATGTATATTTGTGTCTATCTTGTTTTATGTGTTTTATGTGTTTATATTTATGCAATATATTTTATGTGTTCCATTGCTCTGTAATATATAATTTTCTAACAACTGGTATCAGAGTCGAAGGTCTATTTGGCTGATGAATGCGCAAGAGAGGAGGGTTCCTGGTTCAAGTGGGATCAATGACAGAAGATGGTAGGTTTAGGGTCAAGAAATTTAATGAACAAAACTACTAGCTATGGAAGATGCATAAGCTGTTGGATACATCTTTAAGATCTGAAGAATATCTATTAACGCATCCCCTGATGATGGACTCACTTGGTAGTCCAAAACATTAGGTTCACAAAAACTCTATAACAGGTCATTCCTCCTCTATCTAAAAACTATCCTCACCTATATGGATTCATTATTTAACAACATAAATCCTACCATGGAAGGGATATGATGGACAATGCATCAAAATTCAAGAAATTAAGATTATCCAAAGCTAAACTCAGTCTAAATTTTCTTAAAACCTAAATCTAGCTCCTGGATACATCATTAAGATCTGAAGAATATCTATTGACGCATCCCCTGATGATGAACTCACTTGGTAGTCTAAAACATTGGGTTCACAAAAACTCTATAACAAGTCATTCCTCCTCTATCTAAAAACTATCCTCACCTGTATGGATTCATTATTTAACAACATCAAACCCTACCATGGAAGGGATATGATTGACAGCGCATCAGAATTCGAGAAATTAAGATTATCCAGAGCTAAACTCAGTCTAAATTTTCTTAAAACCTGAATCTAGCTCGTGGATACATCATTAAGATTTGAATAATATCTATTGATGGATCCCCTGATGATGGACTCACTTGGTAGTCCGAAATGTTGGGTTCACAAAAATCCTATAACAGGTCATTCCTCCTCTATATAAAAACTATCCTCACCTGTATGGATTCATTATTTAACAACATCAAATCCTACCATGGAAGGGATATGATGGAAAATGCATCAGAATTCAAGAAATTAAGATTATCCAGAGCTAAAATCAGTATAAATTTTTTTAAAACCTAAATCTAGCTCCTGGATACATCATTAAGATCTGAAGAATATCTATTGACACATCCCCTGATGATGGACTCACTTGGTAGTCCGAAACGTTGGGTTCACAAAAACTCTATAACAGGTCATTCCTCCTCTATCTAAAATCTATCCTCACCTATATAGATTCATTATTTAACAACATCAAATCCTACCATGGAAGGGATATGATGGACAACACATCAAAATTCTAGAAATTAAGATTATCCAGAGCTAAACTCAGTCTAAATTTTCTTAAAACCTAAATCTAGCTCCTGGATACATCATTAAGATCTAAAGAATATCTATTGATGCATCCCCTAATGTTGTACTCACTTGGTAGTCTGAAACGTTGGGTTCAAAAAAACTCTATAACAGGTTATTCCTCCTCTATATAAAAACTATCCTCACCTATATGGATTCTTTATTTAACAACATCAAATCCTACCATGGAAGGGATATGATGGACAACGCATCAGAATTAGAGAAATTAAGATTATCTACAGCTAAACTCAGTCTAAATTTTCTTAAAACCTAAATATGGCTCCTGGATACATCATTAAGATCTGAAGAATATCTATTGACGCATCCCCTGATGATGGACTCACTTGGTAGTCCGAAATGTTGGTTCACAAAAACTCTATAACAGGTCATTCCTCCTCTATCTAAAAAATATCCTCACCTGTATGGATTCATTATTTAACAACATCAAATCCTACCATGGAAGGGATATGATGGACAATGCATCAGAATCCAAAAAATTAAGATTATCCAAACCTAAATCTATCTCCCGGATACATCATTAAGATCTAAAGAATATCTATTGACGCATCCCTTGATGATGGACTCACTTGGTAGTCCGAAACATTGGGTTCACAAAAACTCTATAACAGGTCATTCCTCCTCTATCTAAAAACTATCCTCACCTGTATGGATTCATTATTTAACAACATCAAATCCTACCATGGAAGGGATATTATGGACAGTGCATCAGAATTTGAGAAATTAATATTATCTAGAGCTAAACTTAGTCTAAATTTTCTTAAAACCTAAATTTAGCTCCTGGATACATCATTAATATCTGAATAATATCTATTGACGCATCCCCTGATGATGGACTCACTTGGTAGTCCGAAACGTTGGGTTCACAAAAACTCTATAATAGGTCATTCCTCCTCTATCTAAAAACTATCCTCACCTGTATGGATTCATTATTTAACAACATCAAATCCTACCATGGAAGGGATATGATGGATAACACATCAGAATTTGAGAAATTAAGATTATCCAGAGATAAACTCAATCTAAATTTTCTTAAAACCTAAATCTAGCTCCTAGATACATCATTAAGATCTGAAGAATATCTATTGACGCATCCCCTGATGATGGACTCACTTGGTAGTCTGAAACATTGGGTTCACAAAAACTCTATAACAGGTCATTCCTCCTCTATCTAAAAGATTATTTTTACCAAAAATATATGTACCAACCATTGAGTGGAAAGGCAAAGAAGCCGACGAGTATGATAGACACATAATGGGATATTCTCAATAGAAAGGCACTTGGAAAAATACGGTTGTGCCTAGCAGTGTTGGTAGCCTTTAATATTTCAAAGGAAATGACAACAGTGGGTTTAATGTCGACATTGGTTAAACTATATGAAAAACCCTCAGCCTAAAATAAGGTATTTCTTATGAAGCGTTTATTTAATATGAAGATGTCAGAAGGTGGATCTGTTGCTGATCATTTAAATGAATTTAATACAGTTACTAGTTAGTTAAGTTTTGTAGGGGTAACTTTTGATGATGAAGTTAGGGCTCTGTTATTTCTGTGCTCATTTCCAGAAAGTTGGAATGGTTTAGCTATGGCCATTAGTAACTTTGTCTCTGGATCTAATACTTTAAAGTTTGATGATGTTGTAAGTGCAATCCTTAGCGAGGAAATGCGACAGAAAAGCTTCAGTGAGACATCCAGTTATGCTTTGACTGCAGAGACTAGGGGAAGAAAAATGGAAATAGGAAAGAGCCCAAGATATCACAGTAAGTCAAGGAAAGGCAGATCCAAGTCCAGATCGGGGATAGTGTGCTGGAAATGCGGGAATAAAGGACACATGAAGAAAGATTGCAAGTATCAGAAAGGAAAAGAAGGAGACGTGCAGAAAGAAAACAATCATGATGCAAATGTGACACGTGATGTGTTGCAAGATGCTTTTATTCTTTCATTAGAAAATATTATTAATGTCTGGGTGGTAGATTCAGGGGCCTCATTCCATGCCACACCTTATAGGAAACATTTTCATGATTATGTTCAAGGAGATTTTGGACAGGTTCGATTGGGTGATGATATACCCTATAAAATCATTGGAATGGATATAGTTTTCATAAAACAACAGAATGGAAATCAATGGCTATTAAAGGAGGTAAGGCATGTTCCAAATCTGAAGAAAAATATAATTTCAAGAGGGCAGTTGGGAGCTAAAGGCTGTGTGACTACTTTTACAGATGAAACCTTGAAGGTCACTAAAGGATCCCTGGTAATAGAAAAAGGAGAAAAGGTTGGTACATTGTATTTATGCAATGGTATTTCTAATTCTGTTAATGATTTAACCTCTATAGGAGAAGATACGAGATTGTGGCATCATAGGCTTGGGAACATGAGTGAGAAGGGGATGCAGATTCTTCACTCAAGAAATTTGTTGCTAGGTTTGAACCATGTTGATTTAAAATTCTATGAGAATTGTGTTTATGGAAAACATAAGAGAGTCATATATGTTAGAGTTGGGAAAGAAATGAAGAGCGAAAAATTAGAGCTTGTGCATACAGATGTATGTAGACCTGTTCAGGTATCATCTCTCGATGGCCCTCATTATTATGTTATTTTATTTATGATGCAACTAGAAAAACCTGGATTTATTGTATTTGAAATAAATTTTGTGTATTTGATACTTTCAAGAAATGGAAAGCTTTGGTTGAAAATGAGACAGGAAAAAGGTTGAAGTGTCTCAGATCAAACAATGGAGGTGAATATTGCAGCAAAGAGTTTGATAGGTATTGTTCAGAGAATGGAATTCGCAGAGAGAAGATGGTTCCAGGAACACCACAAGAAAATGGTGTGTCAGAAAGGATGAACAGAACAATCATGGAGGTGTGCAAGGTGCATGAGATTGCATGCAGGATTGCCTTGACAATTTTAGGCAAATGTTGTAGATATTGTTGTTTATCTAATAAACAAAGGACCTTCAAGTTCCTTGGATGGGTGTATTCCAGAGGAAGGCATGGATAGGTAAAAAGGTAAACTACTCATTTTTAAAGACTTTTGGTTGTGAAGCCTTTGTCCACATTAATAAAGAAAATAGAATAAAGCTTGAGGCAAAATCAAAGAAATGTACTTTTATTGGATATGGTGTTAATGATTTTGGTTATCGCTTTTATGATTATGAAAAACACAAAATCATTAGGATCGTAGATGTCATATTCAATGAAAAGGTTTTGTATAAGGATGAGATGCAGGAAAATAAATAGGAAAAAGAAAAGAGAGAATACACAGTGCTTGATGAGATCACAAAAAAAGTGAAGGTTCCTAAAAATCATAATGATCAACAACCAAAACAACAGCAACAACGACAACAGCAAAAAGCACCTCAAACACCTGAAAGTGGTGTTAGAAGATCAACCAAGATAAGTAGACCCCTTAAACGATACTCTCCTTCATTATATTATGTATTGTTAACTGATTCTGGTGAACCAGAATGTTATGAATAAGAACTGTAGGTAGAAGCCAGGAAGAAGTGGGAGCAAGCCATGAAAGAAGATATGGACTCCTTAGAACATAACCAGACTTAGGAGTTAGTCAGGTTTCCTGCAGGTAAAAAAACATTGCAGAATAAATGGGTTTACAGGTTGACGGAAGAAGATGGAGGTAGGAAAAGGTATAAAGCTAGACTTGTTGTGAAGGGGTTTGCACAGAAAAAGGTTATAGACTTTGATGAGATATTTTCTCCTATTGTTAAAATGAATTCAATCAGAACTATTTCAAGTCTAGTAGTAACTGAAGATTTGCATCTTGAGAAGTTAAATGTAAAGACAACCTTTCTCCATGGGGATTTGGAGGAAGAGATATATATGTAACATCCATAAGGATATGAGGTAAAAGGGAAAGAGAAACTAGTGTGTAGGTTGAAGAAGAGCTCATATGGCTTAAAACAGGCTCCAAGGTAGTGGTATCTAAAATTTGACAGGTTTATGTTTGAACAAGGTTATATTAGATGTCACTATGATCATTGTGTTTGTCTCAAAAGGAAAAATGGTGGAAGCTATATTATATTGTTATTGTATGTAGATGACATGCTTGTTCTAGGTTCTAACATGCAGGAAATAAATGTGCTCAAAACAAAATTGGAAAACTCATTCAATGAAGGATTTGAGTGTTGGAAAACAAATCCTTGGTATGAGAATAACTAGAGATAGGAAGAATAAAAAATTAACATTGTCTCAGAGTGAGTACATAGAAAAGGTGTTGAAAAGATTTAATATGCAAAATGCAAAACTAGTTAGTATACCTTTGGATATCCATTTCAAACTAATTAAGGAGGTGTGTCCCAAGACTCAGAAAGAAATGGTGTATATTTCTAAATTTCCATATGCATCGGCAGTTGGAAACTTAATGTATGCAATGGTCTACACAAGGTCTGATATTACACATGAAATGGAAGTTGTAAGAAGGTACATGAACAATCCCAGAAAAGAACATTAGATGGCGGTGAGGTGGATTCTTGGGTATTTGAGAGGTACCACAAATCAAGCATTATGCTTTGGTGGTTCAAACGTTTCGCTACAGGGATATGTTGATGCAAATATGGCGGGTGATAGAGGTAACAGGAGGAGCACCACATGTTATGTGTTTATTGTAGGTGGAACAGTTATCAATTGGGTTTCAAAACTGAAAATTGTTGCTGGACTCTCAACAACAAAAGTAGAGTATGTTTCTGCTACAGAGGCTAGTAAAGAAATGATTTGGCTATAAAGGTTTATTAATGAATTGGGTAAGAAGTAGGAGTTGGGCAGGTTATACAGTGACAGCCAGAGTGCCATACATCTTGCAAAGAACTCCGCATTTCATTCCAAGACTAAACATATACAGCTCAAGTACTATTTCATACTGTCATTGTTGGAAGATGGACAATTGAAGCTAGGAAAGATACACACTAGCCAGAATCTTGCAGATATGTTAACAAAAGTTGTAACCAGGGAGAACCTGAGATTCTGCTCAATTTCAATTGGTCTTCAAGTATGATGAAGAAGATGAGAAACATCCAGGTCCAAATTCGAGTCATTGTCCAGCAAATGAAGCAGTGGTGGATTTTCTATAATCAGTCTCCAAGTGGGAGATTGTTGGGTGTGGAACCTAATTATCTTCTTTATTCAAGGGTATCACCACATTAGACCCCAATTCATAATGTGGCGGAAACACCACCTGTAATATTTGCACTGCAAGGGAGGTCCCGGGGGGGGCTGCAATATTTGGGAGCCCCCCCAGCGCCCCCGAAGCTAAAAATAGATGTAAAATTGCCTTGTAAAATGTTGTAATTTCGTAGTCAATTTGGGTCGTTAATTAGGTGAAGATCTGATGGTAGAAGTTATGCTTAATTTAGGGTTTTTTTCCCTAGAAGGAAACCCCTCGCTATATATGAGGAAATTGTATTGTAGCTATGTACATCTGTATTCTGGGTGAGAAAGAGACAGGAGATTGTGAGAGAGTGAAGAGGGAATTACAGTAGATCTGTTGTAGGTTGTATCTCTTAAGTTTGTTGGATAATATACAAGCAAGGATTGGTTGTTTCCTGTGGACGTAGCCCAAATTGGGTGAACCATGTATATATGTGTCTCTCTTGTTTTATGCGTTTTCTGTGTTTATATTTTTGTAATATATTTTATGTGTTCCATTTCTCTGTAATATATAATTTTCTAACAACTTGACTATGTTTGGGGACTCAGAATTGGTGGTGAAGCAAGTAAGAAATCAATTTCAGACAAAAAACCCAATATTGAAGTCTTACAGGAACGAAGCATGGGATTTGGTTGAAACTTTTTTTTAACCTTAAATATTCAATTATTTCCTAGAGAACGAAATAGGATTGCTGACTCTTTAGCAATTTCCAGTAGTAATTTCCAACCCCCTCAAAACCTATTACTCATGTACGAGGTTGAGGCCAGATACAAACCTTTAGTACCAGACAATGTGAAGCACTGGCAGGTGCTTGAGGACGAGGAACATATCAAATTCTTTATGGAGGTTATTGGCAAATTCTCAAACTCATTGATTGATTATGGAGGAATCTAATGTTGGTCACAAAATATTGCAATTAAAAGGATATACCATCCCCAGAGGGTTAGTACCATTGGAAAGGATTTTCAAATCAAATGATTTGGCTACTAAGCCAACTGAACGAGAGATTGAGGAATATGTGGAAGAATGTAACATTGGCACGAAAGGAGATCCAAGAGTCATCATATTTGCTAAAGGAGTCCTTAAAAAATAAAAACAAAGGTTTCTTGACCTTTTTAAGCAATATATGGAGGTGTTTGCTTGGTCATATGATGATTTGAAGACCTTTGACACTAATGTCATACAACACAAAATTCCTTTAAAAATTGGAGTGAAGCCATATAAGCAAAAACTTAGATAGATTAACCCTCTATTACTCCCATCAATCAAAAATGAGGTGAAGACATTATTAAAGACTAAGATTATTTTTCCTTTGAGAGATTCATAATAGGTAGCAAATTTAGTCCCTATTAGAAAGAAAACTAGAGAAATACAACGATGTGTAGATTTCAGAAATCTAAATAAGGCCTCACTAAAATATAACTACCTTCTACCTAAGCTAAACTACATTCTGCAGAAAGTAGTAGGCTCTGCCCGAATGTCCATGACAAATGGTTTCTTTGGATACAATAAGGTTGTTGTACACCTTGGGGATCAGAAGAAGACAACCTTTACTACACCTTGAGGAACGTTTATGTATGCCAAAATACCTTTTGGCCTCATAAATATTGGAGCTACTTTCCAAAGAGTAATGGATATAGAATTTGTTGGAGAATAGGATAAATTTGTAGTGATTTACTTTGATGATATCATTGTTTTCTCAAAAATAGATGAAGAGCACATTAAACACTTGTATCTCACTTTTGTAAAATGTAGGAGGTATGGTTTGTCTTTAAACCCCAAGAAATCACAGTTTGCTTTAAGTGAAGGGAAGCTATTGGGCCACATCGTGGAAAAGGAAGGAGTGAATATTGATCCCAAAAGGGTGGAAGTGATTAACAATATTCCATTACCACGTAAAAGGAAAGAAATCTATTGTTTCTTGGGAAAATTAATTTTTTTAAGAATATTTATATCAAACTATGCTGAAATTGTCAAAGACATCATATAAATTTTGAAGAAGGATAGGGAATTCAAGTGGACTATAGAAGCCTAAGAATCATTCTCCAAAATAAAAATAAAAACTTTGTAGAAGCCCTAGTCTTAGCTAACCCAAATTATCATAGTCCATTCCTCATTTTTTTCTTTTGCCTCTCTTAACATGGTGGCAGTTGATTTATTGCAGAAAATAGTGAAGTACAGGAGAAACCAATTGCATTTTTCAGCCAAGTGTTGCGAGATGTTGAGCTAAAATACAATATTTTAGAAAAGTGGGCCTTTTCCTTAGTCAAGGCTCTGAAGTATTTTCAGATTTATGTAGTGCAATCCAATACGTTTTCTTATGTACCTGCAGTTTCTATGCAAGAAATCCTCGTGTAGGGTGTCATTGAAGGCAATAGAGGAAAATGGATTGCCAAAATTCAAGAATATGATAAGGATATCAAACCTACTAATTTGATCAAGAGGCATGGATTAGCTAAAATATTGTCTGAAGCTAACCGTGATGCCTTGGCCATAAACCTACTGGTAAATGAGGAAGGCAAAAGTAGAGGATAAGAAGAACAAAAGAATATTTAGGCCTCAACACAAAAAATATAGATGAAATACCTAGTCTCACATTGGTATAAGTATCTTGTCAATTATTTACTTTTTTTTAACTACCCATTGAATTTCGAAAAATTTAAATACAGGGCCTTGAGGCTACAACCCCAGAAGTTTTTTATCTCAAAAAACAAATTGTACTGGAAGGAACCACTGGGGACATTTCTATTATGTCTGGTAGAAGAGGAGATTCCTAAGGTGGTTGATGAATTCCATAGTTGATTCTATGGGGGACATTACCATTGGAGAGCTACAACCCATAATATTCTCAAAGTTAGTTTCTATTGGCCTAAATTATTCAGTGAGGTACATACACATGTTAGGGCCTGTGAAAAATGTCAAATTTTTGTAGAGAAGTATAAGTTGATGTTGAATTTCCATGATCTTATGTCTAGGATAGAATCTTAAAATCTCGGATGCTACCAAACCAAGAATCTCAATGATACTAGTTTTCATAGTGGAATATAAACAAGAGTAAATCACACATGCATAGAATATAGACACCTTTTTACATTTTTCAACCCAAATTCATTATATTAAACAACATATAATACAACAATCTAGGGCTCTCGTACCAGGGTTAATGGCCCACATTCATCCACTAGTACAATAATAAAAACTAGGGCTTGGCATTCGTACAGTGACAACCAATCTTCCCTTAACAAGTTACTCTGACTGTCTAGATGTCGCATGCTCCCTCAGTTCCTCTTAATCGTACCATGTACCTTCCCATCCTTTGGCTCCCAATCTGTAGCTCCTACCCCTATCAATGCTCCAAGTCCATCTGACCACTGAATTTCGGTTATCAATCTGCTCTCTAGTTGTGCCTTAGTCCATCAAGGCTGCAACACATCAAGACTCATGTCGAGTTATTCACAACTCCACTTGTGAACAACTCTCAACTACCCAATTTTTCTCCTCAGCTATTCAAAAACTTCAGCCCACTATGGTCTTCCTGTGTTGATCCAGTTAAGACAAACATAGGGCACAAAGGATTGCCACCTATCACTGCAAGATGTCCATCTCCCATAATGAACATGGGTTAGGAGGACTACCCATCATCTATTTTAGAATTCCTTCTCCACGCACAAGTATTAGGCTCCAAAAACTTCTCTTGGTTAATTAGACCCTTGATCTCAACAACGAACTCTCTCACAACTACCTTTTTCCATCAAGGTGTTGCTCACCGAGCTCCAACTTGGACACTATCACGTTGTCCTCTAGTAGATCATAAGTTCCCAATCACATCAACACTTTCTCCACTCTCACACTGCACTCCAACAGACCAAGAGTAATCAAGTGCATGCTATAGCATATGCACCTAGTTATGGCATCCTCACACCTAGGAGACCCTTACACATGACTACCCACAAGCTTCTCCAACTATGCCCTTTGCTTTGCAATAGAGGAGCTATTGAAAAAATCTAGGCTCCAAACTTCACTGTGAAACTCCCCACTTGTTAGGGCTGCTAACATGTCACGTAAGCCCAACCTCCTTTGCTTCCATAGGCTACAGCAACTTTTTCCACACCAAGACACCTACATCACTCCATAGCATGATCTTCTCCTAGTGGGAGTTACTTCATGCCAAAGGCAACTCCAACAAATGGCTCCCAACAACCTGCAATGTAGATTGATATAAATCCTGTCAAAGTAATGACCCAACACAAGATAAAATATGCTCTCTACGTCTATCAACTACAATTTTCATTTACTGCACCTGGTTATCACACCTAGCATATTGAAATAGCCCTACACACAGTCCCTTAAATGACATGTGGCTCCGTTTATTTACTGCGACCTTCTCATGGAGAGGTATCCACCTCTTCTGTTGTTGTTTTGGGAATGAAAAACCCTCAATCCACCCTACGCTACCCTCAAACAAGGTGGTAGTAGATGCATCCTACCCACAGTAGCTTCAGTTATATCTCCAAGGGTTTGTCCTCCCTTTATTTGCCACGGACTACTACAGCAAGGCCTGTGACATACTATTTCAAGGATAAACTACCCACAACAAACCCTTAAACATTCTAGACTTCACTTATGTATCTCAGACCTCCTTCCCTACAATTCCAGTCATCAAAAGAGACCCAAAACAATCCTTTCTCCCACACTAGTCAACCCTCCTTACTACGGCCTAGAACATAAGTGTCTTTATCCTTGTATGTTGCCTTGTGATGCACAAATGGATGAGGAATAAGCCTCATACTCACCCTCTATTAATACCAAAGAGAGGGGCTCCAAAGTGTCACATTTTAGGGTTTTCCAACTATCATTAGCCTAACATAACCTTAGGCTGGCCTTGACAATTATGGTGTCAACCCCAAAATTACATTCAGAAATACAAACCTCCACTTATACAACTCGGAATTCGATAATTCTCAAAGCGTTGGATTCTCCTTTCTGCACTCTATCGTATCATGCCAGCACATGTAGAAATTTTCTCTCAGAAATGCCCAAGACATGATTTGGTACAAAACCACAAGCTTGGGTTCCAATCCCACAAGCCTACTTGTGGCACTTTTCCCTCCAATCGCTAAACCCTAGGGCTTGGAGTACCTCCCAAGCTACACAAAAATCAACAGTTGACACCCCTCCCCTTGATCCTTGTTTTTGTAGAAGAACCCTTTAGAAAATGGGATCTAGACTTCATTGAAGAAGTACACCTACCATTTGGTGGTAAACACAAATGGATAATTACAGACATGAAATATTTCACAAAATGGGTGGAGGCCATCCTGGCCAGAAATGAAATCGATGCGGTGGTCATTAACTTTATGGATGATAATATCCTCGATAGATTTGGTTGTCTAAGGAAGATTATCACACATAACACTCAGGTATTTAAGTCTGCCAAAAGTATAACATCAGCGTGGGCCACTCCACCACCTACTATCCATAGGGAAATGGATTGGTTGAAACGTCAAACAAAACACTAGTGAGGATTCTGAAAAAGACCATATCAGAAAATTAGAATAACTGGGACTCGCAACTAAAATTTGCATCATAGGCCAATAGAGTTACTACCAAGAGTGTTAGAAAATTATATATTACAGAGCAATGGAAAACATAAAATATTACAGAAACACAAACATAGAAAATGCATAAAACAAGAAAGACATAGATATATGTGGTTCACCCAATTTGGGCTACATCCAGAAAAAACATCCAATCCTTCCTTTTATATTATCCAACAAAATGAAGAGATACAACCTAGAGGAGATCTGTTGTAATTTCCTCTTCACTGTCACACAGTCTCCTCTCTCTTTCTCACTCAAAATACACATATATACAACCACAATACAATTCCATCATATATATTGAGGAGTTGACTTCTATGGAAAAAAACCCTAAATTAAACATAACTTCTACCGTCAGGTCATCCGCCTAATGAATGGCCCAAACTGACTACGAAATTACAATATTTTACAAGGAAATTTTAAATCTATTTTTTGCTTTGGGAGCGCTTCCCCCAAACCCCTTCCAGGGGGGGTTCATTCGCCCACCCTGGCAGTGTTGCCACCACATTACGAACTGGGGTCTTGTTAACTCTACTATACAACAAGGATTTTCTATGGTCAGAGACATGCTTAGTCTGTGTGGTTGTGCTCAAAAGGGTCGAAGGCATACACAAGGGCCACTTCATTTAGCAGACAACCATATCCTATCGCAATCACAATCGCAGCTTTCAGGAGGAAGAGAGGCCGAAATGCAAAGAATTGTTTCTTATTAAAAATATCAGGAACGTCCACATGCCACGTCACAATCGCAATCGGCGATCACAGCTTTCAAGAGGCCTTTTATAAGTCATGTCTATAACATTGCCGATGGTTGATTACCGATTGCCCCTATCGGATGTGATATTGCTATTAAACCATGTTACAATGCCTGTCGGGTCCACAACAATATTTCTATTGGCAAAAAACCAAAGGAGGACTTACAGAGGGGCACAAGACACTGCCAATCAGCGATCGTCGATGATCGGATCGGCGGGTCACATCGGTAGAGGAAAATCGGCACGGACCAGGAAGGAGGAGCAATTGCGATTAACGATTAAATGTGGACCATTGATCGCACGCAGATCGACGGCCCACGTTACATCGCCGGATCGCTATCGGCAGAAACCAAAGGGGCAGAGCCTTTACATATACATGCATGCGACCCGATGGGCCGGACCTGATGGCACTACAAATGATTTCTTATAAAATTTCAAGGCCGGGAAAGGCAATTTTTCATGTTTTCCAGCATTTTTCATGAATTCCAAATACAAAGGGAAGCGAGGGAACTGGTCGGCTGCAATTTGCGACAGCAACTGAAGAGAGGACCCGATAAAGGAATTAATCATACTTGAGGACTTTTGAAGTCTGGAAGAAGCAGAATGGGTCGGATTTCTCAGTATTATAGCGTTTTCTATATACAACAGAAAACAATCATTATTAAGCATTTTTCAAGAGATCACAAAGGCCTGAATACCCATCCCATCACCTAAAAAAGGCCGAGAGACAGAGAAAAAAGGTTGGAGGTGGAAAGGTGATAGCACAACATGATGTAGCCTACAACAGGAGTGATCAAGGAGCATAGACATCACAACATAACCATCTCATATTCCTGAAAGGACGAAGGTGGCCAGTGTTCATCACTTTGCGCAGTTACTCTTCAACCACTACATTCAACAAACAGAATGGCTGAGAAGGAAAGGACCAGCCTCGAGCAGATCACAACATTTACCAGTTATGGAACTTCTTCCATACTACACTCCACCTGCTCGAGAAGGACAGAGAGCATCTGAGGAGATCAATTTTGTTCATTAAAGCAAGCAGATTGTAGCAGAGACGCCATCAGAGAGTTAAAGCGGTTGGTGGTTCATTATGACCCCTCCACACATAGAGTAGCAGAATATCTTTGTAATCAAACTCTATATATACCCAAAAAATAGATGTAATGAGGGTTGATGGTTGTTGTTTTGATGTAAGGTTCAACTTCTGGAGACTATAACTACTTTGATACTTGCAGCATCTCGTCTTCATTTTTAGCTAATACAAGCTTCTTTTGCTGTTAATTTCTCACTTTCCATTTCTACTCTGTTCTAGGTTGTGCCTGTTATGCATTTGTTCATGTTCTCTTGATATTTAGCATTGGAGGGGCTATCATCCCACCTTTGTGTTGAAGTCTAGTATGTATCATTGAATGTCTTATGCAGGTTTCTGTTTACTTAGTGCCAGAGAGCTGTCATCCTGTCTTTGCATTAGGAAATAGATTTGTAGACCTCTTTACTGGTTGCAGCCGGCCATCACATGGTCTTGTGCATTTGTTGGTGTGCTCAGTATTCTCCATGTTCACCTAATCCTCAAACTGTGAGTTTGGTGGTCTAAAGCCTCATAGTCTAGGGGTGTTCACCCATGTCTGGAGTTAAGCATAGTAGAAGTGGTTATCTGCTTGAATATGGATCATTCCTTCCATTCATCCATTTCCAACACTTTGTTGAGTTTGTAATGTTCCCGAGCATCTCCGAGGTACAATCTAGGAGATTTTCTTGGGGTGATAACATTAATTGGCGCCATTCCTGGGGAGAGGAGATTGAAGCTTAGCTTCCCTGGGAAAACGACACAGTTCCAGATTTTGATGATAGACAGAGTCTGGGCACATTTCTGGTTGTAATCATCTATCTGGCGACTCCACTGGAGGAAGACCAACCTTTGGCGACTCCACATTTCAGTCTTGGCTCAGTTCGTGAGACACACTCAAAGAAATCCTCAGAAATCGCCAGTTGTTATAGTGCCTGACCCTGAGAATATTGTTAACTCGAAGAAAACATCACAAAAAGGAGCATCAGGATCAGGTAAGCCCAAGAAATCTTATTTGTCTCTGCATGAGAAGTTTTTAGTTGAAGATACACAGTTTGAGGATCTAGAGCCTAGTATTGCTAGTGAAGAATCACCTGCAGAGATTCATAAAGCTCCTTGTCCATTTAGTTCCCCTTTGGATCCCAGTCCAAAGAAAGTCTCCCATACAGTCCATCATATTCCCTTGTCTCTGTCATCCATTTCATTGTTCCCCACTATTCAATCTACCAGTATCCTTCCACCTACCCCAGTCATGGCAGGCCAGCAAGCACCTGCAAAAATAGAAAGAATCTTTGCTGCTAGGTATGGACCCTTGGTCTTGCTTGTTCGTTTGAATTCTATGCCTACAGGAGAGTATCAAAAATATATGCCTAAGTTCACTAGTACAGAAGGAATAACAGCTGAAGAGCACCTTTAGTCTTTTTATAGCTATGCCGATAACTTCGATATAAGTGAAAATGATGTGTGGATGAGAGTTTTTGCCCAGAGTCTCGATGCAGAGGCTTGAAAGTGGTTCAGAGAATTTCCCCTGGATATATTGTTGATATTGAAGCCTTAGATGAAGCATTTTTGAAGCACTAGGGAGATAAAAAGGATTTGTTGTATTACCATACTGATTTTGGTAACCTGAAGAGGGAAAATGGGGAATCATTGCCTGATTTTAATAAAAGATTCAATCGTATGTATAATAAGATACCGGCTGAAGTAAAGCCTACCCCCACCTCTGCCAAACTTGCCTATGCTAGTGCCTTTGACTCTGATTTTTGCTTGCTGTTGAGAGAAAGAAGATGTGCTACCCTAACTGAAATGCAAGATGCAGCACTAGAGGTAGAATCTAACATTATGGCTGCTGAAAATCTCAGCAGTCATGCTGATAGGAGGAGGCAGAGAGGTGAGGCATCTTCTTCCTCTGCCTCACCTTCCAATCCCAAATTTGATAAAATGACTAAGATGATCGAGTCATTGGCTGCTAAAATATCTAAGCTGGAGGTTGAGCAGAACTCTGGGAAGACAAGGTTTCCAAACACATTTGCTCCAAGAAACCCAAATCCATTCAAGAGAGAAAATGAACAAATGCAAATCATTCAGAAGGGTAAAGAAACTAACGAGGATCAAAGAGTTAAAGCTCCTTTCCAAAATGTAGTCATGGAGGAGGAACATATTGAAGATGAGGATGAAATTCACTGTATGGAAGATAAAGGCAGTGCTGCCTTTTTAACATTGGCTGCATACGAAGAATCTTTGATGTAGGAACAAGACAGTCAAAGGTGGGACAGAGAGGTTGTTCTACAAACTGAGGAGTAGCAAAGATATAATCTGAGGTCAAATGCAAATAATGTCAAGGAGAATCCTACCCAAAGAGCTGTTGTCCAAACTGAGTCACATAATATCAAACAAAGAAGACCAACAGCTGATCCAGTCATCCTCAAAGCACCAGTTCAAGAGGTAAGAGGTTCTAACAAGTTACCTCCCTCTTTCAGCTTTAAATCAGAAGTCCAGAAGTTAAAAATATCTGTGCCTCTGGTAGAGTTAGTAAAGAGTGAAGTGTTTAGAAAGCCTATCCTTGAAGCTCTTGAGCTGAAAACCACACAAACCTCCATTGACTCTGTCAATTTGCAAGATGATAGGCCTGCAGTTGTGCTTAGCCCAATGACCAAACCTGCTGATGATAATTCTCCATCATTTTATGTCTCCTTGACCATCCATGACAAAATCCTCCACAACTGCCTACTAGATACCGGGGCCAGCCACAATCTAATGCCTAAAGCGGTCATGGAAGAGTTAGGGCTTGACATCACCAGACCATATCATGATTTATTCTCATTTGATTCAAGAAAGGTGAAATGTCTGGGGTTGATTAAAGATTTAGCCATTACCCTAACTCAGCTGCCCATGAAGAGTATGATGACGGATATTGTGGTAGCAAATGTCCCTCCCAAGTTTGGCATGCTGTTGTCCAGAGGGTGGACTAAGAGATTAGGTGGGACATTACATAATGATCTATCTTATGCCACGGTCCCAATTTTTGGAGGAGAATGCAGGAGATTATACAGAGAAGCATAGCTGGCATATATCATTAGTGATGAGAAGAATCCTTCTAATTATCTTATTTATGCTGTGGACACCAATTTTGGAGCATGTATTCTCCAAATAGAAGAATCTCAGAAGGCCTCAATGCAGCTTAAGAAACCAATAGTTTAGGCTGAGGAAGAGCAAGTAATTTAGGTTTGGGAGATGTTCTTTGATGGAGCATGTTCCAGGGAGACTGTAGGAGCAAGGGTGGTGCTGGTATCTCTAGAACAAAAAAGCAAACAGCTGTCTTTGAAGATGGCTTTTCAAGTCATTAATAGCATAGCAGAATACGAGGCTCTGATATTGGGCCTTAACGCAGCTAAAGACAGAGGAATCAGAAGCATAAAGGTGTTCGGAGATGTTGATTTGATCATTCAACAAGTAAACAGAACATTTCAAGCAAAGCATCCAAGGCTGAAAGCATACAGAGATGAGGTATGGAGACTCAAAGATTCCTTTGATAATTTTTGTATTTCATATATCCCTAGAGCCAAAAATCAGCTTGTTGATTCCCTTGCTATGTCTTCTAGCATGTTTATCCCTCCCATGCCTCCCAGACTAGTTTATGAAGTCCAAATGAAGTACAGACCATCCTTGCCTGATAATGTCCACCATTGGAAAGTTTTTGAAGATGATGATGAAGTGAACTGATTCCTGCAAGTCATTGATGAATTTGTTGAAATGAAAATTGACCAAGAAAATGAAGCCTTGGAAGAAAGCCCTCAATCCCAGCTTAGAAATAAAATTGGCAAAGATAGCATTGTCCAGCTTCCCAGCAATCATATTCCTAAGGGTTTAATTCCTCTAGAAAGATTGTTTGACCAGAATGACGTGCCCTATAAAGCTACCCAAAATGAAGATCAGTCTACAGTCTGTAAGCATGATATAGGGAGTCCAGGTCAGCCAAGATACATAAATCTGTCCACGCATTTGTCTGTTGACCAAAGTTCTGAATACTGCAATTTAATGAAGCAATTTGCTGATGTCTTTGCCTAGGAATATAGTGACCTGAAAACATATGATAAGAAGATCATCTAGCATAAAATCCCTTTAGAGAAAGACACCATACCTTTCAAACAGAAGTTGAGACCAATAAATCCTATGCTCCTCCTTCTGATTGAAAAAGAAATTAAAAAGTTGTTGGCTGCCAAAATTATAGTCCCTCTCAGATATTCAAAATGGGTAGCCAATTTGGTTGTGGTGAGGAAGAAAAGTGGAAAAATCAGACTCTGTGTTGATTTTAAAAACTTAAACAAGTTCTCTAAGAAATACAATTATCCCCTACCCAAGATGGAGCATTTGCTGCAAAAAGTCTCAAGAGCCAAAGTGATGTCTTTCTTGGATGGATTTTCTGGGTATAATCAGATTGTTGTACATCCAGATGATCAAGAGAAGACTGCATTCACCACTCACCACTCCTTGGGGTACTTTTATGTATTCCAAGATGCCTTTTGGATTGATGAATGCTGGAGCCACCTTTCAGAGAGCTATCTACCTTGATGACATAACAATATACTCCAGTAGCCATCAAGACCATTTGCAGCATTTGAAAAAAGTGTTCCTAAAGTGAAAAAGGTTTGGTATTTCAGTCAATCCTAGAAAGTCACAATTTTCTTTAGAAGAAGGTAAGTTGTTAGGACATATTGTTTCTACTGCAGGTGTCCGAATTGACCCAGAAAGAGTAAAAGCAATACAGACCTTGTCTGTCCCGAGATCAAAGAAGGACATCCAGTCCTTTCTGGGTAAGATTAATTTTGTGAGAAGGTTTATACTAAATTTTGCAAAACTGGTGAAGCATATTACCTCCATGTTGAAGAAGGGGTCAGAGATCAAATGGACTAATGCAGCTAGAAAATCCTTTGATTCCATTAAAAAAGCTATTATGGAGGCTCCCACTTTAATCAGTCCAGATTTCAGCAAGGAGTTCCATATTTTTTCTTTTGCCTCTAATGACACCCTTGCAATGGTTTTATTGCAAGCAGATGAAGAAGGCTCAGATAATCCAGTGGCATTCTTCAGAAAAACCTTAAGGGATGCTGAGCTGAGGTATGATATTATTGAAAAACAAGTGTATGCTCTTATCAAGTCTTTGAAAGCTTTTAGAGTTTATATTCTGCATTCCAAGATAATTTCATATGTACCCTCTGTTGCAATAAAAGATGTCTTAACACAACCTGACGCTGACAGAAGAAGGGCTAAATGGATTGCAAAGATGCTTGAATTTAATATAGAATTGAAGCCCACCAAACATATCAAAGGTCAGGGTCTTGCCAGATTGTTAGCTGAAGAAAACTGCAAAACATTGGACATAAATCTCATAAGCACATATGCAGAAAGTGGTCAAACAAAGAATAGGAAGCAGTTGAACCAAGAGAAAAGTAGTCATTGGCAAAAAATCTAGCTTCTTGTGATTGGTACTCTGCAATAGCTAATTTCTTGCTGAAGCTAGAAATCCCTCCAGGCTCAAGCACAAGTCAAGCCAAAACTATTAAGCTTAGGGCAGCTAAATATTTCATTAATGAAAATCTGCTCTATTGGAGGGATCCATCTGGAATGCTTTTGAGGTGTCTGGACAAAGAACAATAAATAGAGGTTATTCAGCAGTTTCATTCTAGCATGTGTGGAGGACACCATTATTGGAAAACTACAACCCATAAGATCCTCAGAGCTAGGTACTATTGGCCCACCTTATTTTTTAATGTCTTTTCATTTGTTAAATCTTGTGATAGGTGCCAAATATTTGAAGGGAAACAGCAATTGAAGTCCCTACCCTTAAAACCAATACATGTAAAAGGACCTTTTCAGCAGTGGGGCTTGGATTTCATTGGAGAAATAAATCCACATTCCAGTGGCCAGCACAGATGGATATTAGTAGCCACTAATTATTTCACTAAGGGGATTGAAGCAATCCTGACCAGAAAGGCTAATCATAATGTGGTCATTAAGTTTTTGACAGAACATATCTTTACCAGATTTGGTTGTCCACATAAATTAGTCACAAACAATGCAGCAGCCTTCAGGGCAAAAGAATTGGTGGATATGTGTGATTCAATGGGCATTAAACTGGTTCATTCAACCTCATATTATCCTCAAGGCAATGGTCTAGATGAATCCTCTAACAAAAGCCTGATAAGGATAATCAAAAAGTTGTTGGAGGACAACAAAAAGAATTGGGATTCTAAGCTCAAGTATGCACTGTGGGCTGATAGAGTGACCATTAAGAAATCCACGAGGAATTCTCCATTCAGGCTGGTGTATGACACTGAGGCTGTATTCTCGTTTCAGTTAATCCTCCCTGTGGCAAAGTTCCTGTAGGAAGAACAAAGTGATGAAGATGACATGGCAAAAAGGATCACTGATTTAGCAGAGGTACATCAAATCAGAGAACAACTAGTTGAAAAGGCTGCCACACATCAGAAAAAGATCAAGGAAGCTTTTGACAAGAGGACAAAAACAAATAATTTTTAGGTTGGAGACTTGGTTCTGAAGTGGGATGCACTAAAAGAAAAGAAAGGAAATCATGGGAAGTTTGATGCTTTCTGGACAGGGCCTTTTATCATTTCTCAAATTCAAGGGAACAACACCTTCATACTGAAAAGTATGGGAGGAGAAGCAGTTTTTGATGGCCCAGTTAATGGGCGTTTTCTGAAAATTTATGTGGTTTAAGGTCTTTTGGCCTTAAAGTTGTAAATATTTTGTTTATTAGTTTAGTGTAAGAAAAGTAGACTCCATGCCCAATGTAACACTAGGAAATTTTGCTAATTTTTTTTTTACAGGAAAGGCATTGATCTGCAAGTTCTTGGGACCTCACAGGGAGGATCTCATCCCTAGAAGGAGCCAGTGTTAGCTCTACTATACGACGAGGATTTTCTATGGTCATAGATAGACTTGGTCTATGTGGTTGTGCTCAAAAGGGTCCAAGGCATACACAGGGGCCGCTTCATTTAGCAGACAGCCATATCCTATCGCAATCACAATCGCAGCATTCAGGAGGAAGAGAGGCCGAAATGCAAAGAATTGTTGCTTATTAAAAATATCAGGAAGGTCCACATGCCACGTCACAATCGCAATCGGCGATCGCAGTTTTCAAGAGGCCTTTTATAAGTCATTTCTATAACATTGCCGATGGTCGATTACCGATTGCCCCTATCGGATGCGATATTGCTATTAAACCATGTTACAATGCCTGTCGGGTCCACAACAATATCGCTATCGGCGAAAAACCAGAGGACTTATGGAGGGGCACAAAACACTACCAATCAGCGATTGCCGATGATCGGATCGGTGGGTTGCATCGGTGGAGGCAAATCGGCACAGACCAGGAAGGAGGAGCGATTGCGATCGGCAATTAAATGTGGACCATTGATCGTGCGCGCAGATCGACGGCCCACGTTACATCGCCGAATCGCTATCGGTGGAAACCAAAGGGGCAGGGCCTTTACATATACATGCATGCGACCCGATGGGCCGGACCCGATGGCACTACAAATGATTTCTTATAAAATTTCAAGTCCGCCAAAGGCAATTTTTCATGTTTTCCAGCGTTTTTTATGAATTTCCAAATACAAAGGGAAGCGAGGGAACTGGTCGGCTACGATATGCGACAGCAACCTGAAGAGCGGACCCGATAAAGGAATTAATCATACTTGAGGACTTTTGAAGTCCGAAAGAAGCAGAATGGGCGGGATTTCTCAGTATTACAGCATTTTCTGTATACAACAGAAAACAATCATTATTAAGCATTTTTCAAGAGATCACAAAGACCCGAATACCCATCCCATCACCTAAAAAAGGCCGAGAGTCAGAGACAGAAGGTTGGAGGTGGAAAGGCGACAGCACAACACGATGCAGCCCGCAACAGGAGTGATCAAGGAGCATAGACAACACAACATAGCCATCTCATATTCCTGAAAGGACGAAGGTGGCCAGTGTTCATCACTCTATGCAGTTACTCTTCAACCATCGCATTCAACAAACAGAATGGCCGAGAAGGAAAGGACCAGCCTCAAGCAGATCACAACATTTACCAGTTATGGAACTTCTTCCATACTACACTCCACCTGCTCGAGAAGGATAGTAGAGCATCCAAGGAGATCAATTTTGTTCATTAAAGCAAGTAGATTGTAGCAGAGATGCCATCAGAGAGTTAAAACGGTTGGTGGTTCATTATAATCCCTCCACGCATAGAACAACAGAATATATTTGTAATCAAACTCTATATATACCTAGAAAACAGATGTAATGAGGGTTGATGGTTGTTGTTTTGATGTAAGGTTCAACTTCTGAAGATTGTAACTACTTTGGTACTTGCAGCGTCTGGTCTTCATTTTCAGCTAATACAAGCTTCTTTTGATGTTAATTTCTCACTTTCCATTTCTACTCTGTTTTAGGTTGTGCTTGTTATGCATTTGTTCATGTGCTCTTGATATTTAGCATTGGAGGGGCTATTATCCCACCTCTGTTTTGAAGTCTAGTATGTATCATTGAATTTGTTATGCAGGTTTCTGTTTACTTAGTGCCAAAGAGTTGTCATCCTGTCTCTGCATTAGGAAATAGATTTGCAGACCTCTTTACTGGTTGCATCCGGCCATCACATGGTCTTGTGCATCTGCTGGTGTGGTCAGTATTCTCCATGTTCACCTAATCCTCAAACTATGAGTAATTTGTGGTCTAAAGCCTCGTAGTCTGGGGGTGTTCACCCCTGTCTGGAGTTAAGTATAGTAGAAGTGGTTATCTGGCTTGAATATGCATCATTCCTTCCATTCATCCATTTCTGACATTTTGTTGAGTTTGTAATGTTCCCGAGCATCTTCGAGATACAACCTAGGAGAGTTTCTTTGGGTGATAATAGGTCCAATGGGGTGATACCTCTGAATAAAGAAGATAATCAGGCTCAACACCCAACAAAGAGGTCAAGTGGGAAGTCTCCTTTTGAATTAGTAAATGGAAAGGCTACAGTTTTCCCTATCCAACTAGCCATGTCAATGGCTAAAATTCTACAAGATGTTTAGGAGGAGCCCAATTCTATAACCTAGAGAATAAATTAGCTGGTAGAACTACATGAAAATAGAGGGTAGGTAACTCAGAATCTTATTAAATATCAGGAAAAGATGAACACTCTTTTTGAAAAAAAGGCAAGGGACAGATCCTTATAGCTAGGAGATTTGGTACTTATATGGGATGTTATAAGAGAAGTCAAAGGAAAGCATGGGAAGTATGATCCCTTGTGGATTGGACCTTTCAAGTTATTTGAAGCAAACGGAAACAACACCTTCTTACTAGAAAATTTGGATGGTGAGGTGCTTGAATTGCCCATGAATGGGAAGTTTCTCAAGCTCTATTTTCAGCACTAAAGAGGTTCATTTTCACCCATTGTATATTATCAGTGAACCATTGTACGTACTAGTAATATTTTATGTTCTTACTACTTCTATTTTGCTTTATGTTTTACCTAAATAAATTGACTCCATGACTACTAGATAGAGGCACTAATCAGTAGGATCTCAATGCATTTCTTGCAATACATTTTCCCAAATTGGAGCCGATGTTGTTAAATATATGAAAAATATTTCCTTTAGCCGAAATGACAAGTCAAAGCCAAAATTTGGAAGTTGAAAGTTGAAATTCAGAAGCCAAAATCCAAAAAGATGAAGGAAATTTGAAGGTGGGCCACTTCTTAAAAACCAAGTGACTAATGGGTGGATCACCGTTCATCATGGCTCAACCAACTCATAGAGGCATTTCAGGGGGGGAATTGGCATGACCAATACGTCGGCGCCACCCCCTATAGTTTAAAATTAAACAGGGCGGGATCATCGAATCGATGACTAAGATTAACTCATGGTGGTCTCAACTTTATTTTTCCTCCCACTCATCCACCCACCAGAGAGAGGTGGGGACCACACCCGCCATGCATTGGGTTGTAAGAATGAAAACAAGCGAGTGCTGAGGTAATAGTAAATTATCCCCTCCATGTTCCACCTGTCACCCTTCCAATTATTCTCCACCACGTGTCTCCCCCTCATGACCTTGTCTGGCGTTAGATGAACATTTCTCTCCACCCATAAAGGCCCTACCTGTTTAGCCATTTGAATTTGAATTCATTATTCTTGCAACTAAGTTCTCCCACTATTTAAATGGTTTATGACGTCATTCATTTACCATATTTCTCCAGAGCTCCCCCCAATGCTGTTATCCAACTCTCATATGGTCAACCAGGTAATCCTCCAGCCTCTTACTATAGGAATTTACAGGGTAAATTCCTTAGATAGAACACCAAAGGACACCACTCAAAAACATATCACAGATCAGTACACTAGTAATCTTGACGTGGTTAAATCACTTAATGAGGGAAACATTCCATGGCCTAAGACAACGTGGCCACTTCAGGAAAGAAAGAAAATTTACATAAGCTTCTCTCTTGAATTGTCACCCAACAAATGACCCTCCATGCTCTTTAATAGAGATCATGGACCAATGAGGTGTTAAGCCACATATCAAGTGTCAGTAATACTGAGGAGAGAATGAACCATCAGATCACTTCATGTCTAGAACATATTGTGACCATTGGATTGTAAGTTACAAAAATTACATACTAAATAAACAGACTTTATGTTGGGCCTCAAAATGGTCCCTATTTTCACTCCATTATTCACCAATATCTTCACATTTTACCTTCATGTCACCTCCATTACACCTCCATATCATTCCATTTACCTCATTATTGGGTTATAACTATACTTATACCTAACAATTAGAATGAGTTTGTTGACATGTGTAGGTACAAAGGAAGCTTCCAGGGCATCTTTATGTGGCCTTGAATGATCAAATTCGAATTTGATAAGATAAGCCTCATGGAAAAGATCATGGAGAAAATCATGGACCTCATGGAGGAGATCATGGAGGATAGGGTTATGTGTCTAGATGGTTGAGAAATGTATGGAACTAAAAGAGAGATTAGTGGATCATCATTATGAGTTTGTTATCTCATCCTATTGTATAAATAGGAGTACCTCCTCCATTCCAAAGGGAGGACTCTTGGAGCATTGTATCCAACTTATGATGGCATAGAATAAAGCTTCATTTTTCATATATTTCCACTATGTAGTTTTAGATATAAGTTTTACATATATTTCCATTATGTAGTTTTAGATTTAATTTTCCTTAATGTAGTATATGGAATAATTTGTCTTGTTCTTAAGAGAATTGAGCTCACTCTAAAAGGATGAGAGAAACATTTTATTTCATATTAGATCTTATTTCATTTACTTGTTTAGATGTTTGAGGATTTGTTTGTGATTGATGAATGAGTTTTAAATTAGAATCTAATCAGCATATGAGAGGACAACTAAGGGTCTAAGTTAGGCTCTCTCTCTCTATTTGATTTGTATGATAATTGAAATTCATTATTTTGCTTTTATGTTTCAAGTATCATATGAAGAGATACCAAGAGTCTAAGTTAGGCTCTCTCTCCATTGATTTATATGGTAATTGAAATTCATTCTTTTTCTTTTATCTTTCAAGTCATTTCATTTCTTCTGCTTATGAATGAATCTTATTTTAGTTTGGATTAGTACATGAGAGGACAATCAAGAGACTAAGTTAGTCTCTCTCTCTACTTGAATCTGAACAATAATTAAGTTCATTCTCTTGTTTTCATTTCAAGTTTTTAGTTTCATGTAATCAATGATTTCTCTATGATACTGTAGGGAAGGACAACCAGGATCTCCTTAGTTAGGAGCCTCTTCCCTTGCATATTATATTGAATCATAAATAACTTAGTTAGATATAGAGTTAGTTGCCTACTCCTGCATATATTTTGCTGGCATCATCACAAGCTTACGAGTTTCCCTGGTTGATAATTTAATGCAGCAATTTAAGCCCAATAAATTGCCCAACACTTTACCTAACTATAAACTAGACCAAATTATACTTAATTATTTCCTATGTGTCAGAATATCCTAACATCCCCTCTTTGTACATCCTTCAATTCTATCCCAAGTTGTTCTTAACGGGGGGTGTTCTTTAGATAGAACACCAAAGGACATCGCTCACAAATAGATCATAGATCATAACACCAGTATTCCTGACGTGGTTAAAACCCTCAATGAGGGTAACAATCCATGACTTGAGCTAATGCGACCACTTCATGCAATTTATTAATGTAAAAGAAAGAAAATTTACATAATCTTCTCTCATGAATGGTCACCTAACAAATGACCCTCCATTCTCTTTAAATAGAGATCATTAGCCACGGATCAAGTGTCGATAATACCGAGGAGAGAATGAACCGTCAGATCACTTCATGTCTAGAACATATCGTGATCTTCGGATTGTAAGTTTAAAAAAGTACATACTAAAGAAACAAACTTTACCTAACTATACACTAGACCAAGTTGTAATTCATTATTTCCTATGTGTCAGAATATCCTAACACCTACCTATAATTTTTGTATCCATTCTGAAAATGAAGAAATAAGCCCCAAATACCACCAAAGCGCAGGAAGCCAAACCCTCATCCTACATTGACTCACTGATGGACACAGAGGCACAAATATTTGACCTATCCTATCCCTAGCACCTATCGGACCTTTGGTTTGACATGTATGACATCCACTTCAAGGGAGAGGACCCTTTCAGAGTAGTTTAATCAACACTATATTACCAAATTTCACCCTCTGTCTATCTTCTTCCTGGGTTCATTTAATGGCTTGTTGTGTCTTACATTGAGAAGAAGAAATTTTTTATATCTTCTACCGAAGTAAAAATCCTAGAGGTGACCCTAGACATGATTCAAAATCTCTAGTATACCATGTTGACAAGGTTAATCCTCTCTACGGATAGAGACAATCCCTCTAGCCCAATGAGTGGGTCTAGCAACTGAAATGACAATCAACTAGACATCTTCCTAGGTTATAATTGAAAACAACAACGAAAGAGATGGCCTACCTTGTTCTGATGCTATTCTGGTTTTCTTTGTTGAAGACTCTAAAATGCTTGTGTCATGGGCTTGTTCCTGCATCTCTAGATGTTTATGCACTTGCACAAGTTATCAAAACACAACAAAGCATGCCAAAACAAATAGAAAATCCAATGAAAACCTACTTAACTGATCAAGGAATGTCAAGCTAAATGATACATGGACATATAAATTTTGGGAAGATGAACGAGGAATTGTATATTATTAGGAAATAAAGGGAAGCTTACAACCAAATCCTTGATGTTGATAGGCTCTCCTTGAGTGGTAATCCAAGTACAAGCCAAGAACTCTCCAAGATCTCCTTCTCCAAGTCAAATGAATAGCCTTAGGCACAATCTCAGCATAAGGGTGCAAATATACATAGACCAACCATTTTGGAATGGGAGAGGATGAATTTATAGGCTGGGAAAGGGAGTTAGGACCTCTCCAAAGATAGGATTAGGCCCACATCTCAAGGAGTTATCTCATAGGGATAAGAAAAAGAGTTCAACTTGGGAGGATTCAACCTCATCTATGCGATACAACCTCCAGCTCTCTGATTTGGAAGCTTCTAGATCATGAATCCTCTCATCCCCTTTGGGAAAATTACCTTTTTGGGGTCATCATGGGTATGCAAGGGAACAAAGTGACGCCATCTCTTGCTAAGTACATTGCAACATGCGACCATCATTGTTTTAAGCCTAATAAGAGCGATGACTCTCATTTTAGGGTTTTAAGAGCTATTTCTTCTGGGAAATCTCAAGGAATTTTCCAAGCAAAGTCTTAGGAGGAATCTAAATTGTATACATGGATGAGTATATTTTATATTGGTCATGTTTCAGGCACTTTGGGGTATGTCACAAGTAAGTGCAAGAGTCGTGACAAAATACTATGTAACATACCCGGTTTCTCCTGAGCTACAAAAATTGGCCCTTGACCACCAATCCTTGTCTATTGTTGGTACTTTTCAAATACCTCTACCTTTATAGACGTAGGAAAACCTATCCTCACTGTAATTACCCAGTTGTTTGGGGAGGATGATACTAATATTGCTACCAAAGCCACCATAGGGTTTTTGAGAGAGATGATGTAGCCAAGCCATCTGTTTGATATACCTTCCTTCCTAGATGAGTTTATCAAATTCTAGCTGCACCACTTTTCCGTCACCTCATTTTTAAGATATTACTCCATAATGATTTATGTGTTCCTATATACCCATGTATATGAATTTGAATGCCCGGGTCTCAGTATAATGGATTCAAACAAAAAAACAAAGTTTTTCTTTGATTAGGATGTTGTTGTCCGGTAGAAACCTGACAATGAGGCCTAACCCTAATTCATATCCTCTTATATGGCTTTTGCATACAAAATCATCCATAGTGTCTACCCCCCCAGAATATTGCCTCAACAAAAAGAGATCCTCCAGCTTAGTAAGGACACCAAGGTGGGTGATTGGTATTTGTTTGAGAATTACACTGAAATTAGGGTTTACGGATGTGAGCTCCCTCCCTACCAATTATTTTTTTTCATTCCAATAAGGATACTTCTGTTATATTTCATAAAACAGAGCCTACACTTGGATCAAATCCAATTTTTTCCTACAAAGAAAGGATATATGTTCAAATTTGGTTAACCAATAGGTCCTTTCATTGTCAATACTAGGCAATCACTTCAACCAATTGAGATTTTTCTAAAAGAAATTAATTTTGAACTAGGGGATATTTGGTATTATCACCACCATGGTGTCATTGCAAAGAAAATAAAAGGAATTAATGCTCCAACATATGATCATGAATACAGGTCAGAAGTTGAGTGGAAAGCTAACGCTAATTCTTGGCCTATTAATACAGAAATGGAGATTCAGACTCAAACATAAAAGGAAAAGGCACTTTAAGGGAGTGTGGATGAGACAAGAGATATAGAAATGGAAGATATCCATACCAGCAAAAGGGTCAAAACCCAAGAAGAAGTGGAGTAAGAGATTGAAACCAGGTTGACCAAGACAAAGCTAGATCAACTAGGCTTCCATGTGACCTTAGAAGACTCACTGCAAGCTTCTCATTCCTCATCTATAGAGGTAGCCCTTCTAAGTGATGAGCACCAGTATTGTAGCAAGAATGTTTCAACTCCTGGGGCTACCGGCTTTACTTTATCAACCCGGGGTTCGTACAAACTTGGAGGTGACAGTGTTGTATACACAAGTAAAAGTGATGGTTCTACTTTTTGTCACTTTTCAGCTGGCAAGAGACCACTAGGGTTTTCAAGACAAACTTCTATGGATTCAAAAGAAGCTTGATTACTAATGAAGGAAAGAGAAATCTACTCTAGGAATAAGCTTGTCTACTCCAACAAGGAAAAGGACTAAAATCCAATGCTAAAAACACACCATTTCCTAACTAATTTATAAGAAACTATGCTTTACAAGAATGCCAAGCTAACATGTATGTAGTTCTAATATCCTAAGCATGGAAGTTCAAAACATCAAACATTACTACTGTGCATGTAAATGACTGAAATAAATATGCTTTTTTCTTTTTGTTCTTTTTAGGGAAAAACAAGTGTGAAAGAAAATCTCTTTTGGTGGTGTGGAAGGTGGCTTAGGGATGTTGGTGGATGGTTGGAAGGTTTGGGATACCCTTAGGTGACCTTGTGTGGATTCCTAGAGGTTTTCCCTCAATTCAGCCTCAAAACAAACCACTACAGGAAAACCTACAGGATGTCCTAAAAACCTACAAGATTCCCTGTATTTCTACAGGATACAGCCGAGATCAAAACGATGGGTGTTGAAGGTGATGGAAGGCTTAGGGAAGGTGGTTGGTGGATGGAATGGAGTGAGAAAATTCCTAGGATCACTTAGAACTCAAACCCAAGGATGGGAGATGATTGAATTTGCTCAACACGCTTGAAGAAGTTTCCTTGAAGAATGATGAAATTGGTGAGGGTCTTAGTGAAGGTGAGGAATGAACATGGATGGATGAGGTTGCAAGAAGCTTGCTTGCTATGAAATCTTTCTCTACTTCTGAAACACCTACACTGCATCAAACAATGATATTTTCCCAAAAATCATGCAAACAAGAAGAATTTAATGAGCTAGAAAAACAGAGTTTAAGGTGTTAGTTGTCTACTTCATGCATGAGGAAAATTTGCAGAATAAGATGAATTCATTGATAAGATATACTGTAAGACTGAAGATGGAAGAAATGATGGCTAATACCTACACTTGTAAACTGATAAAATGCTGGCTTAAGCACAGAAAACTCTAAATTCTATGAGAAAGGAGAATTTTGTCTTTTTGGGGCTACATGGGGGTCCTTTCCTCAAATCATGATCCATGAAGGAATAAGTGACACAAAGACACCTATTAACAACTTTTTGGTGTTAATTTTATCCCTTCTAACCTACTATTAAAGTAAAGCACAAATGGAAGCAACTAATAAACAAACTAATCAAATCTACACTACTTGCAATGAAATACTTCTAAGGAAAATTAAACCATGAACCTATGAAACTAATATGAGCATACATATACAAGAAGAGGAGCCTTTTCTTCTAGGGTTAGGCCCTAACCCAAGAGCTTCAGCCCTCTGAGTTAACTTAGTGTTGGATCAAGAAAAATCTCTTTCTCATTATCAAAACAGAAAATTACATAGCAATGTCTTCCACAAGTCTGGAGCTTGAAAATAACTAGTGTTTTTACAACAAAAATTCAAATCCTAATGAGGCTCTAAGCCCATTTATTTATACAACTGAAGTCTCCAATTGCTTCCTTAAATATAGGGAGGCTCGACTGCCAAACTCGGGATGAACTAACTCTTTGACTATCACTTGCTCGGCTGCCTTTTGATCTCCATGACTTTGCTGCTTATACTCTGAGCTAGTGTGATTGATGGAGGAATATTCGAATGATGGAGGAGTAAATGAGGAGGATTTACCTCCTACAATATCTCTTCCTTGTCCCATTCGAGTTTCAGCCTTTAATCTTGCCAAAATTCCCTGATTTTCTCTCACAAACCTACATTAATGCACATTAGTCCACTAGGCATAATATCTCACTTTGACTCATCTCATTAAAAAAAATATAATCAAAACATGTAATAAATTGTGAGAAGAGTTGATTTGACTAAGCCAAGAAGTGAATTAAGGTCCATATAGTTACCCAATGATGACGCTCATCATCACCCCCCTACTGAAAGTGTTTCTCATCCTTTGAGCAACTCAATCAATATCCATGTCTTTCATAGCCCTAGTGGCTTCCCTGACATCCCATGCTTCTGCTGTGGGTTCTTCTTCTTGTGCATAGAATCCTGCCTTCCTTTTTATCTCCTCCCACTACTTTCTTTCTTCCTCTTTCTTCTTTCCTTCTAACATCCCCAAGAGTAATGGTGGACTAAGTCTCAAGCCAATCCAATTGACTTTGAGCCCTTGGATGGTTTGTTTTTACATGGGTGTCATATTAAATTCTTCTCTCATCCTTTGAGGAGAGTGGTACTCTATGATTTTCAAACTATATGGCAAAGTATTCCATCTCCTTTGGCAAGCTTGCATGTTTTCATCCCCTAACAATCTGAACATATCCTCAAAATGTGTAATTGCTTGCTCTTGGGTAGCAAGACACCTTGGTGCAAGTTGAGGATCATTTGCAATTAAATTATGTGTGCTAATGACAACAATTAGATTGGACTACTCAGCTCTTATCATGATAGGCTCTGCTTGTTCCCTTGCCAATATCTTGTTCATTTTTGCAGCCCTTGCTTCCTCATGGTTCATCCATGTTACCAAAGCCATCAGCTGTAAATACCCTAGCTTTTCATTAGGGTCCCATACATTCAGATCTCTCAAGGCCATGTTATGCAAGTAGAACTCAAACATGTTAGCCCTATCCTCCAATGTACTTTGATCACAGAGATCAATGAACTAACTATAATCCTAGAATGGCATAGTGCCTCTATGTGCGAGGGTCTTGATTTGGAACTACAACCATTGTTCCTTAAGTTATAATTCATAGGACTTAGTTGGCATCCTGCACTAGATTGCTTCCAAAGATAGACTGGCCATGGATACCAGTTGATTCTCTCTTTCTTGTAGATGTCCTTTCAACCATGCATTTTCTGCCTCCAACTAGGTTTTCATTATGGCCTCTTTGTCCCTCAGGATACTTAGTTCTTTTCCCATCTCTTTGAGATTTTCCTCCATGTGATCAATGTCCTCCACTCCCTTGGACTTGGAAATATGTATCCATCTATGTGTTCTGGCTCTTTCTTTCTCAAGAATAATGGGATGGAAATTTTTTGTGGAATGACCCTGCGCCATTCAATAAATCTGTAGTAGGAGTCAAGGTTAGGTTGAGGACTAAGTTCCCTTAGCTCTGGGTCCTATCTCTTTGTTTCTTGCTGCATACTTCCTTCTGTATCCAATTTTTGAGTTTCTTATATGTTTAGCAGAGTTTCCTGTAGGACTGCCTCTACTTCCTATAGTCCTGTTGTGTATCATGTAGGATGTATTTTCCTTTGGATGAGGTAAATCTAGTCACAGGCCTTCTCTCATAAGTGATAGGACACTTAGGGGAGGTTTGTGTTGAGGATCCTTCTCCTTGAGATTTTGTAAGAGGAGACATCTTCTCCTGTTGTTTAGGTGAGTCCTCAATAACAATGGGAACCTTGGTTGGAGTTTGAGGTTTGCTCTGCCTTATCCTTGTACTTTTTCTTGTTCTGAAGTATAAGGGGCTTTGCCTATGTCTTTTGCCTTTTTGTTTGATAGGGTTGCTAAGGGCAGTGAGGGTATTCGTTGCCTCTTTCTCAGTGGGTTCTGGAGGCGCCCTGGGTGACTCCTCCTTGTCCTCTGCCTCCTCTTTTCCATTGCCCTTTTCACCTTTTTCCTTCTCCTCTTCTTCTTTGTCTAGATCCTCATCTTGTTTATCAATTTCCTCCTTGACATCTTCCTCTGTTTCTTCATCACTTCCCTTCTCTTTCTCTTCCTCTTCCTCCTCATCTATTTCCTCTTCATCCTTCTCTATTTCTTCTTCATCTGTTTCAGTCCCTTCTTCATCCTTTTCACTGATAGTAGGGCTTCTATCATATGTGAGGGCCTTGATATCCTCCTTTGTTGGCATGTCTCTGAAAATTAACCCATGGTGGGCTAGTTGTTGGTAGTTTCCTTCCTGCACCTTCATGCTTGTATCTATCAGTGATTTTAGAAGGAAGTATGATATGCGGACCCTATGGTGAGGAGGTGTTTCTGCTCCAAACCTCAATTCTTCAGGAAGCCTAAAGTGATATCCATATACCACTGTATACCTACCTTCACATGATATGTATTTTATAAGGTGGTAGTTTACCTCATTCCAGGGGTATGGTAGGCTTTCTCTCCTAACTCCATTTTTGTCTTCAATGGGCTCCTCTCCCTCTAAGAAGAATTTATTCTTTGTAGTTTGGCTATTTCCCTTGTCTTCCTTTCTCTAAGGCACTCCTAAGGGAAGTGTGGCAATTCTACCTATGATTTCAGGGGTGATCTCTATGGAGAGGCCTCTCACCACAACCGTGGCATGGATTATGGTCAGTGGAATGAGGAAGAGAGAAAAATCTCGAGCTACTTCATCATTATACCCCCTTAATTTATCAAAGTATTCCATCCAAATATGCCTTGTGAATATTTCTAGCACATGAGGGTGTTGGTGAATCCTTACAGTGTTAATTGGCTCCCTTCTATTAAACTCCCCTATCATTTTGTCTCGTGAATTTGAGGAGAAAAGATGTATGATACAAAATTCTAATGAAGGAGGAAATGGGACTGAAATTTCTATGGATACAATTCCCTTATACAGTTATCAATTCGAATCAAACTAGGAGATTTTTTTGTTCTTTTTACTTGGAAAAATGGGAGGAAATGTAGAGCCTACCTCCTCATCGTTCTTGATGTAGCCAACCCTTGTGTATCCCCCTTTGAGATTTCTCTCTGCCAATCCTGTAGACTTCCTGACTGTATCTTGTAGGATTCTTGTGTGATCCTGTAGGAAGTCCTGCACTGCAAAAAATGAATTTTTCCTCTCCTATAGGTTGCTTGGGGACGAGAGTGACCTTGTTAGAGTGAGCCTTGAGAATATGAATGCATGAGTGCATGGGGATCAAATTTTATTTCCTCTTATGGTCGAGTTGAGTGAGGTGGTATGTTGGCAGTCGAAGTACGAATTTCTATTTTTGGATCGTTGGTCCCCACTACCACATCATCATTCCCCTCACCTCGTAATCAACTCCCACTTCGAGCATCCATAGTCTCTACTGCTTTTGACCTCATTCACCTTTTCTTTGACTTGATTACTGCCACGTGTGTGAGGACTAATTTTTTTGTCCTCTTTGATTGAACGAAGGTGGCCAAGTTAACTAGCCACCTTTCTCTTGTAAACCAACTCGTCCACAATCTTTACATATTTTTATTACATTATGCCAATGAGAGATTGAAGAGAGATACTTACCTGTGGTAACAATACTTTGCTGCAGTTTTTTGAAGAAATGAGGTTTTCTTTGTATGTTGGTTGCATGTGATCTCTCCTTCTTCTTCTTTTTTATTTATTTATTGTCCTTTGATGATTTCCTTGATATGTAGGTACCTGGTGTTGAAGATGATGATGTTTCTGTTACTCTAGAGCTTCTTCTACACTTTGATCTCCATATTGGAAACTTGCTGCAACTTATGATTTTGATTCTGTGGGATAGTCTGCTACAAGATTTCCTACAGGATGTCCTGTAGCTGCTTCTCCATAAAAAAAATTAATCATTTCTACTGCTGGGACTTGAGGATGATGAACATGGATAGAGAGGATGTCTAGGGGTGTGTGAATAATGAGAAATAACCTTCAGGTGTTGTTCCCCTTTGCTCTCTGTCTAATTTTTTCTTTGTGTTTTTTCTTGAAGACTGTATTTTTTTTTTTAAAACTGTTTTTTTTAGTGATGAATGCAGGGGTGATCAAGGTGGAGAGAGATATGGTAATGAAGTGGTGATGTAGGGATTATTTTTTTTTTTACATGGGTAGGTCATTCCTTGCCCTAGGGTTACTTCCTTTAGGATTCCCAAGCCATTGTAATTCCTACAAGATCATCCTGTAGGTTTTCAGGGGATCCTGTAGGTTTACTAGGAATCCTGTAGAAAACACAGTACCCTTGCAAACTGAGGCAAATGAGGGAAAAAATGATAGGAATTGTGGAATGATGAAGGATAATGGATGAAGAAATAAAAATATGAGTGGAATAAGTCCCTTTTGATTCTCCTTTGATCTTTGATCATCCTCCTGCTAACTTGCAAACGATTTTTCATGATTTTTCTTTTCTCCTTTTTTTTTTTAAAACAACTAGTCTACCTCCAAGAGGTTTTCATCCTGGATGCTTGCCGTGGGCGCCTCAAGAGAGGTTTTCACCCAAAGATATTTTTATTTCTATTTTGTTTTTTTTTTACACTATTAGGCCGCCTCATGGAGGTTTTCACCTGAGTCTCGTTATTTTTTCTTTTCGCAGTGACTTTATGATGCAGGAGTTGAGACTTGCTCCACCACCATCACTATTTTATTACCATCAATGAAATATTGCTTTGACAATGGCCTCTTGTAAATTATCAATCTACGCCCATTAACGAGTAAAGGAATGGCATCTACATCTATGGTTCTAATCTGCACTGAACCATTATCATGACATCTTTCTATAACATAAGGCCCTAACCATCTTGTCCTTAACTTTCCCTTAAAGTTTTTATATCTGGAATCATATAAAAAAACCCAATCACCTTCTCGAAATGCTTATCCTTGATGTTCTTATCATGCTAGATATTCCTCAGTTACCTCTGTGTGTATTTAGGGCCTACATTCTCAACTCATCTAAACCACTCAACTGGAGCAATCTCTCTTTTTGTGCACTGATGAGATCTAGATCTAGTTGGGTTGCCATCCTCAATGTATTATACTCAAATTCAATGGAAATTAGGGACTTTTTCCCATAGACCAACTCATAGGGTGTGAATCTAGTGGTGGTCTTCCAGGTGGTATTATAGGCCCAGGTGGCCTCAACTAGTCTATCTACCCAATCTTTCCTATTGTTGCTAACCATTTTTGTCGGGATGCCCTCCAGCACTCTGTTGTTCACTTCCAATTTCCCATTAGCTTGTGGGTGATAGGGAGTGGAGGTTCTGTGCTTGATCTTATGCTAGCTTAACAAGTCTTCAATCATGTTGGAGGTAAACCGGTTGCCTTGATCAGTGACCAGGGTACCCAAATTTGTAAAATACATTCTCCCTTAAGAACTCAGCCACCTTCTCCTCTATTGTTGCCTTAATTTCCTTGGTTTCAGCCCACTTAGTCAAGTAGTCAGTGCACATAATGATATACTGATTTTTCTTGGAAGGAGGGTCAATAGGTCCAATGAATTCCATGCCCCATTTGTCAAATGGCTCAAAAGCAACTTGAGGTTGCAAAGACATTTCATCTCTTGGAGTAGGCTTTCCCATCCTTTGGCACTCATCACACTGACTAGTATATATTTTCACATCCTGATGAAGAATGGGCCAATAACCTACTTGTAACACTTTAAATATTGTCCTCTCTGCTGCAAAGTGACCTCCACAAGGCCCATCATGACAGGTCAGAAGGATGTCAAAGAATTCCTCCTCCCTGACACTTCTTCTTAGAATTTGATCCGGGCCTAGTTTGAAGAGGTTTCCCCTAATCCAAGTGAATGGGGCACTCTTCCTCACAATATTGATTTTCTCTTTGGAGGAAAAATTCAGTGGGAACTGTGTAGATACCAAATAGTTTGTTATGTCAGCAAACCATGCAGAGAGAACTGAAATGGAAAATAAGTGTTCATATGGTAACTGATCATCAACCATTACTTCCTCACCTATAGGCAAAGTTAATCTGGACAAAAAATCTGCAATAACATTTTCCTTGTCAGGCTTATCAACAATAGTTAGATCAAACTGTTGTAATAAAAGTAACCATCTAAAATTCAGGTGTTCACATTAGGTTTACTCATTAAATGTTTGATTGCAACATGGTTAGTATGTACAAATGTTTGATAGCCTATAATATAATGCCTAAATTTGTTCAATGAATTAACAACAGCCAGGAGCTCCTCTTCAGTCAATGTGTAGTTCAGTTCAGTCTTTAACGGATTCTTAGAGATAGAGTAAATGGAATAATGAAATTTTTCATCTATCTGGCCTAGGGTTGCTCCTATGGATTTTCGTGAGGCATCAACATGTATATGAAAAGGAAGGGCCCAATTTGGGCCTCTGACAATCGATGCAATGGTTAACTTTTCCTTCAAGGTGTCCAGGGCCTCTTGACAGCTTTTTGACCATACAAACTCAGAGTCTTTTGTTAATATAGGTTGTCGTTGATGTCAATATGGCAATGTTTGTGATGGACAATTCTTGTGACATGTGTGGTTTCCCATTGATGCCCATTGATCATAATATTGCCCATGGAGGATCCAAGGATTGAATACAGACATAATAGAAACAGTGGAACCGAGGAGGAAATATATCGGAAGCCATCAAAAGAGAAAGAGAGAGTAAAGAGGAGAAGCCATGAAGCCAAAGAATAAGAGGAAGAGTTCATCAGAAGCCATCAAGGAAGCAGGTTATTGCATATGCCCAAGGGTAAGTGCTATCAGAAGACCAAAGAGCCACAACGATATCAGAGGAGTAAAGAAGAAAACATCGGAGGAGCCATATCAGAAGTATCGCATGTAATATATGCCCAAGAAGAACCAATAGGAAGAAAACAGTAGAGGAGCATTAACAGAGTTATCAGAGAAATCATAATGCCTAAGAAGAACCAATAGGAAGAAAATAGCGGAGGAGCATAAATAGAGTTATCGGAGAAATCGTATCGGCAGTATATTACAACACGCCCTAAATAAATATCGCATCCGCCATACCACAAGTATTTAAAGTCGTATCATCACCCCAAATCTATCGATTGCGATATAATATGCGGACCCAATCAGTGTATGGTAACAGCCCTAATGTAATATCGCATTTGCCTATCGAAACTTTCATATCGCAAATTATAAAGGGATGCGAACCCGATAGTTCCATTATAATACACCTTAATACAATATCACATCTTTCGTATGAACTTTCATATTGCAAGTCACAAAGGTCATGGTAAAACCTTCGATTGCGATATAATATTGCAGACCCGCTGCACCATTATAACATGACTTTATACAATATCGCATTTGCAATATCTCTAGTTTCCAAGGGATGTCAAAACATCGATTGCGATAAGGTTTTGGACCCGACGGATATATTAACAACTGTTTAATATAATATTGCATCCACTCCTTCGGCAGTAGGGGAATCGACTATGTTATGTGAAAACCTCTGAAAGTTGTGATTGTGGATTAAGGGAATAACTTTGATTTTCATGAATGTTGTGATTGTGATTAATGTGATAACGTGCCATGTGGGACCTCCATGTGGGTATATCCTTGGATGAATATTAAAAAAGGGCCTCTCTGATATAATCTTTTAATGTGCAAACTCATAAGTCGGCCTCTCCTCCCAATGAACGTGTCTTTTGGTTATTGGAAAAACTCACATACATACAAGTTGAAACGCTTCAGTTCTGAGTATCTATCTCGAGCATAAAAATAGAGCATAAAGAAGTTCACAACTCATGAACTTGAAGAGACAAAGGAAGTCGAAGGAAAAGTAGAAAGAAATTCGAAGGTCAAGTGAGTGTAGAGGAAGTCGAAGGTCTAGCATAAGACGAAGGTAAAAACATTCTGTTGATTGGGTTAATATTTGAAAGGCTCAGACATGTGATAAATAAATCTATGGAAGAAGTATAGAACACAACTTCAAGAATATTTATGTTCAAGGAAATAAAGTTTCATCTGTCATCATTTGAAGGGAGAAGTAGATAGCACGAGCATTGAAGTGTTTTTGAATTTGTTTCTTGGAATAAGATATCGTGACAATAAGAAGCAGTCACTCCCGAAACAGGTACCGCAACAGTAAGAACAGAGGGTTGAAAAACAGAGAATTGTTTTTTTTTGTTCAGACATTGAGGCTTAGTGAAACTTATCAAAGATATCTTGTTGAAAAGCATCATCAGATCTTGGAGACATTATTGGAGATCATGATGGCTATTTCAAATCATCATGAGGTAACTTTCCAGACTCTGTGTGGGCAATATGAAGAGTTGTGAAGACTCCTTCATATGAAGACAGGTTTCCATTGATGATGTAGCATGGAGACTACAGTGAAGTTGTAGATTGACATAATTTAGTGAAGAATATTTTGGGAGAAGAGAATTACTATCAAACATATCTATACAAAATATAGTTGTGGGTTGGAGCCCAAAGGGTTGGTGCCCTGAAGGTTGGAGCCTCTAACAAACAAGGTTAGTGCCTTGACAAGATAGGCTTGGATCCCTTGGAGTTGGTGCCTCATAATTGGAAGGATTGGTTTCCTTGGAGTTGGTGCTCCTAAATCCAAGGTCGGTGCCTTGACAAGATAGGGTCAGAGCCCTTGGGGTTGGTGCCTCAGAATTGGAAGGATTGGTGTCCTTGGAGTAGGTGCTCCTAAATCCAAGGTTGGTGCCCTAGAGGTTGAAGCCTCACAAAAATTCCAAGTTGGTGCTTGGAAACAGTTTGGAGCCCTATATATATTGTACCTGATTTATTATAAGGATTATATTATAAAAGAAATTATTCCTATTGTTCATTTTGTGTTCTATATATAAATGATTTAACTGGTAAAATTAACAATTGAAAAGGAGTATTGATTCACCCCACCCCCTAGTATTTCCAACAATTGGTATCAGAGCCAGTACCTTCACTCAAAGCCTAATACCTTGAAGTTTTATCATTAGAACACAAATGGCGAAGCCAAGGAAGAAAGTCTCCAATCCTCCTAAAGATGTGTCTCCCTCTACCACTGAAATAGAAGTCAATCAATTTGTGAAGGCTCCATGGTTCAATGGAAACTTTGATATATGGGAAGAAAGAATGAAGAATTTATTAAAGACTCAAGGCACTGAAATCTGGAAATCAATGATTTTTGATAGCATGATGGATGGACAATCCAAGGAGTACAATGCAAAACCAATCAAGGCAATCTTGAATGGGCTACCAGATTCTATAAAGAACAATTTAGGACAATGTTCGTCAGCAAAAGGTATATGGGACAAACTTCATGACCTTCACTCAAAAGGAGCATTTACCATGACCAATAATAAAGAAGATGATCGAAACCAAGAAGGAAATCCAGAACCCATCATAGAAGCTAAAACTGAGAATGATGACATCAAGGCTAAAGAAGACCTAGAAGATGAAGAGAATGAAAAAGGTTTTGAAGAAGATCTCCTTGCTAAACTTATGGTTTCCATGGAAGAGATTATCAATTTGAAAAAGTAAAATGTGGAACTTAATAAGAAATTACTAGCTGGTGACCAAGACCAAAAAAGGAAGAAAGTTGACCTTGTCAAGCTTCAAGTACAAGAAAGGGATGAAGAGCTTACCAAGCTTAAGAAGGAATTTCATCAAAGCAAAAGAAAGCATCATAAAGAAGTCATATCCATGAAAAATAAATTTGATAAAGCAAACAAATGGGAAGATAACTTTTCAAGCCACCTTGAACAAAGACACCAGAGCTTGAACAAACTTGAAGAAGAGATTTGTCAATACAAGGAAAAAGTCTCCTCCCTTGGATCACAACTAGAAGAAGCAAGGAAACAAGCACAAGGAGCTGAGAAGACAATGGAAGTATTGGAAATCATAGAAGGACAGGTTGATGAAGTATAAAAGGAGAGAAACACCATGATATGTCAAATAAAAGCAAAGGATGGAGAAATCTTCAAATTAAAATCTGACATCAACATGTAAAGCTACAAGGATCAAGGAAGAAATGGAGAACAATCTAGCAAAGGAAAATGAAGAAATCTTCAAAATGAAGTCAGATATCATCTCCCTTAAATTAGAATCAAATGAAGCAATATGTATTAAGGAAGAGATTGAGAAACAACTTGCTAAGAATAATAATGATTACGAAAGATTGGAAGAAGAGATTGTCTCCCTTAGGAAAAAGGTTGAAGGGATGGACAAAATCTTGAAGAGCTCTCAAGCCTTGGATGACATGCTCAGCCATCAAATATCTCCATTTGATAAATCGAGTCTTGGCTGTGAAGGTGAACCCTCAAGCAAGGGTGACCATACTTGAAACAAAAATGATGTGAGGAAGCCAGAAAGAAATGTTGATGCTCCCAGTTCCAGCAAAGGCAAGGATAAGATTCAAGGCAACAATGAAGGAAATCCTATTCAAAGAATAAATGCAGATGATGTCAAGGATGCAAGAAGCAATGGTTATAATTAAAGTATATCAAGGCAGAAAGACTTCAGAAGTACAGCAAGGAAACCTTCTCCCAGGTACCAAAGTGTATTTCTTGGTTATTGTTATTCTTGTACAAACTTTGGACACATGGCAAAAGATTGTAGGGCATAACACAAAGATAAACACTATAGTACCTGACAATCTCTGAGAAGCAATTACGCAGGTAGAAATCATGAATTCTTATTCATGAACAACATAGAATGCTTCAAGTGTCATAACATTGGTCATATGGCACGTAATTGTAACTTGATTTGGGCACCTTCTCAAGCTAGAAATATGCCATATAAGAAAGTTACACAAGTATGGAGAAGGAAGAAAATACAATCCGAAAGTCCCTTGAACTCTCCAGCCAACAACACATATTATTGACCTGATCTTCGACAATATAAGCATTTGATGGGAAGACTCTGCCAAAACAGATGATGCATACAGTTAGGGGGGGCTGTGATTCTTAATCATTATTGTAGAAGCTATTCGTGAAAGGGTCCTTATGAAATCCTTGATGAGCTATATTAAAATTCATTCTTTGATAAAGATCCTTTCTCAAGAGCATTACATTGAAGAACATGATCTTGTAACCATTATTTGGACTGTTATTGAAGATGTTTTCCACTTGATCACTAAGGATAAATTGGAGCAGAAGAGAAGGCCATCCAATGCTAGAGAAATAGGGAAAATAACTATGTTGTTGGTATTACAGAAGTTGAATGTCTCGACTCAGGGATATGATGTGAGAATAGGTAAATCAAGGACAGTAATAGAGGCAACCTTCAAACAAACAAAGCATCTAGCATAATTGAAGCATTGCAAAAAGTTGTCAACCAGTAGAAAGAATTTAAAATACAGTCAAGGATTAGATATTAAAAAAAAGGGGGGAGAATGTTGTGCTATCAAATATAGCTCAGCAACTTAAGGAGAAGCACAGAGATACAAAGGAATCCTAATTTGAAGAAAGATAGCGAAAATGACAATTTCAGTGGCATTTTTCTCTTGATTCGAACTGTGAAGGCCTCTTAATTTTGATTGTGGAGACAACAAAATATGATGTAGAAGCATAAAAAATTGGACTTGGACATTTGGTGTATGACTATTTGGAGTCTGTTTTGAAGCATTGAAGTGGAGCATATTTAAGCATTGTTGAAAGCATTATGAAGAAGTTCTGAGACATGAAGAGGGGATAATGTACTAGTTGATGATGAGGCAGCAATCCTTTTATCTTGAGTAAAAATAAGAGCACCATAACATGGGGAGTAACATACCTATAAAAATATATTATTCATAAAGAACAGAAGTAGTTTGACGAGGGGAGCAGTTCAACAGGGGGAGTCCTTGTGCACTCCTTTGCCATTGATGTCAAAGGGGAAGAGAAGAAGAATATTTCCATCAGTGACAAAGGGGGGGATTGCTAATCTAGATTGTCATTGATGTCAATATGGAAGTGTTTTTGATGGAAAATTCTTGTGACATGTGTGGTTTCCCATTAATGCCCATTGATCATAATACTGCTCATGGAGGATCCAAGGATTGAATACAGACATAATAGAAATAGTGGAACCGAGGAGGAAATATATCGAAAGCCATCAGAAGAGAAAGAGAAAGAGTAAAGAGGAGAAGCCATGAAGCCAAAGAATAAGAGGAAGAGTTCATCAGAAGCCATCAAGGAAGCAAGTTATCGCATATGCCCAAGGGTGAGTGTTATCTGTTATAGCTCCAAATCCCACTCTTATGGTTTGTGATGCTGCACTCATGGCCTAGGGCAACCCCTCCTTCCAGACCTGGTCCAAAAATTTAAAAAACAGTGTTTTATTCCCTATACGCGACATTGCCCTAAGTTACACGCGTGTACACGCGGGTCTGTCATACCCAACCCGCGTGTGTCTATTAAAACACTTAAAAAATATATAATTTCCTCTTTTTCGGGCGGTGATCGCGGGTTTACCTGCTGGATCACCTGTTAGTGCCCGTGGCCCAACTGTTCCCAACCAACTCCTAACTAAAAAACTACTTTGGAGAGGGTATAAAAAGACATCAATGGGAAGGCCAAAGAGAGAGAAAGGAGAGCAAGATTATTATGCTGAGATTTTTCCCTTAGATCAGGTCTGAAGTCCTTGGTGCTGTCTGCACTTCCCCCATCTTGCATAGGAAACCCTTGTTTCCATGTATATTGGTGATCTTTCATCCTTGATACCATCATTGGAGTAGGACTTGGAAGGAGCTCTTGTCGGAGGCTTGAGGCTGGAACGAATCCGGGAGGAAGCTTGCTTGGAGCCTGCTGAAGGTGTTCAAGTGATATCTTTCCGATATCTGTACTTTATTTGCCTTTATTTATAAAGAAACACGTCTTTGTTCCCGAATAATCTTTCTTTATGCTTATGAAATTCTTGTGTTGAATTCTAGTGAAAGTGGTTACTTAAAGATCTTTTATAACTAACTTTATAGCATGAAGATGATTTATACATAAGTATTTGTACAGGTACTGTTGTGTTCTTTGATTTGTTTGTCTTGCAGGTCAAAGAAAGAAGAAGGGAACTCCACGGAGGGTTTGCACCCTAACGGTCTTCTCGAACGTAGGACCATAGGTATGTGCCCTAAACCTTAGAATTTGCTTAAAAGTAAAGATGATGGCTGTGTGTGTGTTTCTTTAAATAAGCAATTTTCAGTCTGGTAGAGTCTTAGCCCAAAGGACCCTAGGGGTACTTTCCCTTCAACCATTATCAGAAGAACAAAGAGCAACAATGATATCATAGGAGTAAAGAATAAAACATCAGAGGAGCCATATCATAACTATTGCATGTAATATATGCCCAAGAAGAACCGATAGGAAGAAAATAGTGGAGGAGCATAAACAGAGTTGTCAGAGAAATCGTAATGCCCAGGAAGAACCGATAGGAAGAAAATAGCGGAGGAGCATAAACAGAGTTATCTGAGAAATCATATCAGCAGTATATTACAACACGCCCTAAAGAAATATCTCCTCCACCATATCGCAAGTTTTTAAAGTTGTATCACCACCCCAAATCCATCGATTGCGATATAATATGTGGACCCAATCAATGTATGGTAACATCCCTAATGTAATATCGCATCCGCCTATCAGAACTTTCATATCGCAAGTTATAAAGGGATGCCACAATAAAAACTGCGATTGCGTTATTATTGCGGACCCGATAGTTACATTATAATACACCTTAATATAACATCACATCCGTGGTATGAAATTTCATATCACAAGTCACAAAGGTCATGGTAAAACCTCCGATTGCAATATAATATTGCAGACCCACTGCACCATTATAACATGAGTTTATACAATATCGCATCCACAATATCGCTAGTTTCTAAGGATGTCAAACCTTCGATTACGATAATGTTTTGGACTCGACGGATTTGTTAACAATTGTTTAATATCATATCACATCCGCTCCATTGGGAGTAGGCGAATTGGCTATGTTATGTGAAAACCTCCGAAAGTTGCAAATGCGGGATTAAAGGAATAACTTTGATTTTCATGAATGTTGTGATTGTGATTAATGTGATAACATGCCATGTGGGACCTCCATGAGGGTATAGCCTTGGATGAATGTTAAAAAAGGGCCTCTCCGATATAATCTTTTAATGTGCAAACTCATAAGTCGGCCTCTCCTCCAAATGAATGTGTCTTTTGGTTATTAGCAAAACTCACATATATACAAGTTGAAATGCTTCAGTTGTGAGTATCTATCTTGGGCATAAAAATAGAGCATAAAGAAGTTCACAACTCGTGAACTTGAAGAGATAGAGGAAGTCGAAGGAACAGTAGAAAGAAAGCTGAAGGTCGAGTGAGCAGAGAGGAAGTTGAAGGTCTTGCAGAAGACGAAGGTAAAAACATTATGTTGATTGGGTTAATCTTTGAAAGGCTCAGACCTGTGATAAATAAATATATGGAAGAAGTACATAACGCAATTTGAAGAAAAATTATGTGAAAGGAAATAAAGTTTCATCTATCATCATTTGAAGGGAGCAGTAGACAGCACCAGCATTGAAGTGTTTGTGAATTTGTTTCTTGGAAGTAAGATGTCGCGAAAATAAGAAGCAGTCACTCCTGAAACAGTTACCACAACAGTAAGAATAGAGGGTTGAAAAATAGAGAATTGTTTTTTTTTTGTGTAGACATTGAGGCTTAGCGCAACTTATCAAAGATATCTTGTTGAAAATCATTAGCAGATCTTGGAGACATTATTGGAGATCATGATGGCTATTTGAAATCATCATGAGGTAACATTGCAGACTCTATGTAGGAAATATGAAGAGTTTTGAAGACTCCTTCATATGAAGGCAGGTTTCCATTGATAATGTGGCATGGAGACTACAGTGAAGCTGTAGATTTACATAATTTAGTGAAGAAGATTTTGGGAGTAGAGAATTACTATCAAACATATCTAGACAAAATATAGCAGTGGGTTGGAGCCTCAAACAAACAAGGTTGGTTCCTTGACAAGATAGGGTTGAATCCCTTGGGGTTGGTGCCTCAGAATTGGAAGTATTGGTGTCCTTGGATTTGATGCTCCTAAATCCAAGGTTGGTGCCTTGACAAGATAGGGTCAAAGCCCTTGGGGTTGGTGCCTCGGAACTGGAAAGATTGGTGTCCTTAGAGTTGGTGCTCCTAAATCCAAGGTTGGTGCCTTGACAAGACAAGGTTGGTGCCCTAGAGGTTGGAGCCTCACAAAAAGTCCAAATTGGTGCTTGGCAATAGGTTGGAGCCCTATATATATTGTACCTGATTTATTGTAAAGATTATATTAATAAAATAATTTATTCCAATTGTTCATTTTGTGTTCTAAATATAAATTATTTAACTAGTAAAAATAACAATTGAAAAGGAATACTGATTCACCCCCCCCCCCCCCCCCTCATTATTTCCAACATCTTTGGCCAACAACCCAAATAAAGGAGAAGCCAACTTGCTGAAGTCTTTTATAAACCTTTGGTAGTATCTAGCTAACCCTAGGAAACTTCTGACATCTCTCTGCTTTTGTGGAGGTGGGACCCTTTGGATGATAGCTATTTTGTTTGGGTCCACCTACAGTCCTTGTTGAGATATTGAATGACCTAGCACAGTCCCTGCAGTCATCAAGAATTCACATTTTTCGGGACTGAGAGATAGGTTCATCTCAATGCATTTGTGCAACACCTTACCTAAGTTGGACAGAGCCTCCTGGAAATCACATCCATAAGGTGTAAAATCATCTATATAAATCTCTACCACATCATGGACTAACTTGGCAAAGATATTCAGGGTGCTCTTGGAAAGTTGCAGGAGCATTGCATAGGCCAAAAGGAAGGACCATATAGGCGAAAGTACCCCAAGGACAAGTGAAGGTGGTCTTATCCTGGTCTTCCGGGCTAATCTAGATTTGATTGTACCCGTTGAATCCATCTAGGAAAGAGAAAAACTTTTTCCCTGCCAGGCAATTTAGCACTTGGTCGATGAAAGGTAGAGGTAAATGGTCCTTCTTTGTGGCTTTGTTTAACTCCTTGTAATTGACACAAATCCTCCACTTACCATTTTTCTTTGGAACCAACACCAAATGAGAGACCCACTCACTGTCTGAGATAGGGTAAATAAATCTTGCATCTAGCAGATTTTTCAATTCCTCTTTGACTATATCTTTAAGAGCTGGATTCATCCTCCTTTAGGGTTTCCAAACTAGTGAGCAACCTTCTTTGACATAAATGTGGTGAGTACACACTGAGGGGTGCACCCCTTAATTTATTTGTAACTCCAAGCAAAGGAATCCAGATGTTCCTTTAGCAGGTTGCACAACTTTTCTTCTTGCTGAACAGAAAGAGATAGTTTGATTTTCAAAGCTCTCTCGGGGCTGAATTCTATGGTTTTGACATAGATAGGTTTGGAATCAGCTAAGCAGAGATCAATCGATTACGTTAAATAGTCATTAATTTAAGTGAAAAGGCATGTCTAAAAGACATGCCTAATCATGAAAGGTCACCTGCTTAGGTATAAAAGCAGGGCCTCATTGTAATGTTCATATCACTTATACATTTTATATATATTAATAAATTATTATTATAGATACATCGTGTATTTTTACATTCATGTTTCCAAGCTATTATTTTTTCTTGCTTCAGCCATAGTTTTTATGCTTCAGTGGTATCAGACCCATGGCACACGATATAATCATGCAAGTCTTTGAATGTTGTTCGTTGTACAATATGCCATTACGTTCACATCCTGAATTCATGGAGCAGTTCAGTAATTTAAAGAAGCATATGGAGCATCTCGTAGCTGTTGAAATTCCAGCAGGGGATAAGGTAGATACCTCTGTGGCTTCTGAGGTTTCAAAAGAGCCTGAAATTCAAAGTGGTTCGCGGAAATTGTGTGGGATGGGTCTCAAGCAGTGAAAGCAGCGAATGAATTCCCTTCTGACGAGGTAGGGGGAGAAGCAACGGCTCCTGCGATGCCTTTGAAGGAAGATGATATTTCGAAAGAAGAAGTTACGGAGAAATCTCCGGAGGTTGGTACTGGGAGTTACCCTACCGAGCTTGTTGCACCCTCTCTTCCTAAAAACATAGTGCTGCAGCAGGCTCCAGAAGAAACTCATCAGTATAGCAGAGACAAAGCTATTGCCTCCTGTCACACAAAAGCCAAGTCAATTGTTAACAGAAATCTTGCTTCCAACCATCATTTGTTCAAATGCTCACTGGCACAAAGGAATACGTATCTCCGTTGTGCCCATTGCAGGTTGGAAGTCAATTTCAACTGCGGATGCCATGATTATCCGAATCATTGTTTGTGCAAGGAACTGTTCTATCGTGAATTTATCCCCTGGCCCTCTCCACAACTGTGCTGGTTGGAGTCAAGATTGGATTTTGTTGACGACTTTGTAAATTTTATCGAAATAGCTGAAGTATTTACACAAAGATACCTGTTAACATCGTTAACAAGTCAGCTTCTTTCATTCTATTGTCTGTCTCCCCCGACAACTCCCTCAGACTGTGGCCATTGTCCGACAACCGATGAGGAGCTGCACATGCACACGCCGATTAAGAGGGGTTGCTGCCCCCCGCCATCAAGCGTTGTGCCCCCAATTCATGCGTCATACATTACGGTGCCCGATGATGTATCACGCCTTTTAAAATTATACTATGGTTGGGCGTCAACAGTTCAATCCCTCTTAGAGCAATGCTCCTATAATGTCTTCCATCTGTGAGGGTGCTTTGAGAAATCAAATGATATAAACATATGCTTCCCCAGTTATGCCTTGCCAATGCTCAGCTCATTTCTTGAGGAATTCATCTTCTCAGACAGGATGTTGGGATGTTTTATTTCAAGCCAGCCATTATTTTTGCTGCAACTTAGCCACCTCGACAGAATGAATGGGAGCAATATCTTGAAGCAGGATTCCAAACCTATTTGTTTACCATACCTTTGCAATATCCAATTCTTGAAATATATTGTTGAGAGTCAAGACAACCGATGATAAATCCTGGAAGAAGCGTGAATCCTCCCATAGCGACGTTGTCCAAACCATACCACCGTGCATAGTCGCAACAGCAAAGTATAGGTACAATATATTACAACATTAGAATTTAATTAATTAATTTTAATTAATTTATATAAATTTATTAATTTAATTAATTAATTTATACAATTTGATTAGTTTAATTAATTAAAAAAATAGAGTTATATTAAAAAAAAAAAAAAAACTAACTATACTAAAATATTATTATTATTAAAAAACAAAATTATTTAAAAAATATATATTATTAAAAAAATATTATTAAGAAACAAAAATTAGAGTTAAAAGAATAAAAAATAAAGAAATTTAGAGTTAAGAAAATAAAAATAAAAAATAAATTTGATAACCCTGGACTCAAATTGGAGTGACCATCGAATCATAAAAGATGAGCTACCAATGACGTAGTCAAATGAAGAAAGTATTAGCGGTCAAGTGAAAAAAAAAGGCATTCGTGGCAGATAAGAGATCAAGTTCTTTCATCAACAAGCTTTGAGGACAAAGCTTTTGAAGGAAGGGGCTATGTTATGAATATAATTCATAAAAAATAAATAAAATAAACAAATGTAAATATTAAAATAATCAAAAATTGATTACGTTAAATAGTCATTAAGTTAAGTGAAAAGGCATGTCTAAAAGACATGCCTAATCATGAAAGGTCACCTTCTTAGGTATAAAAGCAGGGTCTCATTGTAACGTTCATATCACTTATACATTTTATATATATTAATAAATTATTATTATAAATACCTTGTGTATTTTTACATTCAAGTTTCCAAGCTATCAGTTTTTCTTGCTTCAGCCATAGTTTTTATGCTTCATGCCTCCTGGTGCATCTAGGACAGAAATGTCCAAGGCTCTCTTTTCTTCCTCCTCTTTTCTTTTAATGTGCATAGTGTCCATCTGTATGGCAAGGGTTTACAACATCTCACTCTTGAAATCCTACAGCATGTTTTCAATTTCACCTTTGATGGATGAATTGAAGAGGATGGACTGACCATAGGTTGACTACCCCTACCCTTTTTCATAGTTTCCCTAGAATGATTTCTAAAGACAATCTTGATATCCTCACAAGGTAACTGGTAGATGTACCCTCCTGCTAACAAGTTTAGGGTATCCAGAAAATCTTCTCTTACTCCTCTAAGCAGGACTAGATTTAGTGACTCAGGGTCAAGTGTACACCTGGACCTTGTGTAGCTAAGCTGCAATCTTTCTTCATAATATTCTAGGGATTCATCATTTCCTAAGGTCATCCTAAAAATTTCCTCTTTAGTGTCTTTAGCCCTACAGTAGTCTTGATACTTGTTGTTGAAGGCTTGTTGCATATGTGCCCAAGTTGTGATGCTATCTCCAGGTAAACCCATGAACTAGCGCAAAGCTACATCCTTGAGAGTGGATGGAAATAGTTTCAACTTTTGCTCATTGTTGGGAACCAGTACCCCTAAGAGTCAGTTTTGGGGCTAAAAGCCCATGTTTTGGGGAAGAAAGCCCAAACTTTTTAATAAATATGTAAAGTCTCCGCATTTTGTGGTCACGGAGCATGAAGATGTCAAAGGGTTGTCCGCCCTTGTTTTGTAAAGTCTCATGTCGGCTGGAAAAATCTACCCATGGTCCACGGACCATGGGATTGTATAAAAGGGGAGTCTTAGAAGAGTATAAGGTAGAGAAGTAATGGTAGAAAGAGTGTGGGTAAGAAGTTCTAAGTGTTCTTGGGTTTTAGTGTAGGTATAGGCTTTGCCGCTGAGTGCGCAGAGACCTAGGGTGGAAGTCTGCAGCTGAGTCTGCGGACCCCTATACCTGTGTGCGTAGGGTGGATAGAGTCTGTACTGAACTTGAGATATCAATAAAGAGAACTATTCTGAAATTCACTGTATATCTTGTCTCTGTTTAATGCATCTGATTTTATTATGTTACGATCTGGGTTGCCTTATAATGCTTATTTGATGCACGAATGTATTTGATTATATTTTTTAATTGAATGCAAGCAAGAATATAGGTTTACATGAAGATAACTGTAAATGCATGGTAGATTAGGTAACACTTAAGATAACTTGGGAACTTATACAGTAACGTAGCCACAAGGCTGCTTAAGTGCTTGGACCTCTAGTTATGGTTGCGCGAAGATCAGTCAGGTACCTTCGCGGAGGTACTAAAGGACAGAAAAAAAGGAACACCGATAAGCCCTAAATGCTTATCGAACTGCACGAAGGTAGGATCAAGACCATATTAGGGTGTGGAAACTTGGCTCCAACATCCCCCATACTGCTTCGGGTGAGACTTCGGTCCGCACTCCACAGGATTATGCCAAAAGGGCTAGTAGTTTAGGGATTTGCTTGGCTTACTAACACTAAACCTGGGTCAAGGCCCATCAAGACAACAAATGGTTCTGTTGCCGAGACCAAGATCTACATGAGAGATGTGCGATGTCATATCATTGGAATCCAACTAAGAAAGAAATCAAAACCTGGTTGGATAGAAAGATCCATGAATTCACGACACAAGAAAACAAGAATCCACGATTGACGAAAGAACAATGGTTGGACAGATACATGTACACAGAAATACACGAAATCTTCTTTTGCTCCTTCCCGGTTTAGTTATACGAGTGGATCACGAAGTTGGCAGACGACCAAGGAAGGTGGAGGCTTGATAGTCTGATTGTTTGGACACCGGAGCTAGTAAGGAGGTTGGAAGCTTCTGAAGATAAGATCACGTGCATTTTCGACCATTGGCTTGACCACATCATAAGAGGATTTGTGACAAAGTTCATGGTTGATACCTCTGTCAGTTACAACAAAGCATAGCATCACTTCTTTAAACGACCGCGAGGTAAGTATTCAAAATCGCCGAATACTTGGATTAAGATGCTCTTGTGTGAACAACGGGTTATGCGGGTACCTTGATGTTTGGAGCTACATGAAGCAAAAATCCTTTCAGGGACGGAGGAAGAAAAGGTCCTCAATATAGCCCACTGATCGAACCTCCTTTAAGTGACAATGAAGGAGCACCATAGACTTCTCCCCTTAGCACTAATCAGTTGATAAGGGAAGGTTTCTCGCAAATACCTACATCTCCTCCACCCTCATTGCATCCATCAACACTGCCTCCATCCTCGCCTCCACCGCTCACTCCATCACCCATACCACCGCCACCTCCACTGCCAAATATGGTGAGCTCCGTAAAACTACTTGTAGTCAAGGGCGTAGGGAATGAGGACCCAGGCCAATTTTGATTCATCATAAAGATTGTATGGGAAGCCCAGGGCGTCACAGATGATCACATGAAAAAGGTGATGTTGGTTAGTTCTTTCCAGGATCGCGCGCTAACCGGGTACATCAAGTACTCTAATGATAACTAGGCAACTATGCTGGCAAAGATCCAGACAACGCTGAATAAGGAATTCAGTAGGCTTAAGTCTGAAGCGCAGTCGACTGTGGGATCCAAGGAAATCGCGATGAAACCAGGTGAGACCCCTTGGGAGTTGGATCAGAGATTAAAGTGAAAAATCCACGAAGATAATATGAATTTAACGGATGGGTAGCAACGCAAATGATTCATGGTTTCGCTCCTGCCTCACCTACGGGTTGTGCTGTCACAGCAGGAGATTACAACTTAGGCAAAAGCCTTGGACATTGCAATGAGACTGCTTGAAACACTAATGCAAGATCCGAATTTGGGGGTTCAACAGATTCATGTCTAGTTGCAAAACCTTTGTCTCAAGATGCAAAGTCCGAAGCAAGACAGAAAAGCTCATCCAGAGGCACGCGAAAAAGTTTGGTGCATAAAATGCAAAGGTCAAGAGCATTACAAGGATCACTACCCAGTCTTCATGAACTATGTTGCAGCAAGAGGACCAATGCCTCTAGGACCAGAGGCCGCGGTGGGGCCAAGTGCAGGGCCTGTGCTATGGTGTGCTATATGTCAAATAGCAGGGAAACATATGACTGATAATTGCCATTTTCTACAGAAATTTGTACAACCACCGCAACAACTGTTCTGCAATTTTTGTCAATCAGTAGGTCATGATGAACACAATTTTCGAAGTTATGAGTTCATTATGGATAGGACACTTGCATACAGGGTGTAGAAAGAAACACGACCACCAGACCAAGGCATTGGGGGAACGTAGGGTGAGTGTCAAGGGCGCGGCCAAGGCCGAGGTGGAGGAGGGCGTGGGAGAGGCCGAAGGCAGCTGATTTGTTACAATTGCTAAGGCCCAGAACACTACGCAAGGGACTGTCTGAATCCGACGTGATTTTAATGACGCTATTGTACTCAGTTTGACCATGCAACTGAGGATTGCCCTATATTACTGGCAAAGATTTGTGAAAAGCCTCCGCAGACAACGCAGAACCTTAAGATGATGAGTGCTGAGCCCTGCGAGGAATACCCTAAGGTAAACATTATGGTGCGAAGAGAAACCACGAATGGAGAGGATAAAGGGAAGTAGCCTAAAGAAGGCGAATAGGTCCGCAAAGAACCAAAAAATGAGACTGGGTTTGATCTGGAGTTTTCAAAAGAAACATTTATGGAAGCAAAGAAAAGCTTCACTGAGGCCTCTACCTTAGGAAGTTAGGAGAAATCAGCTGAAGAAATGGACCCATCCATGATTACCACATTATTGGAGACCTGCATGATGTTACTTCATGATAGTAAGGTTATGAAGGGACTGCTGGAACTGATCAATCAGTGCGCTGGTAAGGATGGTGCTACAGGTGAATCGTGTGTGGTCAGGAAGCTTGGCAAGGACCAGGCGAGAGATGAGACTCACCGTGCAGATAGGGGAATATGATATGGACCAAGTTATCTTGGATCTGGGGTCCGACATGAATGTTTTTCCAAAACATACTTGGGAAAGAATGGGGAGACCTGCGCTCCAGTGGTCTTTGATATAGTTAAGAATAACGAATAAATAGAAAATTATCCCAATGGGGAGGCGACAAGGGGTCATCGTTGACATCGAGGGCGCAAGCACGCTAGCGGATTTTGAGGTAATAAAGATTGTGGATGATAGCAATCCCTACCCAGTTCTCCTTGCAATCAATTGGGCCACTGACATGAATGGGGTAATCAACTTGAAGAAGTGGAAGATGGTATTTGAAAACAAGACGCTCCACATAGTGGTGCCACTGGATCTCACGGAGGGACCGCGCTATATAGAACCAGTCTGAGACTATGAAAGCAATGACAATCTGGACCAGATTTACAAGATAACAATGCAAGACCAGGATTGGGTGAATCCAAAAGTGGACGGAATTATTGCATGGGGTCACAAAATCTCCTGCACATCAGATTTGGATGAAGAATTGGAGCATTAGCAGAACTAACTGCATGAAGTATCGATGTTGTGTTGTAATATCATGACCAAGTTGTTGCGTTGTGTGTCATCTGAAGTCGGGGATATTCCTCATTATGATGGGCTAACTGATGTTGATTGCTTTTTGGATGCATTTGAAAGAGAAGTGTCAGAGAAACATCACTTCCAGGCCTTGCACTAGGTACTGTGCTACGCCTGCAAGATGGTGGGGTACACACAAGAATAGCTTCAGTGATTGGTGCGACTATAGGAGGATGATGAGAATACATTTTGGGCAGCGAAAGTGTGGATTACAGATAAGTATGATGGAAGAGATGACCCGCGCGATCACCTGGCTAAATAGAACAAGGCTTATTGCGCAAAGCCCCAGCCTAAATGGATGCATCTGTTTTTTCATACCCTGGGCGTCATACCAATGAATTGGTACTTAGAAACTGAGCTCCACCATGGCACTGAAGAATGGGACATCTTGCGTCAAGGATTTTTAATGACGTTCAAATTTGAGGATGGGTTTGACTATATTAACACGGCGCTACAGGAGGTTAAAGCGAAAATATTTAGGATACCACAAGGTCCTTTGGACCTGATCCAACCTAGTTGGACTACCTGTTGTGCGTGGAGCATGATTATTCAGAGGTCTTTGTTTCAGCCGAATGTATACCCCAGGAAGTTTTTACACCCCTCCACGCGGGGGGGTGTGGGGGAGACTTGTACCCCCCGCGGGGTTCGGGGGGGCCCATCCCCCCTAGCTGGGGGGTCCGGGGGCCAGCGGTCCCCCGGTGGGGGCTCGGGGGCAGCGCCCCCGAAGCTAAAAACAAATGTAAAATTGCCTTGTAAAAGTATAGTAATTTCTAGTCAATCTGGGCCGTTCATTAGGCAGATGATCTGACGGTAGAACTTATGTTTAGTTTAGGGTTTTTTTTTGCCCTAGAAGGCAACCCCTCTCTTTGTATGAGGGCATTGTATTGGAGGCTGAGATATAGATGTGTATTCTGTGAGCGAGAAACAGAGAGGTGAGACTGTGAGAGAAAACAGAGGATATTACAGTGGATTTGTTGTAGGTTGTGTCTCTTCATTTTGCTGGATAATAGAAAGGAAGGACTGGCTGTTCGGGGTGGACATAGCCCAAACTAGGTGAACCACGTATATCTGTGTCTCTCTTGTTTTGTGTGTTTTCTGTGTTTATATTTCTGCAATATTTTATGTGTTCCATTGCTCCGTAATATATAATTTCTAACACTACCTAGCTGAGCCATGCACTGGAATGCTATAACATGACCATTGAAGAAGAAGACGAGGATCCCCGAAAAGTTAATATTCCAAAAACTGAAGGCCACTGCGAGGTTGAGGGTCCGCAGATAGAGGATCCCAACATAACCGCACCGCTGAAAACCAGGAAGGTCAAAATTGGCACAGAGGCAGAACCAAAATTTGCAAATATTGGGGACTATTGGGATGATGCGACAGTAGACAAGGTTGTTGAGCTCCTCCGCGAATATCAGGATTTGTTCCCCACAAAGTTTTCTAATCTAAAAGGGATAATAAGAGACCTGGGTGTCATGAATATCACCCTAAAATGGGACACGAAGCCTGTAAAACAAAGACCTCACCACCTTAATCCTAAGTATAAGGAAAGGGCTCGTGCTGAGTTAGACAAGACGATCGCAGCAGGAATTATTGATCCAGTAGAAGAATCTGATTGGGTAAGCCCTATAGTGGTTCATGAAAATAAACAGAAGGAAGAAATAAGGATATGCGTGCATGACCTCTTCTCGACCTTGCTCACTGATGAAGCCCTGGATAATGTAGGTAGCCAAGAAGCATACTCTTTCAATGATGGGTTCTCTAGGTATCATCATATCAAAATCGCGTCGAAGGATAGAAGAAATACGACCTTTATGACGAAATGGGGATGCTTTCAGTATACTGTGATGCCTTTTGGGCTGAAGAATGCGCCAGCAATTTTTTTGCGCATAGTCATTGCGGAATTCAAAGACTTCATTCACAAGTTCTTGGAGGTGTACTTTGACGATTGTACAATGTTTGGATTGGTCAAGCATCATGTAGAAATTTTGTGCTTAATTCTAGATACATGTCAAAAATACCAGATCTCATTCAATCTAAAGAAGTGTTTGTTTTGTGTCCCTTTTGGGATCCTATTGGGGTATGTGGTGTGTAGACAAGGATTGATGGTAGACCCTGTGAAGATCGCGATGATAATAAACTTGGAGGCACCAAGAAATGTGAAAAAGTTGCGTGCAACCCTGGGGCATACCAAATATTATAGGAAGTTCATCAAGAGATATGCCCAGATCACCGCGCCCATGGAGAAATTGTTGAAAAAGGATGCTATGTTTTGTTGGAGTGATGAATGCAATAAGATATTGGACGTGCTAAAAGATAAAATCGTCACCGTGCTAATCCCAATATTCCTGGACTGGAAGAAGGAATTTCATGTGCACTTTGACACCTCCTATATTACGTTGGGGGTTGTGCTGACACAGAATGGCGAGGGGGAATTAGACCATCCTATATCATTTGCGAGCAGTTATCTATCTAAGGCTGAGAATAACTATTCCACTATAAAGTGCAAAGGAATATCCATGGTATATGTGATCCAAAATTTTAGGCACTATTTGTTGGGTGGACATTTTAATATGTATACAGATGATTCTACGTTGAAATACTTGGTTAATAAGCCTATGTTGGGGGGGAAGATATGCAGGTGGTTGTTATTGTTCCAGGAGTATGATTTTGAAGTTATTGAACATGAGACCAGATCATCTATCACGCATCGAAACGGGAGAGGAGCCCACTAATTTGGAGGAAGGACTGTCTGACATGCATCTCTTTGCAGTGTGCATCGTGGACAGCCACTTTAAAGATATCATACATTTCCTGACAAAGGGGACTGCTCCAACAGGGTATACAAGCCAGCAGAAGAAGGAGTTAGTAGTATGCGTAGCAGACTTCTCCGTCATTGTTGGACACTTGTACAAAATGGGGTTAGATGAAATATTGCGACAATATGTACCTGACTTTGAGCAAAGCAGAATCCTAGAAGAAGCTCATGGAGGAGATGTAGGAGGAGATTATGCAGGAAAAGCAACAACGCAGAAGGTTCTGCCTGCTAGATTGTGGTGGCCAACTCTGCATAAGGACGTGAAATCATATTGTAGGGACTGTGATGAATGTCAAAGGAATGGCAAGCCATCGGAGAGGAAGAACTATTGTTGATGTCATAGGTGACGTTACAACTATTTGAGAAATGTGCGATCGACTTTATGGGCCCAATTTAGCCTCCAGGCAAGAAGACAGGTGCACGGTACATCATCACCGCGACAGAGTACTTGACCAGGTGGACAGAGACGCAGCCTGTAAAGGTTTGTACACGTGTGACAGTAGCAAAGTTTCTTTTTGAATACATATTGACAAGATTGGGTTGTCCAAAGATCTTGATGAGTGATCGCGGTATGCACTTTCTTAATGAAACAATCAGTGTGTTGACAGAAGAATTTCATGTGTATCATCAGAAGAGCATGCCATATCACCCGCAAGCCAATGGAACAATGGAAGCATTCAATAAGATACTGGAGAACACACTAAAAAAGGTCTGCAACGCTCAGAGAAGTGACTGGGATGCACGTGTACCAGCAGTGCTATGGGCCTATAGAATGACTTGCAAGAAGTTAACTAGGCAAACACCTTTCAGACTTGTGTATGGCATAGAAGCTATGATGCCAATGGAATACATTGTACCTAGTCTACGCATAATGGCACTCACAGGAATGGAGGACCGCAAAGCCTTGGAAGAGAGGCTCGCACAACTAGCCGAGCTTGAGGAGGACCGATTTCTAGATGGATTTCATCAACAAGTTCAAAAGGAGCACAAAAAGGCATGGCATGATCGGCACATTAAACTGTGCACCTTCAAGGTAAATGATCTTGTTTTGTTATATGACAACAATTTTGATAAATTTCCAAGGAAATTTAGGATGCACTGGCTGGGGCCCTATGTCATCAAAGAGATTACGACGGTGGAGTAGTTCAGTTGGTTAAGTTAAATGGGGAACCCTTCCCAGGAAAGGTGAATGGTAGCCGATTGAAGCCATACATTGGTGATCCGGTAGGTGACTATATGAAGGCAACACAGTCTTAGTGCTCTAGGTAGCTGAAAGGAGGTGCGGGACTATAAACTACACTGCCCGGGTTAGGGAACTGCACGGAATGAGGAGATGTCACAGAGACCACACAAACGTGCAGAAGGTTGTGCTGCCTGGGATAAAAATGTGCAGGTCAGACGAAAAGTGACTATTAAAGTCACTAATCATGATTTGACGACGAAAAAATAGCCATATGGAGAGGGGAGGTGGCATTTAAGATGAAATTTATGGGCGAGATCCTTTAAAATATACCGCCAATCTAGCATTAATGAACTAGTTTTGGGGGGAACAATCTAATTTGAATTCAAAATGGCCTATAAATTACATGTGGTTTCCCAACGAAGAACACTTGGCATTTTTCACATTGAGTTGTTGAGCTCTCAAATGCGTATGAACCGTGAATTCTTTGAAGCTCTTATAGCGAGTTCATAGTTTGAGAAATTTCCAAAGGAGACACAAGAACTGTCGAATAGCGTCATGTCGACACTGGTAGAAACCATAGATATTGGGGAAGCCATGACAGTCGAAGGGGCTATGTTAGAGGTTTTTGTGGAAGCTATGTTAGAGGTTGTTGTGGAAGCAGAAGGCACTGATCTGGAGGTTGTAGAGATACCCAAGTCACCACAATCGCCTAGACCAAGGCCTACCCCAACCCAGGAGAGCGCAAAAAGAAAGAAAGGAAAGAAGGCCATGACACCGCAGCCGATGCGCGCGTCACCTAGAAGAAACCTGCCAAAGGACAAGCCCACCTCACAAGAAAAGGGCAAAACAATTAACCTATAACCAGAGGAGGAAGAAATTGAGGATATCCCAATGGATGATGAGGATCTTGGGATAGAAATGGAGGATGATGAAGTTGAGGGGTCTGACCCCATTACTAAATTACCTGAGTACGTCCCTCTGCACAGGGGCAAGGCCAAGGTACCTAAGGACATTGATGAGGGCAAGGTCACCTTGTACACACCTCTGTTGCGAGACAGATTGTTTTTGAAGGACCGCACGTGGGGCAGATTCCAATGTTGAAATTGGAGGACTGGGACTTAGTTGACATCGAGCGATTCCCTCACTTGGAGATAGACTAGCTGATGCACCACATTCTCCATAAGACCACTGGGATGACCGCGTTGGAACCGCGAAAGTGGCTCAAAGGTGTGGATAAGGCAAGCCTGCTCAACCTACTATGGGTGCCGCACTACAATCGCACACCCATCACTTTGTTGGTAATCAAGCAGTTGTTGTGCTTGGTACATGATGGGTGTTTGTGGCTGGAGGAGCCAATATCCATCACTAATAGACTGATCCATAGGATCATGAGGTTTCCATACTCAGGGGAAAATCTGACTATGATATTTGGTGGAAAGGCGGGCGAGCTAGCCCTCGCAGAGGCTGTGAAGAATATGTTTGGATTAGTAAATAAGCACACGACTATGAGATTACAAGTATTTCTGACCCTACAGTCAAAGTGGTCACATAGATATTCGCAAAGAATTTCATGTGAAAGTGTCGCTCTGATGAAGTACCGGTGCACATCATAGAGCTAGCCGCCCAATGCGTAGACGGGGTTCAATTTAATTGGGCGCGCTACCTTCGCGGTGAGTTCCTTGAAAACTGCTGCAAGGCACAGGATCTTAGCAAGACCTTCCACTATGCATGGCTCTTGGTGTCCATTGTGCTGGTAGCCTAGGAGTTACCTGAAGACAGTCAATTTCCCTCAATCGCGCCAAACCTGCCTGAGGCCACGAAGTACGCTTCGCTTTGGGTGACTAAGGATCCTCAGCAGATTAAGGACAACAAGATCTTTTGGATCTTGATGGAGATGAATGTGCACATGGCCATCAACCGCAAGCCATAGTTTTCGCCTATTGTCTTTGATAAATTGCAACCCTACGCAAAACTTAAGGCTGATTTCCACCATGTATCCATAAGGGTGCAGAAGGACCCCGAAAATAAATGGCATGACTTGCCCTACTTGGAGATGGATGATGTGATTCAAGCAGTTATTGACAGCTAACCGAAAGAATGGCACATTGCCTTGAACTTGACTGTGGGATCCAGGAAGATAGCCGTGCAACAGAAGAAGGAAAAGCTAAGCTCAAGATGGAGCAACTGGCTGAGAAAAGGAGAAAGGATGTTGAGGATAAGGCTAAGGCAGACCGCATTGCCACACAGGAGATAGGCAGATAGACAGGAGGAGAGGAGTGCGGCTCTGACAAAGGGAAGTATCCCTCCCCAGAGGAAGAGGAAGAAGAGGATGATCAGACAGAGCATGAAGGAGTGGACCCATAGAAGCCTCCGTTATGTATCAAGTGTCCAAGTGGACAAGAAAAAGTAGGGTCACGGAAGAAGTCCAAGGCCGAAAAAATGTCCGTGGACCCGATCACCTTAATAGAGGGGGATCTTAATGACATTGGAGATACAATGCAGGATGCCACCGCGGAACTACTGCAGCAGTTTGAGCAGCAGCAGCAGTAGGCATTGGGGGCCATTCAAGAGAATCTACGAGAGCTGCAGATTCGGGCATCACAGATCGGTGAGGCTTCCACCAGTTTGGCCATTGGTACTTCAGAAGCCCTCGAGATGCTACATGTGAGGGACTCCTGAGCCATAGTGCTTCCAAATGGAGCACTGACGATAGAGATCGAAGATGACAAGCCTGTTGTTAGTGCCCTCAAGGGAGTAGGGCTGAACTTGGCAATGCTTCCTAGCAAAGCACTCCACCTATTAAAGGATGGGATGATCGCAAAACTTAGGGCCTGCGAACAGCGCACTTTACAAGTGATTAGCGAGAAGAACATTAACAATGCTCAGATGGTCGTACAGCGAGATTTTTCCATCGCCACTAAAAACGACGTGACTGATAAGAACAAGTGCATAGTCCAGGTCGTGGAGGAAGCATGTTGAATGGTCTCGGAGTTGGCCATTCATACAGATGAGTCGGTATATGTGCATGTTCAAAAAGTCACTATGGGGGTGCGCCAAGCCCACACAGATTTGGCAAAGGTTCAGCTGGAGCTGAACCTCCAAATTTGAGAGTTGCAGTTGAAGGCTCAACCTTCGACTCCACCGGAAGTCAAGGTGCAGTGTATCACTGCTATCACAGAGGCAATAGCGACAGCAAAAAGTGCATTGGTGGACTGCACAACGCTTTTCGAACAGTCATTCAAAGTACTAACCAGCCTACAAGAAGATCCTACTATGAAAAGGCTAGAAACAAAGGTGTGAGAGTTGCAGCAGCACTACAACAAGGTCAAAGGGAAAACATGTATTGTCGCCCTCACACAGAGACTCATGAAGCTACAGGAGGCCAAGGCATTAAAGGAATAGGTAGATGCAGCTCAGCACAAAGAGGCAGTGTTGAAGGCGTGCTTGATGCCTTGGCTGGATGAGGCCTACTTGATCACGGCCTCCATTGAAGGCAAGCTGACTAGTCTACAGGAGACTCAACAAAAGCTTTAGGCTGGCAATGCAGGGCCAGTGATAGAGTAGTTGGTCGATGAAATAAAGCAAGAGGTTGTGCAGTGCACTATCGAGGTAGCAATCATACAAGTCAAGCCGGGGTTCTTTGCGCCAAGATCTCTGTGCCTACAAAGTGACTTGAGGGCGAGTCACCATGTTTGTGTTGGGGGCCTGTTGGGAATGGGTTCCCCCAAGAGTCAGTTTTGGGGCTAAAAGCCCATGTTTTGGGGCAGAAAACCAAAATTTTGTAATAAAGATGTAAAGTCTCTGCATTCTATGGTTGCGGAGCATGAAGATGTCAAAGGGTTGTACGCCCTTGTTTTGTAAAGTCTCATGTCGGCTGTAGAAATCTACCCATGGTCTGTGGACCATGGGATTGTATAAAAAGGGAGTCTTAGAAGAGTCTAAGGCAGAGAAGTAATGGTATAAAGAGTGTGGATAATAATTTCTAAGTGTTCTCGGGTCTTAGCGTACGTATAGGCTCTGCAGTTGAGTGCGCAGAGGTCTAGGGTGGAAGTCCGCAGCTGAGTGCACAGACCCCTGCAGCTGTGTGCGTAAGGTGGATAGAGTTTGTGCTAAACTTGAGATATCAATAAAGAGAAGTATTCTGCAAATCATTGTGTATCTTGTCTCTGTTTAATGCATATGATTATATTATGTTACGATCTAAGTTACCTTATAATGCTTTTTTGATGCGTGAATTTATTTGATTATATCTGTTAATTGAATGTGAGAAAGAATATAGGTTTACACATGGAAAATTTTAGGGGCTAATGTTCGCCCAGTGGGCTAATTTTCCATGATTTTTCCACAAAAAAGATTCGCCAATTTCCAATTTTATAAAAGCCGATTCGCCCAAATTTTAGAATATAAAATTATTTTACCTTAAAAATCGCCAACATTATAGAGAGACTATATATAAAATAATTATAAATTTGATTAATTTTACAAATATATCAATAAGCATTTATAATTTGCATATTAGGGATTAGTGAGATTCGCCAATGTTTTAAACTTCAAGAAAATTTTCCATCCTTAAAATTATCCTTGGACCGTTTACATGAAGATAATTGTAAATGCATGGTATATTAGGTAACACTTAAGATAACTTGGGAACTTATACAGTAACGTAGCCATGGGGCCATGTAACTGCCTGGACCTCTTGTTAGGGCTGCGCGAACATCAGTTGGATACCTTCGTAGAGGTACTAAAGGACGGAAGAAAAGGAACATCGATAAGCCCTAAAGGCTTATCGATCTGCATGAAGGCAGGATCAAGAAATATAGATCGACATCACGACCATCTCAGGGTGTGAAAATTTGATTCCTACATACCCCCATACTGCTTCGGGTGAGACTTCGGTCCGTGCTCCATGGGTTGATGCCGAAAGGGCCAGTAGTGTAGGGACTTTCTTGGCTGACTAACATTGAACCTGGGTCAGGTCCCATCAAGCCAACACTCATTATTGGTGTAGTTATAGTTTCGGCATATGACAAAAAACTAAAATAAGAAAGTGTTTGGATCTTCTGAGCTCAGGCCATGGAAATAAGGAAGGGAAGAGGGGCTTATATTTTTCATCTTAGTATTCCCATTGGTTTCCCTAATGGGGAAGGCACCCTCAACTCTTTCTCTATTTCCTCTGTCATTTCTATTTTCAGTCATTGTTTCAGTAGGAATGGGTTCTTCTTCTTATTCTCTCCCTGTCGGTTCTTCAAATATTTCTGGTTGCTCACCTAAGGGTTATTCTAGTTCATAGCCACCAAAGAAGAGGGAAGGTTGGTTGTTTGAAGCAGTGGGGGTATTTGGCAAAAAAATCCCTAAGTTATCCCTATTCCTATGAGGCATGAAAAAAAAATGTTTTGTTTCGTGTTTTTTCAAACTTGTAAAGTACTTGCAAAATTAAAATTGCAGACTGAATGAAAACTAGTGATTGAATGAAAAATTAACTGCTTGATTGAAATCTCACTTGCAGAATGGAAAGGAAAGCAAAGAATGTGGAATGGAAAAGGAAGCAAACTAAATTACTTTTGCAGAAATGAAACTACTAGCAGAATATTAGAAACAAGAAATGGAAGAAAGAAAGCAATGATCACATATTACTCAGAAACCTCCCTGGCAATGGCACCAAAAAGTGATGAGCACTAGTATTGCAGCAAGAATGCTCCAACTCATGGGGCTGCCAACTTTACTTTATCAACTCGAGGTTCATACAAACTTGGAGGTGACAGTGTTGTATATACAAGTAAAAGTGATGGTTCTACCTTTTGTCATTGTTCAGCTGGCGAGAGACCACTAGGGTTTTCAAGCAGGACTTCTATGGATTCAGAAGAAGCCTGATCACTGATGAAACAAAGAGAAATCTGCTCTAGGAGAAAGCTTCTCTACTGCAATAAGGAAAAGGACTGAAATCCAATGCTAAAAATGCACCATTTCTTGACTCATTGTTGAGAAAATATGGTTTACAAGAATTCCAAGCTAACATGTATGAAATTCTATTGTCCTAAGCATGGAAATTCAAAACATCAAACATTACTATTGTGCATGTAAATGACTGAAATAAATCTGTATTTTTCTTTTTGTTCTTTTTAGGGAAAAACAAGTGTGAACGCTAATCTCTTTTGGTGGTGTGGTAGGTGGCTTAGGGATGCTGGTGGATGGTTGGAAGGTTTGGGAGACCCTTAGGTGACCTTTTGTGGCTTCCTGGAGGTTTTCCCTCAATTCGGCCTCAAAACAGGCCACTACATGAAAACTTACAGGATGTCCTAAAAACCTACAGGATACAGCCAAGAGCGAAAAAATGGGTGTTGAAGGTGATGAAAGGCTTAGAGAAGGTGGTTGGTACATGGAATGGAGTGATAAAATTCCTAGGATCGCTCAAAACTCAAAATCAAGGTAGGGAGATGGTTGGATTTGCTCAACATTCTTGAAGAAGTTTCCTTGAAGAATGATGAAATTGGTGAGGATCTTAGTGAAAGTGAGGAATGAACAAGGATGGATGAAGTTGGAAGGAGGTTTCTTTCTATGAAATCTTTCTCTACTTCTGAAACACCTGCACTACATCAAACAATGATATTTTCCCAAAAGTCATGTAAACAAGAAGAATTTCAATGCGCTAGAAAAACAGAGTTTAATGAGCTAGTTGTCTACTTCATGCATGAGGAAAATTTGCAGAATAATATGAAGTCATTGATGAGATCCATTGTAAGACTGAATATGGAAGAAATGATGGCTAATTCCTACACTTGCAAAATGATCAAACGCTGGCTTAAGCACATGAACTATAAATTCTATGAGAAAGTAGAATTCTGTCTTTTTGGGGTTGGATGGGGGTCCTTTCCTAAAATCATGATCCCTGAAGGAAAAAGTGAGGCCAATACACCTATTGATAGCTTTTTTGTGTTCCTTTTATCTCTTCTAACCTACTGCTGAAGTAAAGCACAAATCGAAGAAACTAATAAACAAACTAATCAAATATACACTACTTGCAATGAAATAGTTCTAAGGACAATTTAACCATGAATCTATGAAACTAATCTAAGCATACAGATACAAGAGGAGGAGCCTTTGCTACTAGGGTTGGGACCTAACCCAAGATCTTCAACCCTCTGAGTTAACTCAGTGCTAGATCAAGAAAAATCGCATTCTCATTATCAAAACAGAAAATTACATAACAATGTCTTACACAAGTCTGGAGCTCTAAAATAACTAGTTTTTTTACAACAAAAATTTGAATCATAATGAGGCTCTAGGCCTCTTTATTTATACAATTGAAGTCTCCAACAACTTCCTTAAATCTAGGGAGGCTCAGCTCCCAAAATCGAGATCAACTAACTCTTTGACTATCACTTGCTCGGCTGCCTTTTGATCTTCATGACTTGGCTTCTCGTACTCCAAGCTAGTGTTATTAATGGAAGAATATTCAAATGAGGGAGGAGTAAATGAGGAGGATTTACCTCCTACAATCTCTCTTCCTTGTCCCATTCGAGTTTCAGCCTTTAATCTTGCCAAAATTCCCTGATTTTCTCTCACAAAGCTGCATTTAATGCACATTAGTCCACTAAGCATAATATCTCACTTTGACTCATCTGATTAAACAAAATATAATCAAAACAAGAAATTGTGAGAAGAGTTGATTTGACTAAGCCAGGAGATGAATTAAGGTCCATATAGTTACCTGATGATGAGGCTCATCACTAAGTTCGGTTGGGATTTCAACAATGACATAATTTAGTTGGATTATACGGAAGGTGATAGATGAAAGCAAAAAAAATGTTAGAGAGGAGATGCAACAACATTTGGCATCGCATTTGGTCCCCTACCAAACCAGACCCCTGGCTATCATGGACCTGGAGAGGAATCAAATCAAGTTATCACTACACCATCCCTCGGCACAGTACCTCCCATCGGGCTCATGGTTTAGAGCTTTGGATGTATTTCTAGATCTAACAAGTGTCCCTCTACCTAACAAAATCAACTTTCATAGGCAAGTGGGAGAAATATTGTATAGTGAGCTAAGAAGGAATTCCATGACCATTGGAAAAGATGAAAAGTTTTTAGAGAAGGTTGCAACAAAGTTGAAGTGAGAGAGATATAACTCTAAATCTCTACATATGCAAAATGATAACTTCAAGAAATGGATTGTAAATTTTGGATTGAAACCAGAAGACAAACCTTCCTTAGAAACTCTTACCCATCATTCTTAAACTAAGATCCAAGAACTGAAGCATAAGTTGAAGATGCTTGCTAGTGAACATGTGCAGTGCAAAGAAATAACACACATGGAGGAAAAAAAATATATTCTATCCAAGGAGCTATAGACCAAAATAACGAAGTGATGGCCCTCAAAGAAAACGTTGTGGAGGTCCAACAAAAAGTCCACTCCCATATTTGTGCAGTGCTTGCGCCAGAGAACCGTCAAAATCCCACTGAGCATCTCTCTAAAACTCTCACTGAGATGTAACTCTCAGAAGGAGAACTTGAGAAGGTATAGGTGGATTTAGACAATGCCAAACATGCCCTTGCACAAAAAGATAAACAATTGGAGATTGCCAAGACAAATGCAGAACTTATCAGCAAAAATCTACAGGAAGCAAATCAAGAAATTAGTGAGCTTAAAGACACATTGAAAGGTAACATGTATCTCCTTCAAGCAAAGAAGCTAATCTGGGATGAAGTGATAAAAAATATGAAGAATAGCTAGTAGTATATGAATCTGATGGCAGAGAAAAAAATTGTAATCAAGGACTATGAGTTCTTCATTTTAGCTGCCAAGGAGGAGAATGAAAAGAATGCTAAGACAATTAAAAGATTCATTTAGTATGTAAATGAAAAACCACTCAGTGAGTTGAGGACCATAGATGCGGTTGATCAAGTGACTTCAATCATGGAGGTCTCCAAAATGATCTAGAAGAAATATGCTAGAGCTTAGGTTAAAGAATATCTGGAGAAGGTGTTGAAGGATGTAGCTACTTTTTGACTCAGAATTTGAGCAGAGGATCCGAGAAGGACTACCCAGTTGTTGGTATCTCATAGGTGGATTAATCCCATTGGAGTAGTACAATCAAATTAAGGTAGATGTTATGACTAGAGTCAATTCCTCCCACAAGAAGGCCTCCTCCTTATAGGGTAAGACAATGGTGAACTATCTAAGGAGATATTCCAAACTGCTAGGTCTGGTGAGGACCTTATTTCTCTCCAGGAAAAATTATGCAGGGCTCACAAGTCTTAAGATTACCTATAAAAACTTCTTTTTCTCTCCTCTACCAAGTCCAACACTGTGGCAAAAATGTGACCAGTTTTTCAACCCTCCTCAACTCCAGATTATTGACCCAACAACTCTACCTCAAAACCTCACCAATGGAGATGAATATATTTTATGATCGTGTTAATCATGACACCTTACTATTTTATGTTTTCTATAAATATTTTTCAAGAAATGAATTCAAGGTAGTTAGGGTTTTCTTAGTACAACGGTGCAAGTATCACGCTCATATCATTCTATTTTGATGAATCATTGGGAAATCAAGAAGGAATATTTTTGTAAGGGGTACTCATCCTAAGGCCCTATAAACATTGTTTGTGATACATTTTGAGGGATTCCAAATTTTGTTTCAAAGGGGCTCTCGAATTGTTAATGGAAAAATGGAAAATGTATGATATATCTGAATATTAATAAACATCTTTGGTGATTCTTCTTGCATAAGGTTGTAGTATGTATTCTCTTCTGTGTTTGTTCCATTTATCTATGTTTTCTTCTTAGATGACATGTAATAGTAGTTGTTGGATTTAGTTTTATGAAATCGTGGATTCATCTATGTCTAATATTGAACTTATATTCCTATCACTAATGAGATCTGATGTCCTTAATATGCGCTCCATGTAATCTGAAATATCATTAAAATTTTCATTCCTCCATTTCTTATTGAAGTCTGATGCATGGGATTTTATGTTTAGCCCTATGTATTTGACTTCTCTTTTACATATTCTTCTTTCACACTTGCTACAATCACCAATGAACTATATGATTATGTGATTTAGACACCAGAGTTTGATATTTAAGTCTTCTATGAGTCTACTTTGATACAAGTGGTAATCTACCCTCTTGAAAGAGATTATGAATCAATTCTATTAAAAATATGTTCAATGTTGAGTGAAAGTGAACAATCACAACAGATCTTACAAACACCCTTTAAGATGTCCTAGGCACTGATTTCTCCTCAACGCGGGGGCTATCTCTAGGATCTACATTAGGCAACATAGCTAATAAACCCTGCATACTATTAACTATATCTCATTCTTTACATCTGAATTGAAACTCTTTGTGTCCAAATCCCTAGAGATATTGGAATGTTGCAAGTCCCTCTACAAAGCATACAAGGTTCCCTGCCTAATGTTGTTGAATAGCTAGTGGGTGAATGAAGGGTATCCTTGAGACATCTTGTCACAACTGATGATACGATTAAATATCCTAAGCAGAAGATGGATTTATATACATGAAATGGTTCATCATGTTTACCTAGTTTTTCTAGCTAGTGGGTGGATGTGAAGCACCCTCAGGACACCATGTTTCAACTGAAGTAGTGGTTTGGATCTCCTCTGAGAGTAATCTACCTCGAGCATTAGAATATGGCTCGAGGGTGATTGTTATAGCTCCAAATCTCACTCTTATGGTTTGTGATGCTGCACTCATGGCCTAGGGCAACCCCTCCTTCCAGACCTGGTCCTAAAATTTAAAAAACAGTGTTTTATTCCCTATACGCGACATTGCCCTGAGTTAAACGCGTGTACACGCGGGTCTGTGTATACCCAACCCGCGTGTATGTATTAAAACACTTAAAAAAATAAATAATTCCTCATTTTCGGGCGGAGATCGCGGGTTTTACCTGTTGATCACCTATTAGTTCCCGTGGCCCAACTGTTCCCAACCAACTCCTAACTAAAAAACTACTTTGGAGATGGTATAAAAAGACATCAAAGGGAAGGCCTAAGGGAGAGAAAAGAAGAACAAGATTATTATGCTGAGATTTTCCCCATAGACCAGGTCTGAAGTCCTTGGTGCCTTCTGCACTTCCCCAATTTTGCATAGGAAACCCTTGTTTCCATGTGTATTGGTGATCATTCATCCTTTATATCACCATTGAGTAAGACTTGGAAGGAGCTCTTGTTGGAGGCTTGAGGCTGGAACGAATCCGGGAGGAAGTTTTTCTTGGAGCCTGCTGAAGGTGTTTCAGGTGAAATCTTTCTGTTATATGTACTTTACTTGCCTTTATATAAAGAAACACGTCTTGGTTCCCGAAACAATCTTTCTTTATGCTTATGAGATTCTTGTCTTGAATTCTTATGCAAGTAGTTACTTAAAGATTTTTATAACTAAATTTATAGCATGAAGATGGTTTTCATATAAGTATTTGTCCATGTACTGTTGTGTTCTTTGATTTGTTTGTTTTACAGGTCAAAGAAGAAGAAGGTAACTCCAAGAAGGGTTTGGACCCTAAAGGCCTTCTCGAACGTAGGACCTTAGGTACGTACCCTAAACATTAGAATTTGCTTATAGTAAAGATAATGGCTGTGTGTGTGTTTCTTTGAATAAGCAATTTTTAGTCTGGTAGAGTCTCAACCCAAAGGACCCTAGGGGTACTTTCCCCTCAACCAGAATTGGCGACTCCACTGGGGAACAACACTCTTGTTGTTCCTAGTTTGGGTAGTCTTCAAGCCAATCAAGGCTCAGCCTCTCTGTTTGCTGGTTCTGACTGTCTAATCTGTTCTTGAACTCTAAGCTTTTCCAGTTTTTCAGTCTGTATTTTTTTATTTTCTTGAAAATCCCAGATACGCTGTTTTTCTGGATTACATAAGCGTATATACGCAAGTTGTACTAAGTGAACCCGCGTATACGCAGGTTTCCTCAGTTACAGTCGCGTGTACACGCACTCTGCACATCACTGCAGGCGCGTATATTATCTAATTTTCAAGATTTATAAATTTTCTTTTTGTTGAATGTTTGTCTGGTAGTTTGGGTCAGTTTGAAGCAGTCATTTTCCAGTAATAGTCCTCTGTTTAATAGGGGGCATCTTGTTCTGAACTCTTTCTAGTTATAAGGAGTATCAGTCTTGTTTTCGTTAATTGCAAGCGTCATTGTTTTTTGACACACAAGATTTCTGATTAAGAATCTTGACTGCTCTGTTTTGGCAGAGTAGGAAGATTGGATTCAATCTTTGTGTTCATTTTGTTTCGGTGACCTTTTGTTTGCTTAACGAAACCATTTTTGTGACCATTTGCTCCTTCGTTTCGGGAAAGTTGTTTGTTACCATTTTCTTGAAACTTGTCTTTTGATCTTTTGGACTTTCATTGCTGCTTTTGATTGTCATGAGCGATTTCAAACGCATTTATTTTTGTTGGGTTTTCATCATTTGAAAGGTGTCAATTCACAAAAGTGTTTGGTTGCCTATTCATCAATCATTAGTGTCAGTATTTTTGAGAGCATTCTTTGAAAAAAAGACTTCTTGGCTTCATTGAAAGAAAATCTTTTGAAAGTTTTGAGTTTCGCTTTCTTAAACTTGCTTTTCATTTGATTTCCTTTTTTGCGAAGTGAAAGTGCTTTGTGTTTATCTTCGAACTTGTTTTTATTGTTTGGACGAAATGATTGGTAACACATCATCTTCCATCTAAGCATTTTAGTGGCAAGACAAATTTGATAAGATAGCAACTTTCCTTCTTTGATTTTAGAGTAGTCTTTAAATCTTGCATCCACATATAGTTCTTGCACTAGGATAGATTTGCATCTCTTTTTTAGGCATATATAGTTTTGTTAGTTTTTGTGAGTGTGGAGTCTGAAAAGAAAAGGAAAATTGGTTTATATTAGAAGTACCTCTGAACCTCATAGAAATTTCTCTTCATCGAAAACAAAAAGTGCATGTGCATGTAGCTAAGTTTTATTAATTTCTTTTGTGTCCATAAAAACACCACAAGTTTCATCTCCATTACCCTGTGACTTAAAGAACAGCCTAATAAAATCAAGCGCTAATTAAAATCCACTAGAACTTTTTGTTTTAGTCAGTTACACCAACAAGTTTAGGATTTTAGGGCCTTGGATTAGGCGAGTGGAGAGTTAACTCTCCAAGGCCACACAAAACGTCAAACATAAGAGTCTGATTAACAAGAGAAAATCCAATAGCGTTAGGAAGACCAGGAAAGCTCCGGATCTAGGAGTTAAGCACGAGGGTCTGTGAAGACAGGGAAGAGAGATACCCCCTCTCCTACTTGTCCAAACTTACCTCACGACTGTTCGCCTGGCTTCTGCGACGAGTTGGTACCCATAGTTGCCTCTCCTAGGGATCTACACAGGTGGCTGCGGAGGGGAATCCCGTGGCACCTGAGGTTGACGTTGTATCACTCTCGACAGTACTACTCGAGGGCACCCTTGCGAAGCTTGGGGGCTTGCACCGGCGCAGGCTGTTGTTAGGAGGTCAGCGTAACTTCCTCTGATACCTTCACTGATAGGACTGGGCCCTCATCATCCCAGACTATCTTCGGAAGGCCCCTTGATTCACTTTCTCGTATTTTGGTGTCCGATTCTAATCACCCGGAGCGGAAATACTTGGAAGTTGTTTGACTGGCTGTATCTTTAGGGACTTTATAGTGTGTGCTCTGTGCTCCTAGTTGGCCTAGCTTTCAATTTTTTGAGTCTTTAGTTAGATCATAACAAAAAATTCAAAGTGGCTGACCGATCTCCAAGACGGTCTTGAAGACTTCGTGGTCTTTCGCCGCCAAGTTTAGAGCCTTCTCCAAGAAGGCGCAGAGGGAGTATCACCGATGGGGTTCGTCCTACGCCGGTTGACGCATTAGAGATTGATCCTCCTAGCGGAGGCATTATTGCCCAAGCAAGGCCTGGTACTTCTGAACAAGAGAGGGATAATCCAGTCCTTTCTCGAGTTCTTTTTCAAGCGGAGAATAACGTAGAGGTAAAAGAATTCTCAGAGTCGTTAGGGGCTCCGAATTATCCCCTACCATTTAGTCATCCAGACGTATTGCAATACATTGGGACTCCATCACATAGACCAGCAAGTCCAGGTTACGCTACGCACTTACCATTCATGACCACTACTGGAAGCATGGCTTCTACGAGTGCTGCGACTATGCAAACCCCTACATCGGTGCAAGGGGGAGGAACCATTTCCATCCCCTCCACTTCCTTGTTTGGATATTTTGCGAGCACATCTCTACTTGGGTCTACCTCCATTCCGTCCACGAGTGGAAATGCCCAAACCAATACTTTTAGTACTGGACTCTTCTCTTTTGGCACCCAATCACAGGGTATTCCATCAGTTCCGTTTAGTGCCGCTACGTCCATGATGGGCGGATCGGCTTCATTCCAGGGTTTTCCTTTCGGAAGTGGTCATATACCACATTCCAACCCGACGGTAGGATCCATGCCTTTTTCTTCTATAGGACAAAGCAACAATCCTTTCCAAGGTTGGAATAACCCTGGGGTTAGTAGTGCAGGAACTGGGAATCCATTTATCGGCCAACAAGGGAATAGGCCGTACACCACGGTTAGTTCATTTCAAAGTATTCCTCCCCTTGCTTCGGCTTGGAATCCATATCAGGGGTTATCCACTCCTTACCATTCTTTAGGAGGAAACTTTGCGAGTTATGGAGGTTATACGGCAGGAGTTGGTCAAACTTCGAATTTTGCTGGACCACAAGGCTTGCCTTTTGGTTTAGCCAGTTCTACTGGTCACTTCGGGCAGCCTGGTGCCTCCCAAATTCCAGGACACTCTTTTCAGAGCTTTGGGAGTTCTTCCCAGCCTGGGTGGAATCCCATAGGTCCTCCTAGGCTTCCGTTTCTGGCAATGTTAAACTTGCCAGATCTCATAAAGTTAACAAATGACCCAATCAGGTATAATCCAGCCTGGCCTCCGGTGCCAACCAAAATCCCTTTGGACATTCCAAAATTCGAAGGGAAGAGTGGTGAGGACCCGAGCGACCACGTAACCACATTCCATCTGTGGTGCTCATCCAACTCCCTCATCGAGGATTCGATTAGGTTGAGACTCTTTCAGTGCACCTTGACTGGTAATGCAGCCAAGTGGTATATAGAGTTGCCAGGGGGCAGCTTTACATCGTTCGCCGACTTAGCCAATATTTTCTTAAATCACTTTCAGTTGCCTGTCCGCTATGACGCCGGAACTGAACTTCTCGCCACCTTTCGTCAGGATAAGGCTACTCACATTTCCGGTCACATTCAGGAATGCAGACGGAGAAAGAGGCTCATTAAAGCCGAAATTCCCCCGGAATACCGTCTCGAGTGGTTTTTGAAGTCTTTACAACCCGAGATCTCCAAGGATGTCTCCATGTCTGGGGCCTATTCCGAGGAGCAAGCCATTTTTAGGGCCCAGCAATTGGAATTGATCTACTCTCAGTCTGGGATCCTACAAAAGTACTTGCCATATGCTCCTGGATCTAAGGTTGATTTAGCTAAGCCGAAGCCAGGTCCGCACGCAGACGGTATCGTTAGGTCAGTAGACACATCTACAGTGAACTTGTTGAATCAATTGCAGCAGTTGTCTTTCCAAACTGCTTCTAACAACCAAGTCATATTGTCTAATCCTCCCGCTTCCCAAACTTCTTCAATTAATGTCGTCCAATCCGATAACCCCAAAGGAAATCAAAATTCCAATGGGAAAAAGAAAGGACGTGGTAAGAAGAAGAACTCGGATGGGAAGCCCGATGCAAATAAATCCGGTAACAACGCTGGTGGTGGTGGAAATGATTCGAGAAAGAAAGTCAAGTTTCCTTGCAAATTATGCAGTGGAGACCATCTATCTCATCTTTGCCCTAGGATTGAAGACGCTCAGCGCTTGTTAGGACAGCGAGGGATTTCTAGTTCCCAAGCTGTGTTAACTAACCCTTTCCCCCAAGGGCAGCAACTGCTTGCTGGCGCAATTTCAAACCCTGGTACCTCCGCAGGGGGCAACCAGGAGGGGGACAAGTCATCAAATGGTGAAGGTGAAAATTCTAAGGGTAAATCAGTTCCCGAAACTAACAACCCGCTTCATATTGAGCGACCTTCTGTCGAGACTATACCTCGGGTACCCAAAGGTTCCGTAAAACGCGCGACTATCAACCCTAATATTAGGGCAGCCCATAATTACTCCATTGTTGAGGATCTGGCCCAGATTCCATGTGCTATGTCCGCATTAGAGGTTCTCCAGTCGTGTCCTGCTCAACGAAGTGCCTTGCTATCGGCAATGGGGGCAGTAGATCCAAGTAATTCCTTATCTCTCACTTTTGATATGAATAATGTCAAAAAGAGACTTCCTCATCACATGGCTTTCCAGATAAAGTCTACCTACCAGAAAACGAATATTTTTCGGACGGTTGTAGATGAGGGAGCTTCCACATGTGTCATGTCTATGTCATGCTGGAAGGCCATTGGATCACCGTCGGTTGTTCCTTCACCTACCCTATTGACAGCATTTGATGGTCACTCTCATAGGCCATACAGGATTATCCCGGCCTTTCCTATATGTGTTGGAGGAAAGGTCGTTAATATTGAAGTAGAGGTCATAGATGCTAACCTAGACTATAATCTCCTCTTAGGAAGGAACTGGGTATACGAGATGGATGCCGTGGTTTCGACTCTGTTTCGTGTCATTTGCTTTCCTCATGAGGGGAAAATCGTTAAGGTTGACCAATTGGACTATTGTCCAGTTGATCCTCAAGCAAACTCTGACTCTACTATTCCTTTAGTGGGTAACCCCCGTCCGCCTACCGAGAGTCTAGGAGTCGGGATGTACTCTTCATTGATGGGTACGTTTAATCTTCCCCCTCCTACAGCTGGTATAGATACAATTTCATCGTCCAGGGATCCTTTACGGAGGGAATTTGTCCAAACTCCTTATTCTTCGAATCCGGGAACCTTAGCTTCATCTGCGACCACATCAGGTGATGACAAGGTGGGTGGAATAGAATCTCTTATATCTACAGTGGAACCTAGATGCGAATCTATCGATAACTCTGTAGATAACCATTCTACTATTTCCTTTGGGAAAGAAATAGATGGTGATGTGGCTCATTTTTGGACCCTTGATTCCACCTTTGCATCGGATTGCTCGGATATTTTTTTTTCCATCGGATGAAGCGATATTCGAAGCAATGACGGCCGTAGATCGACCTTTGGAAGATTTACATCGTCGGTTACACTTTTATTCCCCTGTGCGTGAAGACGAATCTCGGTCCTCCAGTTCGACTAGTGATGTTTGTACGGTCCCTTTGGCTCCAACACATTCATTTGCCGAATAGAGTATATTGATTGGTTCGATCGTCGTACCTATAAACATCCCTAGGAGTAAGTTGGCGGAGCCCCCTGACGGGCTCTACCTCAAGAAGTACTTTGCTTAGTTTTACCAGGCAATGGCTTCTTTGTATATTATGTATATACTTATACATATATCGTCGAGCGTTTTCTGATATCAGTGCTTTTTGGTCTGCTGTGGCAGGTGCTGATGGATGATTTGGTCTATTTTGGGTTCGCCGATGGTGCTAGTCGACACACCCGGAATCTTGCTTCCGCAGCTTGGGTACTTTATTATCCAACTGGTCAATTGATGGTATCGAGAGGCGTGCGTATCAGTCCTGCTTCAAGCAATATGGCCGAGTATACAACTGTTATCAATTTATTATCCGAGGCAATCTCTTATGAGATCGACTCGTTGGTAGTATATCTTGATTCTCAATTGATAGTGTCTCAATTAAATAACATTTATCGGGTTAGGGATCCTTTATTATATCGCCAATATTTAAGGGTGAGGTTGTTGCAAAGATCATTTGTTTACATTAATTATTTGCACATTCCAAGATCTCAAAATTGGTTAGCTGATTCTATCACTAATCAAGCATTAGACTGGCATATCAATCATTCATCATCATAATATCATACATCAAAAAGTCAAATTGTATATATATATATATATATATCATAAAACGCCTCGAGTGTACATATGTGTGTCCAAAAATATACAAAATTGGGACTCAAATGCCCATAATCATGTCAGGCATATCTAACGCCTCGACTCAGGATGAGTGTCTAAGTATGTCACTATAGCGTGAGCCACGCGCCAAAAGATGCGAACCCAGTCATGTGGCATGCCAACCACATGACGCTGCATATCCGGAGGAAGGTCCTCTATCTCGGCCATCGGTACTCGGGAGCTCAGTCTCGCCAAGTGTCGTTGGACGTTGTTCAAGGTCCGTTCCGTATCCGCAGCCACCTCTTCGGCTCCTCGGCCACGCCATCCATGCCGCGAGAATCCATCTGGTCGTACAGACCCAATATCTGGAACATGATCATCATATTAGTCATTTGAATCTCATCAAAAAAAAAATTTCAAAATTCATCATTATATTTGAAAAAATCCAAAAAAAAAAAATCATAAAATAATAAAAAATTCTTACCGATCTCGCCCCATGCTGCATCCGGTGGTAACACTAGATCGGGATCTCCTCGGAAATCCAGCCCAGCATAGGGGTAGTCATCCACGGCGATGATCTGTTGCTCCCACCAAGCAAAGAAGTCATCATCAAATGCATTCCTTGGGACTTCCCCACCCCCCAGACGTTTCATCAAGTCAGCCCATCGGCCCATGCGTGGATCACGTGGACTACTGATGGCCACTGCTACCCTGGGGCGGAGTGCGGGAACCTTCTCGAAGAAAAAAGTGCACAAGATGGTTCCGAACCCAAAGTTCTTGGTTTGTCCCCTCCTGATAGAAGTGAGTTGTTCCTTCATGTTGGCAAGGAGAGGAGTACACCAGTCAAACACAATAGTGAGACAGTCCACTGCCACGCTCATGTTTACCCGTGATGCCTGATGTAGTGAGGATGATCCGTTCACTCGAGCTATGGTGAACAAGATTATCCTGAGTGACAAACTCTCCACATGTGGGATAGAGATCTGGCTCCCGACCTTCCGATGACCCGGGCAGTAAAGTTGTACATAGTCATCTACACTGAGGCTATTCCGTGTCTTGCCCCGGGAATGTACTACCTCTCCCCTTCGAGAAAGGCCCGTGATAAAATATATGTCTTCCACTTCTACCCTGAGTGGCATCTAATCAATCACAAATGCTTCCTCATCGACATCCCAATAATCAATGAGTCTCTCGAGCAGACGCGTGTTTGCTTTCATATTTGGCAATTTGAAGAATTTTAGCAACCCGCATCCCCATAGGGCATCTAATGCCTCATCATTGTTCATAACTTCATTATCCACGGCTGAGTGCTCTCTTTCACGCCAGGTGATAGTCATCCTGGAATAAAAAATCATTTTCATCTGTTAGTTTTGTTTATAAAATTAGTTCGCTGCGCACACGCGGGTTCATATATACACAGTCGCGTATAGGGCCGTCGTATACGCGAGTTCAATATTGCCAACCCGCGTGTACGCCGCGAAAGAATTTTTTGCAAAAATCCAACGGTAAAACATCAAATAAAATCCATAAAAACTATCACAATTAATTGCAAGACAAGTTTGAGGCTTACCTGGAAGTTTTCGGCAAGTTTGAACGGTTGAATTGATCACAGGGAAGTTTGCTCCTTTTGCTCCACACTTTTTGCTCTCCAAGTCAAACGGTGAAAATGGTAAGTCAAAAATGCCTTTTATAAGTTTTGAAAATGCAATTTTTTTTTTAAAATTTTATTTTGTTTGACCTCATGTCACTTTTAACTTGGGAGCTTGGAATGCCGAGTTTGGTTTGTTTTCAGGACATTTTGGACATTTTTCGACAGTTCGAGACGGTTCCATGACCATTGACCCAACATGGCAGGTATCGTGTTTTCATTGGCATATAGGTTAGGGACACCATTTTTCCGTTGCATTATGCATACTAGCCTCCATCTGACCGATTCATCTGCCGTAGGGTCCACCCCATCGTGTTATGGTTGCTAAGCCATTTTCACTCGCCGATTCTTTAAATCATGACACGATGGTAGAGCCATTCCTTTACATGGATTTTGTAGTTAGCACCTCACTGACATTTGTTGCCCATGCTGCTTCGTTTTGAGTAGGTTCGGGAGTCCTCTGTAGTCCCGCCATGACTTATGCGATGAAGACTCATTCCTCTTTTCTTCTTCGCTTCGTTCTGGCCTTATACCCTAGAGGCTCCTATGTGTGTTGAGTTGTACTTCTGCATTGCATGTTGACCATTTGCACCTTTTGGCCTAGAGCCGGCTTCACTTGGACTCGTGTTTAAGCCAACTTTTGACCATGACGTCTGCAAAATCAACCTTGCATACCTTTGACTTCTGCAGCTTGACATACCTTGATCCGTGGAAGGAACATACCTCTGAGTGTCACTGACCAGTTTTCACCTCCCTGCATTGAGCATAGGAACGTTCCTTCCCCAGGAACTAGATCATCTATTTCACCGACACTCGTTCTTTCCACTGTACTATAGCATTATTTTATTCTTTTTCCGGCTTAACAGAAAAAGACAAAAAAATTAAATATTCCAAAAAAGAGCGGGAACAGGGACATTATTTCCATTTATTGTTGGCAGCTAGAGTCAGTCGTGTTGCCCTTGAACAAAGCACTCAAAACAAAGTCTCCTCCGCATGGGTGGGATTTAGTTTGACTTAGGTATGCCATAACCTTGTTATTGAGTCAGTTCTCCCCGGATTGGTTATCTCTTCCAATCATATGGAGGGTTCGTTCGTGCCTCCTACATGGCGAACTTATACAGAGTCATCATATGCTGCCACATAGTCACATTGAGTCGTGCTTTTGTTCAAGGGAAGTTAGCCTGAGTCGGCCTTTCTGCGGTGTCTCTTGACTCATTTTCAGTCGACCATCCCTGGTTGTCAGTATCATGTCTATCATCACATCAGTTATATTGGTCCTTTACTCGTGTCGGTTTGAGAAGGTCCCCATTGACTTCTTGCTGGTGGGTCTTGTCCTTATCGACGACGACACCTTGCTCTGAGGACAAGCCTAGAGCCGCACCCTGGCCCTATTTTCATTATTGATAGGTCACCTTGTGCTTAGCATCGATTAGTATCATGGGTTTTTGATTGAGTGGTTTCCCTTGTGTTCGACATCAGCATACATCATCACACATTGGGATTCGTGCAGTACCTTGGTTTCCATTTGACCCTATTGGTGGATACCTCGCCTCTGTGTCAGCTTTCATTATTGGTTGGTTCAGAGGGTTTCTGCCGTGCGCCAGCCACATCTTGTGTACGCCGGAAACATACTTCGGTTGGGTTACTACATCTTTTTCGTCTGATTCCTTCTACATTATTGGCCTACGGGTTACACTCGCGCTAGATTGATGGAGGATGCCTTAATGCCTTCCTTCTAGCGGATCTTTCCCTATCGACTCCGACTCATTGCTCTGGGGCAAAGATCTAGAGTCCATTTGGCAGTACCTTGGGGTTTGCAGTCATTAGTGGCAGATCCTTCACTATCGACAGTGGGAAACCATCATTGTCTCCTGATCAATAGATTCTTACAGGTGTTCGACTTCAGCTCATCTATTCACACTTGTTAGATTGTACTGGGTACCTTGACGCTCATTATCATTATCGGTGAGTAGTCTCGCGTTTGTTAATGGTATACATCAATGACCGGTAATCAAACGATTTCTCACATGGTCGACTTCGGATCATTTATTCCCATGGTGTAGAAATGTACCACGGCGATCAGTGAAGACCTCAGGTTGTATCAGCATTCATTGGTTCACTTGACAGTTGCTCCTGTTGCTGCTAGTTGATACCACTCCACCTTATATGTTGCAGTCAGTCACGGCGACATTCTATATGCTGGCACCTAAGTTTGCAGTGTAGTACCATCCTATTCCATCATGTTCAGTTGGTACCTTTTGGGATCAGTCTTTGATATCAGTGATCCGTTGCATCTTTCAGCATCATTAACAGTCTTATATGTGATATTCAGACATGTACTTGCTCCTTATGATCAGATGATCCATTATGTCTCTTCCAGTCATTTATACTTGTATACTTAGTGGATCCGCTTGTACTTGATATGCGGACATGCTTTACTTTTTCTTAGCATGGGTATGCCCGCCTCAGACAGTGTTTCTTTCTGATCTCCTTTTGGTGGCTTGGCAGGCTGAATTCCGGTGAAGTCCTCCTCGGTTTTTCGACAAGACTTCCTTTCCATGTTCTTACATAATATATTTCGGCCATCATGTTCCCCTTCTGACCTCATACATAGCTCCAAATCTCACTCTTATGGTTTGTGATGCTGCACTCATGGCCTAGGGCAACCCCTCCTTCCAGACCTGGTCCTAAAATTTAAAAAACAGTGTTTTATTCCCTATACGCGACATTGCCCTGAGTTAAACGCATGTACAGGCGGGTCTATGTATACCCAACCTGCGTGTATGTATTAAAACACTTAAAAAAATAAATAATTCCTCATTTTTGGGCGGAGATCGCGGGTTTTACCTGCTGATCACCTGTTAGTGCCCGTGGCCCAACTGTTCCCAACCAACTCCTAACTAAAAAACTACTTTGGAGATGGTATAAAAAGACATCAAAGGGAAGGCTTAAGGGAGAGAAAAGAAGAACAAGATTATTATGCTGAGATTTTCCCCATAGACCAGGTCTGAATTCCTTGGTGCCTTCTGCACTTCCCCCATTTTGCATAGGAAACCCTTGTTTCCATGTGTATTGGTGATCATTCGTCCTTTATATCACCATTGAGTAAGACTTGGAAGGAGCTCTTGTTGGAGGCTTGAGGCTGGAAAGAATCCGGGAGGAAGCTTTGCTTGGAGCCTGCTGAAGGTGTTTCAGGTGAAATATTTCCGTTATATGTACTTTACTTGCCTTTATATAAAGAAACACGTCTTGGTTCCCGAAACAATCTTTCTTTATGCTTATGAGATTCTTGTCTTGAATTCTTATGCAAGTAGTTACTTAAAGATTTTTATAACTAACTTTATAGCATGAAGATGGCTTTCATATAAGTATTTGTCCATGTACTGTTGTGTTCTTTGATTTGTTTGTTTTACAGGTCAAGAAGAAGAAGGGAACTCCAAGAAGGGTTTGGACCCTAAAGGCCTTCTCCAACGTAGGACCTTAGGTACGTACCCTAAACATTAGAATTTTCTTATAGTAAAGATAATGGTTGTGTGTGTGTTTCTTTGAATAAGCAATTTTCAGTCTGGTAGAGTCTCAACCCAAAGGACCCTAGGGGTACTTTCCCCTCAACCAGTGATAGTTGCAAGAAATGTTTGGTTGCAACTTGTCTATGGTTGGGAGGAGAGTTGAAGTCCCAATCACAGTTTTTGGGCATATTTTAATAAGATAAGTATATATAAGGCTTTATGCATTCAATTTTATGAATATGTTTAATGTGTGGGATTTAATTCCTTTGATGATATTAGTTCATTAGGTTGGTTAATGTTTATGACATAATGAGGACCATGAATTCCTGCACAATGTTACATATCTATGTCGTGAAAGAGGGATGGTTCATCCCTGGAAGACAAATATGCCCATAATTGCTTATGTTTCCTATATTGACTTATTATATGCTGGAATAAGAAAATAATTTACTTGATTTAATGACCGAGGAGCTCAAATGGGCATGGAAATGTATTTTAAGCACCTATAGCATAATCTTAGGAATGGTTTAGTCCTATATTCATTCTTGAGCCTGCAACTAGTTAACAATAGCCCATGTGTTGAGAGATGGCAAGACATACGTGTTATTATCGTCTTGGTGCACTAATATTCTTTATGCAGGAAGCACTCATATATAATCATCTATGCTAGTGTGGTATGCACTATGTAAGACCATTGTTTGAGGTCTGAGCATCGAATGTCATTGGCGTTGGCTTTGGGCCTATATCAATAAATGTTTGATGACTAATTGTATTGCTCATGCCTGGAGTTTATGTCCATAAGATTGAATTGTTGAGTCCTTGTGAAATTGTTAATCACATGCTTATATATATGGTTCATTCCTATGGTCGGAATTGAAAAGGATGATTTCCTATTTATTCACAAATGCTAAACTCCTTGAGGCTTTTTGGGCAGCATATGCCTTTTTATTTATTTTATAAGATTTCTATGCTTGTTCATTTCTCTAAAGAGGTCTATAAAACTTTGCGACGAGTACAATCTATTCCCTGTATGACTTTGAGGAACAAAGGGACTACAAATATCTAATATATTGAATGTAAAAGGTCCCTAGCATATATGGGCGAGTTCTTGGGTTGTGCTTCATACCTCTGCCATCATAGACCTAGAGATGGTAACTTGGTTGTAAGCTTAGGAGGGATAACACCAATGCACGCTTCGCATAGTCTTAAAATTGATATGGAATGTTGGTGTGGGTATAGTAATTTGTAGAACCATCGTGGCCTAGTCAGGGTCGAATCCCTTTGGAAATAGCTCAAGCAAAAGCCTTATCTCATTCCCTTAATATTTATCCTTACATGTTGTCGCAATAAATTTATTAGGCTAAGTAAGGTGTGGAATTTTTCTAGCAAAATACCACAAAGCTTAAGTCAAGGCATGGCCTACGTAATGAGTAGCCAATATTAGGTGGGAAAGGTAACTGATAGATGGGAAAGGGCTAGAGATGATGTAATCCTACAGGGGTCACATCTAAAAAATCCACAAAAAGTCACACAAAAGGGAAGAGTAAGGTTGACAAAGATTGGGTTAAGTCGAAAAGGTCGTCGGTTTGATGTCGATGATGGGCCAACCATGAGCAAGGGATGCATGATGAGGTGTGGATCCACGTCACATGTAAGCTTGGAGGCCCCTATTCCCAGAAGTTCAAAAGTGAAGTGCACTTTAGAGGGAGCAGGATCACATAGGTCCAGGACATAGTGGCCTCCACATGATCCCTGTTGTTATTGTATTGGCATGAGGGTTGACCCATGAAATAGGTTATTCCATGAGGATATTTCCTAGAAGCATGAGAGAAACACACGTTAAGGAGGAGCGAGATGATGTGAGAATGGGTTGCGGTGGCACACAAAATCACCTAGAAGGATGCTTATTGGAGATGTTCAGGCCCATGGATAGGTCATCCAAGAGGATAAACCCCAAAGCAATTGATGAATGCATAAAGTGTACGGGCTAGGTAACGGTCCCGGGGGACACAAAGTTTAGCAATAGATAACAACTGTTGAGTTGGGTTGTTAATATATATATATATATACAAGGTCATGCAACCCAAACCCATGAATGAGTCAAAAACCAATAAGTAATTACCAAGTGGTGCTGGGAGAATAGCCAAGTGGGTATAGGTGTGTGGCTGCCACATGGCTAAGATGTTGATGTGGTGCTCTCTAATTCACCAAAATTGTGATGGTCACATCTCTTGATGCGAAGGTTGGATTGAGGTGAAATTTTATATCACTGAAATCGTCTAGATGAGATGAACACAATTGTGAGATTAAAGATAGGATTTAAATGAATTGAAAATAATAAAAAAAAAAATAAGCCTTGGATCTTGGGTCAACATAGTAACCACCCTCTCTTAATCCGTTTTATGGTGAGGATTAGAAGGGGGATGTTATAGAGTGGTATCAAAGCATCCAGGTTCAACACTTGGACTAGTTGAGCTCTATCATGGGTAAGTGAAGGCAAGGCTCCTGCAAGTACTTTCATATTTATTTTTAGAAAATTAACTAGATACGTTTAGGTGTTAAAATTTAATCTATGGTGGATTGCATGCATGTATTAGTGTTGTACTTACCTGGTGATTTTGGATATTAGCATGGTACTAATGTTTGATATGAATTCATTATTATTGATGAGCTAACTTGCAATGTATTTTTCAGCTAGCCTTGTACCAACAGATTCCAAACAATGAGCTAAGGTGATAACAATTGTTGTATGATGTATTTTGTCTGAATCTAATAGTTATGTGTGTGTAACAGTAGATAAAATAAGATGAACATCACCTAGAACAATAGAGGATGGTAGAACAAATTCTAAAGGCCAAGAAATGAACAACATGATGGTGCAATATAGTTATGATTAGCCACAACAAGGAAATGAAGAGGCTAAGACAAATGAAGAAGAAAGATAAATTATCTGGGGAGGGAACTCTCCTAATTGGATGGATACCTCGAGGAGCCTAAGGGCCAAGGTCAGAAGCTTCAAGGAAAATAATGTAAGGCTAGTAAGAGCTCAAAATAGGCAATCTGAGATAAAATTAGTCATACGACAAATCCTCTTACAATTACAAATACAAAGTCAACATGAGTTGGGAACTAGCCATAGAGAAAAGAGGAAACTTCAGGAGTTCAAAGAGAGAATAAATGGGCAATTGATAGCATATCAATGAAGAGGCACAAGTGGGGGAGTGAAGAAACTATGAAGGGAAATTCACCACTAAATACCCCAGGAGGAAGAACTAGCACTTGTGTGCATCATACTAGTAGATACTCCAACTCTACTACCAGGAGAAACCATCATCACTCTCCTCACCATCACCATCATCAAAGAAGGAGAGAAAAGGGCTATATGCATGAGGAATTTAAGAAATCCAATCCACCCACATTTGATGGAGACTTGAAGAAATATTAAGATGTGGAAGCTTTCTTGCTTGGCATGAAGATATTTTTCAAAATCCATGAGTATTCTGAGAACGTGAAAGCTAATATTGCCACGTATTTCTTGAAAGGAAAAGAAGACATATGGTGGGAAGACCTAAAGAATGTTAGAGGGATTGCTAAAGAAGAAATGACTTGGAATGAATTTGAGAATCTCTTCAAAAGTCAATACTTATCATAATGATATTAAAACAAAGTGAAAGACTTCTATGAACTCAATATGGGACAAATCAAGAATGATGAGTATGTCACCAAGTTCCTGGAACTAATGAGATATGTGTATAATATCAAAGATGAGAAGGCCAAAATCCAAATATTTATCGGTGGAATGCCTATGATCTTCAGAGACCGAATTGAAATTTTGGAACCCAAGACATTGAATGACACCATTAAGAAGATGAAACACTTACGAGAAGTCTAGACATAGGCCAGAACTTAAGGTTGACTTGAAGGCAAAAGGAAGTCTCAAAACTAGAGGAAAAAAGTTGGCAAGTTCTAGAAAATCACCTGGGTAAAAGGTAAGAAATTCCACCACCAATAGAGGTGAAACACAACAAGAGACCTGTTAGTGTCAGTCTTTCCAGCCTTCCTACAGTGATCAAATGTGCTCTTACAAAGTGATTTTGAAGTGTCAAGGTCAAATTTTGTCATTTCAGTGAGTCTTCAAGCCAAAATTTGGTCACTAGGCATTTGGTCTAGGGTTTGCCCAAATGTCAATCTATGTCATCATTCAGCTGAGTGTATCATCATTCATAAGGTTGTCATCGTCATGTCAGTATCTAATGAGTCATTTCACACCTTGTTCATGCTTCAGTTGCCCCTAGGCAAGGTCATTTCCCTCTCCTAGGGTTTTGAAGGCAATTTCTCTTGGATGGTCAAATCACCGGCAAAACTTGTTTCCTGATGTTCATACACCTTCCCCTATCCTTAAAGTACCTTATAAAACACTTCCCATCCCTTAGATCCGCCAAATTCCTCATTTTTGCACAAACCCTAGTTTCTAGCTACAACCTGGCAATTTTCTAGGTTGGGCCTGTGTTTTGCCCTTTTGAACCCCTTCCCCTCGCTCAATCTCTGAGATTCCACTTTCCCCTGCTTCCTAACATCCCTCCCCACTCCCAAAAATTTCCCCAAGAATTTAGAAGCCTTCTGTCCCCTTCATTCCGCTTCATTTCGACAAAATCCCTTGTTTCACACATCGGGACAAGTTGCACTCAAAAGCTGTTTCTGAGCAATCAAAGATGAATTTTTCAAAACTGAGAGAGATTTTTGTCCACAACATGCCAAGGAAGAAAAACCTCCTTCACTTTTTACACAGGTGTCATGGTTTGAGAAAAATGTCAAAAATACCGGCGAGAACGAAGGTGTTCCAAGGATGGTTGGCCAAAGTACAAAAACGAAGGAAAACGCCCGATCCACTCCAAACTTTGGCCAACACCTCTTTGACTCAGCATGGTACTTGATTAGGGACTCCCAGCCCAAATTTCAAGAAATTTGGAGAAAATTTTGTCATTTGTGAATTTTTTGTGCAATTTACAGGTTTTTCCCAAGAACTGGTCTCACCCCGGGTGAGACCAGTTTGAAGGGCTGCTCGGAATTTTGCAAACTTGGCATTTTTGGAAAGGGCATGCAAAAATAAAAATTACCAATGCTTGGGAGAAGCCTGGTTTTGAGTTTTGAGCCTCCAAAAGCTCAAAATACATCAAAAAAGTGACTTTCTGCCCACTTTTTGAGTTGCAGAAAGTGACCTTGGGAGAAATGGTTTTTGAGGGGTCAAATCAACACCAAATTCAGAAATTCCACTTGGGATGGAAAGTAGACAGGCCAAGCTTTCCAATGAGCCATCTTGCACCTGATTTGGATCAGTGGAACCTACTCAAAAACAGCTGTAAAGAGGCGCGACCAGAACTTCCAGGGGCGCGACCAGAACTTCCAGATTTGCCAGAATTGCCATTTTCGGTCAAAAAACACTGTTTTGACTATGGTTGACCATTTTTACTTGTAGATGATGGATGAACGTAATATTTTCATGGCACTTTGATAGATTTTATCTCTCTTTACCCTTCTAGAAGCTTCCATGATGTAAAAAGTGAAAAATTAATGCATGGATGAGTTAGCTAAGTAATAGAGGCAAGTTGTTTGGCTGCGTATTTTCTAGTTCTTAGTTTAGAATTAGTTCAAACTGCTCCTAGGAAGCTGAGCTCGACCCCTAGAGGTGGGGAAAGGAGTTGGATGGTCTAGATGGTCTATATTATGCTCTCTCCTTCTCATTTTGATGGTTGGACTCTTGTGTAAGGAAGCTTTATTGTATATTGTGCATCTATTTCTGCAATTGAAGGCAAGGAAAGCCAGGGTTTTACAGATATCTTTGAGGATTCTTGTGGATCTGATTGTTGATGGTGTGTTCTCTACATGTTCTTGTAAGTTTGTTTATGTGTTTCACATCTCTCTTATGCTTCTAAATTGGACAGATGAAGTGGTAAAGTTTGAACTCATGTTTTGACATGCTCAGCTTTTTAGTTTGTTCAATTTTAATGTTTTCTACTGTCTAGAGAGGATTCGAATTGTGTGTTTTCCCTCTTTAGCTTCTCCTCTATCATCTCTGATCATCCATCTCAAATTAAGGCATCAGCACTCATTCCTACCTTGCCCCTTAGATCCCCCTGTGAAAACTGTGCTCAATCCCCGCACCTTGAATTGCACTTCCACCAATTGCCACCAAAAACCCAAAAAAAATCATTAAATCAACCCCCTTATCAATTTACTAGCCTAAAATCTTTATTATTAATTGGTCAGCCTAATCATATTCAAAGATCTATCGAATCTGACCCGAGAGAGCCTTCTCATACCTCGTAGGGCTAGCTACGAGGTGAAATGGTTTGATGTAGCCTTGAGAGTTTGTCTATCTCAGCCTAGGTGAATTCCAAGCGCTAACATATTGGCGACCATACTGGGGAGAACAAATTTGTAATTTGCTCATTGTAGTGTGATTTCTTAAGTCTTAGACGGAGCCTGAAGTTACGCCAGAAGCCTTCGAAAACGCTCTTGTTTTACATCAGCGTTAGTAGATAAACGCTGCTTCAGTCAATCTCCGTGAGCTTGTGAATACATCACTTCATTGACCCTTTACCCCAGTACATGTATCAAGTTCAGATCTGATTGTTGATAGTGGACAACGATCAGACACTTGAAAGGCTGAAATCATTCACTTGGCGACTCTAAATCAGTTTCAAGATCAGATCCAAAGACTCCACTGGAGGATGATCCCGACCAGCAAAAACATGAAAGGAGAATATGGACAGATCAGGTACTCAAGTTGGAATTTCATCCAAGATATTTTGTTCTTTGTTCTAAATTATTTCTTCTCTTTTCCCAAGAATGTCAAGAAGGCTTTGCAAAGTATATTATGCTTGAGAAAAGATCCTCGGCCTGCCGTTGATTCTTTCCCTTTGAAGATTGTGAATACCAAAGATTTGCATGCCTTTGACCTTGATCAAGATCCTTTTTCCAAATTTTGTAATGACTATCTTCAAGTTGATGAACCTCAAGTGACCAACTCTAATTCTATACCTGTTGTACATACCCCTATACCTTGTAAAATTCCAGATCGGTATAAACCTCTTGTTTTACCTTCTTTTCTTCATCCTTTCCCCAAAAACTATGATCTCTACTTGCCGATGTTTGATGGTGAATGCAAGAATGTCAACGCTGAGCAACATGTCCAGAATTTTGAGAATTTTCTAGATCTTTTTGAAGTTGATGATGAAGATGTTAGTATAAGGCTTTTTGCTCTTTCTTTGCAAGCCAAAGTGAAGAGTTGGTTCAAAGCCCTGCCTGATGCAAGAATCTCAGATTTCCAGCAGTTCGTCAAAGTTTTTCTCGATAGGTGGATGATCGGGCAAAACCTTTTCTTGATTGTAGAAGAGTATAACCAGCTGAAAAGACTGCCAGGTGAGACAGTACAACAATTTTCGGCCAGATTTAATCAAGTTTATTATTCGATGCCAGTTGATATAAGACCTTCTTCTAGATCTGCTCTCTTGCACTATCCGGGTGCCTTTGATCCAGAGATGGAGTTTCAGCTGAGAGAAAAGAATATTGCAACACTTCACGAGATGCAAAACAGTGCAGTAAGTGTAGAGGCTCATTTGCTGATCCGAAGGGCAAGGTTGAAAGAAGAAGAGATGAAAAACATAGATCTGGCCGAATCAACATCTCTAGAGGTAAAGCTTGACATTTTGGTAAGTGCAGTGGAAAAGATGATGGACAAGATCAACTCAAGGAATGATTATGATGTTCATGGCTCGCTGATTGAAGAAGAACAAGTTGCTGATTCAAATCATTTTCTTTTTTATGCCAATTGTTATGGATCTGATAATGATTGTCTTATTAATCATCTTGGAGAAGAGAGATCTATTGATATGACATGCATGCTTGATGATGTGTTTTATAGTGATGATTTGCCTCGTTATGATCAGTATGATGATGATTATGTTCTCCAAACAAAAGCTAATCTTGCAGACGAATCAGCAGCTGGTTTGTGGGAGGAAAAAGTTCATTTTCAGCAGCTTGAATACAATGTTCAGCCATCATATATCAGCTATGACAGTGACGAGGAAAGTGCAGCACAGTTTGAAGTAAGTGGCGGATCTTTGCCTTTTTGTTTTGATTCATGTCAGTTCATTAGAGACAACTTCCATGAAATTAGAAATCAGCTGTCAACAAGTCTTGATCTAGACCATCTTGAAGGCAATAAAAACCTTGTTCCAGACTTTACATATTCAGATTTGCAGTCCCCAAATGCCATTGGTTGTCAAGTTGCAGATGAAAGCATGGAAGCTGACATATTTGATCAAATGATACAAGAAGGTTCCCTACCTTTTTGTTTTGAATCATTTCAGTATTTGAAGGGAAATTTGCATAGTCCATCTTCAGTGAAGAATGAGCAGCATGTAGGCAATCATGTAATCATAATGGAACCAATAGAAAATGGGTTGCAACAGTCTTTTCAAGTTTTTCATGATCCAATAGCTGATGTTTTGGATGAGGTTTGCAGTCAAAGTCTTTCTCCATTGACCACATGTGAGCTTGAAACATGTGCTGATATGAATTTGATCCAGCAGCCGGTTTCTTTGTCATTTTCAGCAGAGGTCTCATCACAAGGCTCAGATCAAAGTTTGCATTCATGGTATGAGGAAAATAGAAGTAATCCATTCGATGAGTTAAGTTCCAGTGTGCTTGAATTTCAAGATCCTTATGCAGTGTTTTTGGAGGCGGATAGAGAATTCATATCATTCAGCGGATCTGTTCCTAAGTTGTCATGGGAGTTGCCTTTCAGTAGTTCTCTCTTGTTGGTCATAAGCGAGAACTTGTGGAGAATTCAAACAGCAGATCGGATACTTTCTTGGTTACATTGGTTGTTTCATTTCACTTGATCAGGTGATGTATGAAACTGTTAGAGTAGGTTGTGGTCAATAAGCTCCCCTTTGAGCATCATTTTCAGTTTGTCAGTTGTGCTTAAGTATCGAGTCAGTTTTTAGTTGAGTGAGAGTCAATTTGTGTTGTCAACTCATCAGTTTTTAGTCATGCATTTCAGCTTGAGTTTTTGACTCCATTGCCCAATAATTGTAAGGCACTGGTCTGCTCTCCCAGAGGTCTGAGGTTCTTGGCACCTCCAAGGAGCTACCATCCCCATTGGAGCCAATGTTAGTGTCAGTCTTTCCAGCCTTCCTACAGTGATCAAATGTGCTCTTACAAAGTGATTTTGAAGTGTCAAGGTCAAATTTTGTCATTTCAGTGAGTCTTCAAGCCAAAATTTGGTCACTAGGCATTTGGTCTAGGGTTTGCCCAAATGTCAGTCTATGTCATCATTCAGCTGAGTGTATCATCATTCAGAGGGTTGTCATCGTCATGTCAGTATCTAATGAGTCATTTCACACCTTGTTCATGCTTCAGTTGCACCTAGGCAAGGTCATTTCCCTCTCCTAGGGTTTTGAAGGCAATTTCTCTTAGATGGTCAAATCACCAGCAAAACTTGTTTCCTGATGTTCATACACCTTCCCCTATCCTTAAAGTACCTTATAAAACACTTCCCATCCCTTAGATCCGCCAAATTCCTCATTTTTGCACAAACCCTAGTTTTTAGCTACAACCTGGCAATTTTCTAGGTTGGGCCTGTGTTTTGCCCTTTTGAACCCCTTCCCCTCGCTCAATCTCTGAGATTCCACTTTCCCCTGCTTCCTAACATCCCTCCCCACTCCCAAAAATTTCCCCAAGAATTTAGAAGCCTTATGTCCCCTTCATTCCGCTTCATTTCGACAAAATCCCTTGTTTCACACATCAGGACAAGTTGCACTCAAAAGCTGTTTCTGAGAAATCAAAGATGAATTTTTCAAAACTGAGAGAGGTTTTTGTCCACAACATGCCAAGGAAGAAAAACCTCCTTCACTTTTTACACAGGTGTCATGGTTTGAGAAAAATGTCAAAAATACCGGCGAGAACGAAGGTGTTCCAAGGATGGTTGGCCAAAGTACAAAAACGAAGGAAAACGCCCGATCCACTCCAAACTTTGGCCAAAGCCTCTTTGACTCAGCATGGTACTTGATTGGGGACTCCCAGCCCAAATTTCAAGAAATTTGGAGAAAATTTTGTCATTTGTGAATTTTTTGTGCAATTTACAGGTTTTTCCCAAGAACTGGTCTCACCCCGGGTGAGACCAGTTTGAAGGGCTGCTCGGAATTTTGCAAACTTGGCATTTTTGGAAAGGGCATGCAAAAATAAAAATTACCAATGCTTGGGAGAAGCCTGGTTTTGAGTTTTGAGCCTCCAAAAGCTCAAAATACATCAAAAAAATGACTTTCTGCCCACTTTTTGAGTTGCAGAAAGTGACCTTGGGAGAAATGGTTTTTGAGGGGTCAAATCAACACCAAATTCAGAAATTCCACTTGGGATGGAAAGTAGACAGGCCAAGCTTTCCAATGAGCCATCTTGCACTTGATTTGGATCAGTGGAACCCACTCAAAAACAGCTGTAAAGGGGCGCGACCAGAACTTCCAGGGGCGCGACCAGAACTTCCAGATTTGCCAGAATTGCCATTTTCGGTCAAAAAACACTGTTTTGACTATGGTTGACCATTTTTACTTGTAGATGATGGATGAACGTAATATTTTCATGGCACTTTGATAGATTTTATCTCTCTTTACCCTTCTAGAAGCTTCCATGATGTAAAAAGTGAAAAATTAATGCATGGATGAGTTAGCTAAGTAATAGAGGCAAGTTGTTTGGCTGCCTATTTTCTAGTTCTTAGTTTAGAATTAGTTCAAACTGCTCCTAGGAAGCTGAGCTCGACCCCTAGAGGTGGGGAAAGGAGTTAGATGGTCTAGATGGTCTATATTATGCTCTCTCCTTCTCATTTTGATGGTTGGACTCTTGTGTAAGGAAGCTTTATTGTATATTGTGCATCTATTTCTGCAATTGAAGGCAAGGAAAGCCAGGGTTTTACAGATATCTTTGAGGATTCTTATGGATCGGATTGTTGATGGTGTGTTCTCTACATGTTCTTGTAAGTTTTTTTATGTGTTTCACATCTCTCTTATGCTTCTAAATTGGACAGATGAAGTGGTAAAGTTTGAACTCATGTTTTGACATGCTCAGCTTTTTAGTTTGTTCAATTTTAATGTTTTCTACTGTCTAGAGAGGATTCGAATTGTGTGTTTGCCCTCATTAGCTTCTCCTCTATCATCTCTGATCATCCATCTCAAATTAAGGCATCAGCACTCATTCCTACCTTGCCCCTTAGATCCCCCTGTGAAAACTGTGCTCAATCCCCGCACCTTGAATTGCACTTCCACCAATTGCCACCAAAAACCCAAAAAAAATCATTAAATCAACCCCCTTATCAATTTACTAGCCTAAAATCTTTATTATTAATTGGTCAGCCTAATCATATTGAAAGATCTATCGAATCTGACCCGAGAGAGCCTTCTCATACCTCGTAGGGCTAGCTACGAGGTGAAATGGTTTGATGTAGCCTTGAGAGTTTGTCTATCTCAGCCTAGGTGAATTCCAAGCGCTAACAAGACCAACAAAACTTATGAAGGTTGATGTGCTCAAGCTAAAGAAGAGGATGGACCCTATAAGAAGCCCTTAGTATGTTGGAAATGTAGGGAGAACCATCTACATAAAGACTTCCCCTAGATACAGAGAAATCAATCGGGATTTCATACTATGCAAGAAACATAGACAATGTAGGACATAGCTCGCATTGTGCCTAAGATTTGTGAAACCATGGAAAATAAGCACACTAGTCACCTGACATAAATGATCGAGATGGCTGATTAGATATGGATTACAGATCCAGTTTTTTGACGTTGAAGCAATGTAGTAAATTGTAAATAAATTGTGTAGTGGTTGAGTTTAATTGCTATGGTTGGTTGTAGTAGAGGAAATTGAATGAAATCGTGGAAGGGCTCTGGTTGAGCCTTATTCATCAAGCATTGAGAAAGGTCAAAAATCATGGGATTGAGTTGTTATGTTGGTTGAATATTTTATGTTTTATGTCTGTTGATTGATTCATGCTCAAATTTCCTTTTTACTGTTGCATTGCGCATGACCATGCTCTTTGTCTATGTGATTTGATGACTTATGTCATGAATTTATTCCTTTTACTGTTGCTTTCTTTTCCTTGGATTTTTCCTTTCGTTATTCATGCTTCAAGGGCCTGGGGAACATTAGTTGGGCATGGAAAGAAATCCACGGAAGGGGTTGTCATATGAGAGCCAAGGAGGCCCTACGCATAAATACAGAACATGAATAAATGAGGAAGGATGAACTTGGGTGGTGGGTTGGGAAAGACCATCACTAGTGTACATTGGAGCATCGCTCCTAGATATGATATCCATACAGGGAGTTCTTTGAACTCTGACTCTAATTGAAATCTAATTACCCATGACTTATTGAAAGGAAATATGGTATCCAAGTGGGCTGGTTTGGTCCATGGTTATAATGCACAATGATATGGAAGCCATGAAAATGGCTTAAAAGGATGTTCTCTTGACCCTATCTAATTACCTATGCAAATGTATGTTCATGATCATGCTAATAGGTATGCATAAATTCCATTGTGTTTGACGAGGTCCTGTCAGGAACCATTCTTGTGAAAGAATGATTATATAAACTTTACTTAATGCATATGTAAATGGCTATATGGGATGATCATGAAATGATAAGTTGTCCAATGATATTCCTAGTTGAAATAGGAATTAATGAGGCATGGAAGCCCTTGCTGACTAATGATTTTAAATACGAATATGGTTGTATATTCTCATGGTGTGTCATACGTCTGACAAGGAAACACTAATGGCTATGGAATCATGTATATAAACTAATAAGAAAAATCCTTGACTACATGATTCGATAAATGCTCCACTAAACGTTGTTTTGATGCCATAAGAGAGTTTGGTGGATTAGAGAAACGTTGATGACATAACAACTGAGAAACCCTTGAGGCTTTTTGGCTAATAATCAAGGAGTAACCTCAGATGATACCTCAACTAAGAAGCCCCAAGAGGCTTGCTAGATGATAATCACTGAGAAGTTATTGTGCCTTATAAGGCTGATAAATTCACTGGAGATTATGATGGTTGATAACTTCTAAGTGGTGGGGTCACGTAGGGCTAGTGGATTGAGAACACCATATGTAGTTATGTGGGATTGGGTTGAGAACACAAGTGGAAGTTCCACTAAGCTACTGGAGAGTGTACTCTCATTCCTTCATGAGTAATTCAGTTGATAAAAATTGCTTACTATTAACTATATATCTCTCTCTCAAAGGTTGAACTGATACTCTTTGTGTTATGCATGAACCTCTGCACTGAATTATAGCCACTATGGTGTAACAGTTGGGAGTTTTTTAGAACACCTAACAAATGAGCTTGTCAACAAATAATGCATAGCACTTATGGTGTAACAACGAGGAGCTATTGAGAACACATGATAAGTGGGATTTGTTAAAGGCATATGTCTGAATGGCTGAACAATCATTCAAAGGAAAAGGAAAGAGATATAATTTAAAATTTTGAAAATTTTCTATATTGAATCTCATGAGATATTGTATGCCATGTTGCAGGAAACCATAGGAATTTCCTAGATGAGGTGAATGGTGTGGGACTAGAAGAGGACTACAACAACTTGGAAGTATCAGAGAATGCAACAAAAGTACCAAGAAAGCTGCAAAAACACCACTGAAAGATGGTAGATTTAATGGGTATATACATATATCCCTTGAGTTCCTGGACAAGAAAATGAGTAAATGAGTTGTAAATATTGTACAAATCTATGTATATAAAGCTTCATAAACAATATAAATGTGTTCCAAACATGTATTTTGTATTTCATATAGACACAAAACACTGAGGATGGTGTTCCCCTAAAGGCGATGGGTTTGTAACAACCCAATTGCTTATCCTCATGTATGCAATGTAAATACTTTGACAAATTACATGTTTGAGAGAGGGACACAAATTCCATTGCTTGAAGAGCGAGATTGCTTAAGGTAGTTGATATTTTTAAATATCATTCATGGGTTGAATGAGTGGTTTTAATGGAGCTGACTATGTATTAAAATCGGTTGGATAGATAAGGAAAAACCCATGTCCTTGTTGGGAAAGGAATAAAAGAAAAAAATGTAAAATGTTTAATGAAAGGTATGGGTTGCGCTGTCAAGAAGGGTTGGACCTCGTAGAATACTCAAAAGGATAGAACCATTATGGTTGATAAGGTAGAAAGAGTGGAAACAAAAAATGAGGGAAAGGAGAGAGAAATCTCTTGTTTTTACATTCTCTCATGCATTGTAGCAAGGGGAATCTCTCTATTCACATTATCTCGCACGTGAAGGAGGAGACCCGATGCACATTGAGGAAAAGAGGAGGTTGGGAGGCTTCTATTAGAATAAGAAGGGAGAAGACTGAAAGGTTCTCTTTGAAGAGAGCATAATAGGTCGAAGGGTCCTTGGAAAAGAACCCACAACTCATATGTGTTGTAGGTATTAATGCATGGGTGGTTGTGGACAGAAAACCTTCTCAGGTCTCCCGGGACCTAAGGCAAACAGAATGAGGTTACATGCAATTGTTCAGAGATACATGCAAATACTCATGTTAATCTAGGAAACTACAAAATAAAAGAGAAGGATTACCTTTCAGTCTTTGGTGTAGATTCGCTGGAGTTTTCAGTGTGACAAAGGGTAAGATCCTCCGCTAATTCTCAAATCTGGACCTCCTCATAGAAAATACATGAAGTAACCTTCACATCATATGAAACCTTAATGACACAAAACACTGAGGATGGTGTTCCCCTAAAGGCGATGGGTTTGTAACAACCCAATTGCTTATCCCCATGTATGCAATGTAAATACTTTGACAAATTACATGTTTGAGAGAGGGACACAAATTCCATTGCTTGAAGAGCGAGATTGCTTAAGGTAGTTGATATTTTTAAATATCATTCATGGGTTGAATGAGTGGTTTTAATGGAGCTGACTATGTATTAAAGTCAGTTGGATAGATAAGGAAAAACCCATGTCCTTGTTGGGAAAGGAATACAAGAAAAAAATGGAAAATGTTTAATGAAAGGTATGGGTTGCATTGTCAAGAAGGGTTAGACCCCGTAGAATACTCAAAAGGATAGAACCATTATGGTTGATAAGGTAGCAAGAGTGGAAACAAAAAATGAGGGAAAGGAGAGAGAAATCTCTTGTTTTTACATTCTCTCATGCATTGTAGTAAGGGGAATCTCTCTATTCACATTATCTCACACGTGAAGGAGGAGACCCGATGCACATTGAGGAAAAGAGGAGGTTGGGAGGCTTCTGTTAGAATAAGAAGGGAGAAGACTGAAAGGTTCTCTTTGAAGAGAGCATAATAGGTCGAAGGGTCCTTGGAAAAGAACCCACAACTCATATGTGTTGTAGGTATTAATGCATGGGTGGTTGTGGACAGAAAACCTTCTCAGGTCTCCCGGGACCTAAGGCAAACAGAATGAGGTTACATGCAATTGTTCAGAGATACATGCAAATACTCATGGTAATCTAGGAAACTACAAAATAAAAGAGAAGGATTACCTTTCAGTCTTTGGTGTAGATTCGTTGGAGTTTTCAGTGTGACAAAGGGTAAGATCCTCCGCTAATTCTCAAATCTGGACCTCCACATAGAAAATACATGAAGTAACCTTCACAGCATATGAAACCTTAATGATTCAAAACATAAACATATGATAGTATATAAAACTAGCATGCATCTAAGATAATATTTAGTCTCTCCATTCAACCAACATATAAAGAAAGAAGGTGTCAACATCATCAAGTAGACAAAACAGGAGAAGATATATATTATCATATGAGAGAAGAATGATTACAACCATTGTTTTTGAATCAAGTCTTACCTTAGCTCCTTAGCTCCTCTCTCCCCCTCTCTTGATCAATTTCTTGGCAACATAATAATGCTCAAATTCTGATCCTTGTTACAATGGCCTAGCCTCTAATTTATAGATGAGGAGAGGTTCAATCCTTTTAATTTCTTCATAAGTTCCATTGAGTAAAAATCTAGATGTTTCCTTTCTATATTTCTCTTTCCTGTTTTCTATGTTCTTGTTAGGATTAGCAAATTCCTTAGATAGGACAGAGGCGGATGTTTCTGACTTTTGAGCTAATATTTGAGTGAAAAGTGGAGTGTCAATCAATAAACTAGCACTTTGACCTCCATAAGCTCATAAAAATCAAATAATGCTTCCCTTTAGGCCAATCAGAGCATTAACCTAGGGACTAACGCCCCTTGTTGGGTTATGGGAAGTGTTTGAACGCTCTTTGTCTGTTTCTTGGGAGAGTTACCTTGGAAAATGGGCCTGTAACTTAGGGTTTTCTTCCAGTCAAAGTATCCTTCTCCTCTGAGCTGATGAGGAGGTCATTTTCTATATAACAATATGCACAACTAGAGGAAAGGGACAAAGGAAGAGGTAAGGAGGTCGTGAGTCTCCCGAAGGAGAAGGTTGAATTGCTGACAAGAAAAAGGAAATATCATAATTGAGAGCATTCAAGAAAAGAGAAACTTTGATGATAGCCAGTTGAAAAACCCATGAGGCTTGTTGAATGATAATCACATAGTAGTAGTTATGCCTTATAGGGTTGATAAATACATTGGAGGTTATGTTGGTCGATAAAATTTGAAAAATAGAGGCACCTAAGGCTAGTGAGTTGATAACAACTGATGGTAGTTCGATGGATTGGGTTGAGAACACAGGTGGAAGATTCCACTCATATGATGGAAAGTGCACTCTCATCCATTCATAGGTAACATAGCTAGTAAAGCATCCATGTTATTAACTATATCGCCTTCTCCACAACTGAATTAAATCTCTATGTGTCCAAATCCCTAGAGATATTGGAATGCTACAAATCCCTCTACATAACAAACAATTTTCCCTGCGTGATGCAAAATTGTTGAATAATTAGTGGGTGAAGGCAGATCCTTAAGTTATCTGTAATTGAAAATTGAAGGCGATATACAAATTGCAAGTGAAATTTATATGTTTTTTGTGCAATGGATCAATTTACTAAACACATAAACACGTGATTTTTAACCAAATTTTACAGCCAAAACAGAGACAGATAACCATATCTAAAACACATAACACAAAACATGATAAAGGAGTTCACCCCACTCTTGGGCTACATCTCTTGGTCCAACTTCCAATGCAGGGCCTCTTTCATTAAGTGCTCAAAAGTGTGTTTACATGGCTTTACAATGATCAAACAATAGAACTGATGTCTCCAGTGGATCTAAAAGTGTCAAAAACCCCCATACAGGTTCTTTTTGCGCCTCATTTGGTCAAAATTTGAGTAAGTTATTCATGTTGCCAGGTTTGCCTCAAACTCTATAGCTAGTCATCCTATAATTTGACCCAAATATGGCTTGAACACCCCAAACCCAGATTCGACACACAAAACTAGCTTATAATCCCACTCGATGGGAAAAATTGTAGGACCGTTAATCCACTAATTAAGCCCCCCGTTCCAAACATTTTGGCCATGTTGGCACATATAACCGCATAGGGGGGCCAAGAATCTAGGACCTAACTCCATGCCCTTTGGTTTTACCATGCTCCTGATCGCATTGGGTCTCGGTGACCTTTGGCTGGTCCCCTTATTTTATGCATGCTCTCGGTTCTATGGCCCATCATTTGGCCTTGGCGCTGGCCCCCTCCTCTTTTCCGCACACCTGGTGCTATGGGGTGCCATGTGACCCCACGGTTGGCCCCTTAAACTTTACCACCATGGTTCTTTGTGATGCGTTGTTGTATTGTGGTGCTGAGACCTATGGATCGGGTTAAGGCCTAGCCCCTTGGCCCCTCTGCTTTTAGTCACGTGGGCACTGGAGTGGCTAGGGGTTAGGGCTTAGTCTAATCCCCTCCCCCGATTGCGCTATGGAAACTTTATATAGTGTTTCATGACCATAGGTTAACAAGGAACAAGATAAGCGAGCCAGTGAATTGTTGACAGATTGTTGGTCACAATTTCGAATCCTGTGGAGGTATTTTGGCCTCATAACAAAATTTTACACAAATGAGTGGAGGCCATGTGGCAGCCACGATTGGCCCACATGGCTCTCCCTCATTGGTCCAACACAACAACCAATGAACCAATAAAAACCACCATAAACGAGCCAATAAGACGATGACACTTGTCATCCAATGACTGGCCCAAATAAGTACACATTCAAGCCCAGTCAAATGCCCATCCAACGTGCGGACTACTGATCCAAGATGTTCTCGCTAGATTAGTTACGCAGGTCCAGTGTCGTCGTCAGCAATTCAGTCTGGTGTCGTTCAGTTTCGACGGTGTTGTTTATGGTTCAGGTTGTTCAGGTGATGTCTATGGTTTTTCATGGTGTTCACTTGATATGGTTTTCAACGTGGGTTTGTCATCCCTTTTGCAAGGTTTGGTCATCGACATGTGTTGTTGTCTGCCTCACAGGATTTGGGTTGTCGATGGATTGTCCTCAACCATGGAAGAAACCAAAGTATAATAGTGTCCCTTGGTAATCAAATAATTCAACATTTTCTTTTAACAAATGATATTCATCAAAAGAGGTCCATGTAGAAGTTTTAGAACCTTGTATTTTTAATTGTATCATAGCAAGTGAGAAAATAAATAATTAACTGCCTATTAATAACATACCATGGGAAAATAAAACATAAAGAAATAGTGGACCGAACCAATCATCCCATGCTAGTTAAAAAACATGCAGCGACAAAAATATTCTTGACCGGTGTTATTCCTATTGGTGGCTATATTGGTGTTGGGCTCCCTAACTTTTTTCAAAGATCAATTCCTTATTTGTTTCCTCACCAACTCCATATGCTTGCTAATGCTCAACTTATTCTTGGGTTGCATGTCAAATAACAAGTCCTTGATAAGTGGATGGAGAAAGCAAAAAACATGAATTTCAGCTATCCAAAGGGAAAACAAGAGTGCCTTGCCTTGAATGCTCATAATACCTTATTATGTTATTCTCCTCCTTTATTTTATTACAACCATTTTAGATAAATATATACAAATCCCAAATGAGCTATAGGTCAAGTTTTATATCTTTAATTTTAGAGATGAGGATTCGTTAAGGTATCTTCCCAAAACCATACACACAGAAAGCTCAAAATGACTATATTTGGAGATATAAATATACAACAAAATGCAAGAGAATACTAGTGAGATACTCAATTAAACAATAACATCTCTATATCAATAAATGTCTACCTCATCCCACTCCATCAAAAAAAAAAAATTCTACTATCCTCAACCCTACTTGAGAGACCTCCATGCAATATTAATGAGGCAAAGAGTGAAACTAAATGGAACTGACTTGAAAACATGTAGTAGTAATCCAAGTGTTAGTAGACATTGGATAAATGGAATAACGTAAAATATTTGGAGGGTGATCTAATAAGGTTGAAGGCATAGAGTAAAGTGAAAAACTTAAAGAAGGAAAAGGTGAAGTGAAACTAGATAATAAGTAAACAAAAGTTGAAAAATGTCATTAAAAATATTTATGAAAAAACAATGAAATTGGAAGATTTAAGATAAGTCTATGGAAGTTGACATTGCTTGAGCTAGTAGCATCAACTCCTCTATTAATTTTAACAATATCACTAACAATTATTTTATTATAATTTTCAATTAGTGCTTCTCCAAATATATTTGTAGTTAGATGCCAATTTTTCAACTACTTACGACATCGTAACTTTGAGCTCTTCTCTTTGAATTGTTGATTTTTGGTAGAATCAGATGTGCTCTAGCCATGAAAATTGGTGGAGAGGCTAAGGCACATAAGATCTCCAAAACCCATAAATCGTTTTGGGAAATTCCATCTAGTTGGAGAGATATTAAAATAATTAATCTTTTTAATGGAGTTCCTAAGTCTAAACTTCGGCAAATTAAAATATTAATGGGTATTAACATAAAACAGGGTGAGAAAGTTCTAAATGACGAGGATTAAGCCAAATATAATCTCAGCTATTGATTAGGGATTTAATCTCAACCGTTGAAGACTCAACAGGAAAAGTATAAAAGGAGGCTTGAGGGTTAGTTGGAGACACACCAACAGATACTCAGTATTTCAAGGAAAATCGATTCTCAAAGATAAGGAGATCGATTTCAGAGGGAGAATTGCAGGGTCAAGGAAGAGGGGGGATTAGCAGCAGTCAAGGAGCTCAAAGGAAGTGACATAGGGACTTTGAGAGACAGCACAAAGGGAGACGCAGGGATGACACAGAGAGGGACCAGAGCTACTCAAAGCCACGCAAAATGACGCAGTAGAGAAAGGAAGCTCTCTAGGGTGTTAGAAAGTCTCGGAGAAAAGTATCAAGTGTTTTCTCCCAGTGTCTATGTAAATTTTTTTGTAAAGTGATTTTTGCTGTAGATTAATAAAACCCTCCTCTGCTGCACCAGTTTTCCCGCATTGGGTTTTTCTGGGGGCAATTGTCCAAAAATAGTTGTGTTGATGTGATTGGTTCTTGTGCATATATTTGTTTTTGTATAATGATGTGATATCTGCGATAGAATTTATTTTAATATTTACTGAAGGGATTTCATAAATAACTTATTGGGAATAATAAGTAGGTGAAATAAATCAGTTGTTGCAGTAATAGAATTTCTGTTTAGAAATTTTCACATGGTATCAGAGCAAGGATTCAGCGACAGGAAGGAAAAATCAATTATGGGTCACAAGCATGATGCAGAAGCATCCACTCAAGGAAACTCGTGCATATTTTCAGAAGAATGCACAAGAGACGGAAGTTATGATTGTTCTATGTTGGCTTCCAAATTGGAAGAAGAACTTGCTTGTGTAGCAAGATCAATCTCCTCTAAGGTTTGGTATATAGATAGTGGAGCTTCCTGATATATGACAAGAATCCAAGAATGTTTTTCAGATTATTAGGAAGAAAGAAAGAATTTTCAAATCACCACGGGGAATAAGGCAAAGTGTTCTCCAGTAGGGAAAGGTACTATAGTTTTTCAAACAAAAACAAGTGAGCGGCTTTAAGCTATCAATGTGTTGCATGTGTCAGGACTGAGGATGAACATACTTTCTATATCTCAACTTCAAAACAGAGGCTATGATGTTTTCTTCATTAAGGAGAAAGAATACGTCAAACACCCGAGTTTGGAAAAGGAAGTTTAGATCGGAATCAAAAATAACAAGTTGTACAAGCTGCAGCTAGAATCACCAATGGCACTAATAGGCAGTAATGGAGAAAATGATTTGAATGAACTACGGCTCAGAAGGATGGGACATTTGCACCATGGGACTCTGAGAATTCTTAGAAAAACTATAACAGGAGTTCTAGATCTTAGTACCGAACAAGATGATGTATGCAGAGGGTGTGCTCTGGGCAAGTATGCCAACGCAGCATTTCCAAGAAGTAACAATAGGGCCAAGAGTGTACTAGGATTGACACACCCAGACATCTGCGAACCGATGTCCACAAAAGCTCTTAGTGGTGCTAGATACTTCGTCACCTTCATCGATGACCATTCCAGGAAGAATTGGATCTACTTTCTAAAAACCAAAGATGAGGTTTTCGGTCGATTCAAAAAGTTCAAGGCTCTAGTGGAAAATCTGACAAGAAAGAAGATAAAAGTGTTGCGCTCAAACAATGGTGGAGAGTATGTTGACAAAGACTTCATTGATATTGCGCTAGGGAGGGCATTGGAAGAGAGTGGACAACTCCCTACAATTCGAAGCAAAATGGAGTAGCAGAAAGGAAGAACGGGACTATTGTGGAAGCAGCTAGGGCAATGATGTATGATCAAGATATGACAAAATTCCTGTGGGCAGAAGCATGCAACACGACAGTCTATGTCCAGAATAGAACTCCTCATAGGGCATTGGGCAAGATTAATCCAGAGAAGGTCTTCACCGGGAAGACACCTAAAGTTAGTCATTTCAGGATATTTGGTAGTTTAGCATATTGTCGTATACCCGACGAGAAAATGAAGAAGTTAAATCAAACTGCAGAGAAAGAATATCTTGTGGGATATAGTGAGAATGCTAAGGCATATAGAGTTATCTTCTAGGGAAAAAAGGTAGTAGTTTGGTGAGATGTAAAGTTCATGGAGGATAGAGCTTTCAAAAAATCTAGAGAAATGCCTTCCGAGGAGCAGTGAAAAGATGAGTCGTTGGTCAAACCACTTCAACCAACGGAAGCTAGTACCAAAAATTCTCCTTCAGAACAAGAGAAATCACGGGAAGAGGAAGAGCTGACAGATGTGCCTACTACCAAAGGAAGAACGAGCCAAGAACTCCAACAGATTCTACAGGATGCAAAAAAATTCATTAGTGCACCTAGGAACAGTAAAAGGGAGTGAAGACAGCAAGACAGATACCAGGCCTTAATAGCTCAGGTTGGGGAACCCTCCAATTTTTCAGGAGGTTGTTCAGCGCCAAGTATGGGTGGATGCGATGGTGGAGGAATACAACTCTATAATGGTGAATGATGTCTGGGAAGTGGTGCCTAGGACTCAGGACAGATTAGTGGTAGGTTCGAGATGGATCTACAAGATCAAATATACTGCAGACGACAGTGTGGAGAAATACAAAGCCAGGTTTGTGGCAAAGGGGTATGCTCAGAAAGGAAGGAATAGACTACGAAGAAACTTTCGCCCCAATAGCCAGGTATACATCTATTAGAACCGTGATATCTCGTGCCGCACAGATGGAGTGGGAGATTGATCAGATGGATGTCAAGACGACATTCTTGAATGGGGTAATAGAAGAGGAAGTATACATTGAACAGCCAAAACGCTTTGAGACACATGAGAAGAAACCTCATGTATGCTGATTAAAGACACCCTTGTATGGGCTTAAACAAACACCTAGAGCATGGTATGATCGAATTGATGACTACTTGCAGAAGATGGGGTTCACCAAGAGTGATGCAAATCCCAATCTCTACTATCTGGTTGTAGAGAATGAGCCTTTAGTCCTAGTATTATACGTGGATGATATCTTCCTAACAGGATCATCCAGGGTCATCAAGGACTACAAGAAAAATCTAGCCACATAATTCGACATGAAGGATTTGGGACAGATGCATTATTTCCTGGGGTTAGAAGTTTGGCAGCAAAAGGGTGGGATCTTCTTTGGACAAGGGAGATATGCTACAGAAATCCTGAAGATATTCAAGATGCAGGATTGTAGGCCTATGGCTACTCCAATGATCACCAATTAGAAGAAAATTAATGCATCAGAAAATAAAGATGTTGATCCCACCTTGTACAGGTAGCTCATATGATCCTTGATGTATCTGGTCAATACTAGGCTAGACATTTGTTACGTTGTCAACACCTCAATCAGTTTATGGTGGAACCTAAGAGGGCGCATTGGGCAGCAACCAAACATGTTCTCAGGTATATACAAGGAACAATCAAGCATGGACTATTGTACACCAAAGACAATGACAACAAGCTGATTGGGTTCACTGACACAGATTGGGCTAGAAGTTCAGTGGATCGGACAGTACCACTGGGTACTGTTTCAACATTGGATCGTGGATGACTTCCTGGTGCAGTAGGAAACAGAAATCCATAGTTTTGAGCTCAACTTAAGCAGAATATATGGCTGCTAGCACAGCGTCGTGCGAAGCCATATGGCTTAGAAAATTGCTTGTGAACCTATTCAGTAGAAGGATGGATGTTACCAGGATCATGTTGATAACCAAAGTTGCATCAAGCTCTCTAAAAATCCAGTATTTCATGATCGTTCGAAGCACATTGATATCAAGTGTCACATTGTCAAAGATTGTGTCCAACGAGGAGCAGTACAATTGAGCTACACTCCTATAGGAGAACAGGTGGCAAATATCCTCACCAAGGCCCTAGGAAGAACAAAGTTCATTTATTTCAAGGAGAAGATGGGTATGGTAAAGAATCCATTTCAGTAGAAGAAATGTATAAGTGTCAAGTGTTGCAGTGCAACAGTTAGCAGCGTTATGGGCAACATGTGCAACATATGGAGAGGGAGCCATAGTATAGATGTAGCAGTGGCAGTGATTGTGGAAATGTTATAGGTAGCAGTCTAGAAAGCAGTAGTGCAGATGGTGTGAGGCATCAGACCAAGCATCATCACAAGTACCAGTGTGGAAGGATCAGTGTGATGTTTCAGCGATGGAGCATTATTAAAGCACATTCCTCGCTAAGAGGGAGTGTTGATTTGTACTAGTATCAGATGTGCTCTAGCCATGAAAATTGGTGGAGAGGCTAAAGCACATAAGATCTCCAAAATCTAGAAATTGTTTTGGAAAATTCCATTCGATTGGAGAGATATTAAAATAATTAATGTTTTTAATGAAGTTCCTAAGTTTAAACTTAAGAAAATCAAAATATTAATGGGTATTAATATGACACTAGGTGAGATGGTTCTAAATGACGAGGTTCAAGCCAAATCTAATCTTAGCCGTTGATTAGGGACTTAATCTCGGTCTTTGAAGACTCAACAAGAAAAGTATAAGAGGAGGATTGAGGGTCAATTGGAGACACACCAGAAGATACTCAGTATCTCAAGGAAAATTGATTCTCAAAGAGAAGGAGATCGATTTGAAAGGTAGAGTTGCAGGGTGGAGGAAGAAGGGGGGTTAGCAGCAGTCAGGGAGCTCAGAAGAAGTGATGCAAGGACTTTGAGAGACAACGTAGAGGGAGACGCAGATCAGAGAGACAAAGGGATGACGCGGAGAGGGACCAGAGTTGCATAGAGCCACGCAGAGTGGGATGCAAATCAGAGAGACACAGGGATGACACGGAGAGGGACGCACAAAGCCACACAGAATGACGTAGTAGAGAAAGGAAGCTCTCTAGAGTGTCAGAAAGTCTCAGAGAAAAGTCTCACGTGTTTTCTCCCAGTGTCTATGTAAATTTTTCTGTAAAATCGATTGTTGCTGAAGATTAATAAAACCCTCCTCTGCTGCACTGGTTTTCTCGCATTGGGAATTTTCGGGGGCAATTGTCCAAAAATAACTGTGTTGATATGATTGATTCTTGTGCATATATTTGTTTCTGTATAATGATGTTATATCTACAATAGAATTTATTTTAATATTTACTGAAGGGATTTCATAAATAACTTATTGGGAAAAATAAGTAGGTGAAATTAATAGTCGTTGCACTAATAGAATTTATGTTTAGAAATTTTCCCATGAATTTGATGCTTAATAATAGATAAGCCTTCATGATTAAATCTATGTCCAAACTTTTATCGAGTGCCTTTTGTCTTATTATCCTTGTAGTTGAAGCAAACGTAGTCAAAAGTTGTAAGTTGTTACATAGGGATCATGGATAGTTAGAGCACAATTGCATCCAACAATTGTGTCCAAGCAACATCATGTAAGAGCTCCCCTTCTTTTTCCAAATGAGTTTCTCACCATGGACATTCGGCATCATAGTGATCACCTGGTACATGTGTTAACTATTGTGCTTGTTGGCTGATATTGCCTTATTCTGTACACCAAATATTGTCTTATGTTCTCTCATTTTTTATTTTTCTTTTCAAGCAGTGTATATACATACTTTCTTTCATGTAATTGCTGAGACTAAGTTTTCATTTTATGCTCATCAATAATGTTCAACAAATCTCTCTTCCGGGTGGAAAAGTGAAAAATAAAACCATTGACATGTCATTATGTATATTAACAAATTCCGTTAATGACATGCTTCTTTATCTCCTTAAGTTTACTAAGTTAATTCATTTTACCAAGCCGCTCTATGTCTAAATGATTTTGTTATTTCATTCATGTTATTCATTGTGCTTCCCAAAGCCTTGCAATTATAGATATTGACATGATATTTATGCATATGATTCTTAGCTACTTGGGTCAACCAAACTAACTCGTCTAATTCATTTTATTATTTCCTTCTATTACATTTACTATGTTTCTTGAAGCTAGTTCTTTGGACAGTAAATGGTTCTAAATAATAGATTTATATTATGGTTAAAAATGCTATTCAATAAACATTTTGATTTTAATAGGTATTTATTCATATTGACACGGTATTTTTTTAAGGCATCATCATAATTATATGTAAATCTACTACCATTAAAAACCTTATTTATGAAGGTGGTTTTGTTCATCTTATAATATTCAAAGGCTCAAAATGCTTTTATAAAAAATGGTATCATTCTTTGACTCTGCATATTTTCCTTCATTTTATCTTGATATTGGCTTTTAATACAACATTATTTCATGTGGTAGCTTGATTACCTAAATCCCACTCCCACTAACACTTGCAAAATGGTTTCCTCTGAACCAAAAGTTTACTTATTGCTTCAGACCAGGTAATGTAATTACTTCATTTGGACTTGTATATTTTAACAGAATAGCTGAGAAGACAAAAAATAAAAGGATTCACAACAATTGAGTTTTGAAAACACTCGATGAATGAAATGGCAATCAAGGAAGTCAGTAGCCAATTCAATGTGTTGCATTTTCAATATAGGTGATTCAATTTTCCAATTTTTTGGGTTAACTATAACAATTTATAAGGTTAAACCTTCAAGTTCAACAAACTATAACTGAGCTGTAAAACATGTTTATTCCAAAAGTCCAGAGGGATAACTGAAATTACATCCACTCGATTTACTCAATTACGTTCATGGATAATCTTTATTCTAATTATATCTTCAAATTCCCTTTTTTCTAGAAATTTTTTTACTAGTTAAATGGTTTCAACTTTATTTAGCCCTTTTCATTGCTTGCAAGTTGCGAAACAAAGATGCAGACGAGCATTTTAACTCTCTACGTGTTACTTCCACCTTGCCGTAGATCGTTTCACCTTAAAATTAGGATAAATGCTGCACGGTGGTTACATGAGTTTCCAAATTTGCAACATGTCCTTAATTTAGTTTCCCTGCCAATGTCGTCATATATGCTGTGCCCCGTTAGCACAGCGGACGCTGACAAACACAAGAAACTGAATAATACGAAGGCATCACCCAAGCTCTTTCAGACGGTCCGACCACCATGATAAATAAATTGCTGACAAAGTTGACAATGAAATTTTCATGAAAATTATAAATAATTTAATGTGAAGCGACTGCTAAACATAATGTTTTTGAATTTGACACTGCAAAAGATTGACAGTACATTCAGCAGTAAGGAAGATACCACCTGCAGAGTATGGAAATAAATAGATAGTGCAGAATAACACTGCCACGGTGAAATGTGACCATACCCACAATAGTTGCTGATCAACCATCAGACAATAAAATTGCATAAGTTTACAATATATTACTGGAACCGCCATAGATAAATATGATCAGCAGCTTTGATATTCATCAGCTGGTCACACGGCATCAGTTAAAGTGATGGTTCCTGTAGTCAACCCCCAAATAAGAAACCCGCCGCCTGTTCTTCATTTCCGTTGAAGAGATTGAGTGCTTGAATCACTGATGCACGATCAAAACCAAGCTCTACCAGCTTCGCAATCTTTGCTTCATGATCCGAGCCCTGTAATTATTTAACATCTATATTAGTTAGCCCCTTCTTGTTCATTTTATAAAATATGCACAACTTGACCAGGTTAACATGTAACAATAAAATTATACTAATCACAATCATTGATGCAATCCCTGTCACTTTTGACATGTTGGGAACCAAGCTATCAACATCATATTGGGAACTTTGCCCATACAAAAAAAAGTGCAGTGAACTAAGAATGTAATGAATTTAGAGTTCGCCTTGGCCTCTTTCCGAAACGCCGATCTTATTTCTGTTTAGTTTTCTACAATGCACAAGAATTTGCATTACTTGCTAGATCTATATTTTGTTCTTTGGTTTTCCTACGATTTTCCTGTCTGAAATAACACATGGAATTCCAGAAAAACCTGAAAAACAAAATTGCTGCCTGGAGAAGAAAAACTAAGTTATAGATCAATATTTATAACATTCTAAACATTTTCAATAGGAGAAAGGGCTACTCGTTATATTATAGAAAGTCCTTTCAGTACCAAAAACAAAGTCTAAAAATAAAATCATAGCATGCATCATTTGCATTTTTAATTATCTAACTGATTGCTTCTTCTTTCTTTTATTTTCATTTAATTAACCACCTTACCCTCCAGCACATCGGTAAGGGTAAGATATTCTGTAAGGCTTGTTGAGAAATCTAGAGCATCGTGATTAGCAGATTTTTCTTTAATTAGTAACTGTTTGTGAGTGCCTTTTTATTTCATTGGATTAGGATCTTCTTGTTGCTCAAGTTATTAGTGTTCTTTCATCAAATAGCGACCAATGCATGAACATAAATAGACAAAAGACACAGAATGTAAGCTATCAACCAGGGCCAAAACCTCTCTCTTCGAGAGGAAAACCAACACAAATTCTTCTTATAGAAATTCCAATTGATGAATACCAAGACCAAGACCCTTGACCTATCTCCAAGACACAAGTTCTCTGATAGTCACTCTTCTTCTTGTCTCCTCTTCCGCTTCAACCTTCTTAGCATCACCGAGATCTTATCATTGTCTTCACACTGAGATCCCCTTTACTGTGAAATCTCCTTGCTGTCATATAATCGAAACCTTACTTCTGCGAGACCCTTACTAAGATTGTACTGAAACACAACATCATTATCAACGAACTGTGATTGCAACGAACTGTTATGTCATCAACACTGTATTTTCTGAACTTGTTATGACATCGTGATAGAGAGACCCTTCACTGTGAGATAGTACCAAGTTTATCTCTGCCATTTTGTACTCTTGATCGAGCTCCTTTCACCAAAGCAGTCTCTGCACTCCTATCCGAACTTACCTCTGCACTTGGTCACCGAATTCAGAGAGATCTGAACTCCTCTTGAATGTGATCCTATTCGCACTTCAAAGAGATCCGAACTGTAGCCTTTGTTGAAGTTTTTAAGTTCTACTTAGTTTAGAAACCCTTCATGCACTTTTATTTATTTATTCCTACCTACTTGTTATTTTCCTTTAACAAGTTATTTACAAAGTCAATACTGAAAATAAACACCAGTGCATGCTCAACATATTATAGATCAGCAACCAAAAGAAACAAGAAAAAACACACCACATGACACCATTATTTTTTGGACCAATGTCCCCAGAAAAACCCAATGCAGAAAAACCGGTGCAACTATCTAAGGGTTTTTTTATAAAGCAATATCCGAGTACAATCTGGCTGCCGAAACTAGCCTACCCAACAGAGAATTTCCTTAGTAGCTATACCTCACAATTTGAGAGAAATCCCCTAGCTGAAACCCCTGAAAATCTTTCCGGCAGCTCCTCAACACAAAACTGCTCTGCAACCCCAGCATCTGCCCAATCTGGACTGCGTCAGCCCCTCTCTGTCTCACGTTGGCCCTGCATCAGCCCCAAGAGGCCCTGCGTCATCTTTCTCGGCCTCTGCGTCTGACACGCTACACTCTCTGGTGCTCTGTGCAGCACTTGGTTGCCTCTGCATGGCCCTATGTGAGCCCTTGTTGGCTCTGCGTCACTCTCCTTGGTTGTTGCACTACTCTCTTGGCACAATCTCTGCCTTCTCTATTTCTCTGTAGTCAATGCCCCTCAGTTGCTCTCCCGATCACTGATCCTATCTCTCTTCGCAAACCTCGCTCTAGAGAATAGAATGACTAATCATCTCATGTACTCTCCAAGTGGCCCTCAAGCCTCCTCTTATACTTTTCATGTTGACATCTCAACGGCCGAGATTAAGTCTCCAATCAACGATTAAGATTAGATTTGGCTTAATCCATGTCTTTTGGACCATTCTAACACATTCACATTAATCCACATTAATATTTTATTTTCCCTAAGTTTAGACTTAGGAACTCCATCAAAAATATTAATTATTTTAATATCTCCTGATCTGTTTAGAATCTGTCCAAACCCTTTCTAGGTATTGGAGATCTCATGTGCCCCAACCTATCCACCAAATTTCGTGGCTAGAGCACATTTGATGCTACCCCAAATCAACAGCGTTCACCGCACTCTATGACATCTCCTGAAATGGTTATCCGAATCTCAGAACTGATCTAAACTTGTCTCTTCATTAGGCCACCTGAAATCCGAACTTGTCTGTGTCACTGTCACTCGAAAAACACAGAGGGATGTCTGGACTTCGTTGTGGAAATGTCAATCCTTTACACGCCTATTTATAGTGGTTGTCTCATAAATAAGCCAGACCTATTCTTATGAAGGGTTGTGTCTCCAAATAGGTGAGCCGACACGAGTTTTTCACTTCTTCTTGGGGCCAATTTGAAGAGGAGAACTTGTGCTTGTCTTGGAGGGCAATTAGACAATTCTATAGACTTATATACCTTCTTCATACATGACATTGACTCTATATGACTTTTATGACAAATCTTAAAGGCTCTTAATGGGAGCCTATTGGACATTGGATAAACCAACGCTCCCCGTGTGTTTCGCAACAAGGACTAACCGCCTCTCGTGGATCTTTATCTCTAGCAATGTGATCGTTGACTAACATCCGCAAGATTTGGTCTAACGACAATCGTGACTCCTAACAAGTGGTAACAGAACGTAGGTCACGAGTTCGATACACACTCAGCTTGCGTTGGGGGGGAGATTGTTGGACATTGGATAAACCAACGCTCCCTGTGTGTTTCGCAACATAGACTAACCGCCTCTTGTGGATCCTTATCTCTAGCGATGCGATCGTTGACTAACACCTGCAGGTTTTGGTCTAACGATAATCATGATTCCCAACAGAGCCATCTAAAATAAAATCCCTCACCCAAGAAACCCATGAAGCAAGCCTTACAATAATAATTTTATTTTATTCTTTACATCATTTACAAAAGTCATAATTACATGTCATTATGAAGACCGAACCTAGTTACACTTTTCAACACTCCCTCTTAACTAGGGAGGTATTCATAATCGTACTTGGTCATTGTCAATTTGAAGAATTTCTCATAAGAAGAATCAGATTGGTAACCCATTTGTATAGCATCATATCAACCAACATTGTTATATAGCAAGGCATTGACTAACAACTCTATCTCTCCACAAGATCTAAGCTCAATGCTGGCGAGACCAATGATTTATAGACACTCTCAGCATTGTCTCTCTCGAACATACCCCACTCGGGTTCTTAGGGTCTATTCCATCAGGACTATTCTTATCTTGGATTCCCCAATCCTCAAAGAATATCGGTCCTCTACCACTACTCTTCTCTTGGATGCCCTATCGCATCCTCAAAGAGCATTGGATGCCAAATGAATACCCAATCCTCCATTCTATCTTCCCAGGTGAAGACCAGAATGATGTGTCTATCTCTCCCTCTCAATTAGGGAGGACATATCTATTCCAATAAAGGAATGTACTCATTCCTACGGAAGGAATGTACCTAAGCTCTCTCTTGGCTTAAGAATTTCCAAGATTCTTCCAAGTAAGAAAATTGTTTCCAGGCTCCCTCTTAATTAGGGACCTACAACAGCTCCTCAGGTGGAGATCGTGAGACAACTAATTGTTTGAAGAACTCCTAACTTCAATGCCATGAATTTCTTTTCATTATCTAGGAGTCTTCATGTTTGGGACTTCTACATAGGGCACAAACCATCCATCACTTTCATTCATGAGTCAGTCATGTCATCATTCCTTGTTATTTTGGGTAGCATCAGATGTGCTCTAGCTTCGAAATTTTGTGGAGGGGCTAGAATACATGAGATCTCCAAAGCCCAAAAATAGTTTGGAGAAATTCCACTTGGATGAGGAGTTATTAAAATAAATAATATTTTTAATGGGTTCCTAAGTCTAAACTTAGGAAAATAAAAATATTAATGGGTATTAATAAGAATATGGGTGAGTGCCCCACAAGGGTAGGCGAGTTGGTAATCACAATGCAGTGAAGTTCATTAGAAAGGTGGGCTCTGTACTGAAGGTCACGAGTTCAAATCTGTCGGAGTTACCTTGGAGCTGTATAGAGGGGTGGGCATAGCTCCCTGTGGTTATAGAGGTAGTGGTCAGAATCGACCATGTGTAACGTGAGTTGTGAGGCTGCTCCTGTTGCCGATTCCATTGTAATAAAAATATATATATATAGGGGTGAGAAACTTCTAAGTGACGAGGATCAAGTATGTTTTAATCTTAGCCATTGATTAGGGACTTAATCTCTGTCATTGATTCATCAATAGGAAAAGTATAAGAGAAGGCTTGAGGGTCAGTTGGAGACACCGAAAAAATCAAGGAGTTCGAATTTTTTGGGGCGAGGTTTGCTAAGAAAATTGAGCTATGTGATCTGAGTTGTAGTGAGGGGCTGTTCGGCAAAGGGAACTTCAGTTTGAGGCTGAAGAATACATAGCAAAGGCAGAGCAACACTAGGAGAGACAGCGCAGTCCCAGAGAGGGTGGCGTAGAGGCTGTAGAGGGTGACACAGGGGACACAAAAGTCGTAGGGGCTAACATAGGCCCTTAGAGGCAGCGCTGGGGAGATTTTGTGGGGCAGAGAGGGAGAATTTCAACAAATAGACTTTCTGAGCAGAGGAGGCTCACTGTGGAGGTGACGCAATTCCATAACAGAGCTTGGAGCAGTTGTCGCTGCCCAACCCTGGGAACAGCCAAGTCATCTTGGGGGTTTGATCATGCAATTATTGAATTTGTCGGAATATCTGTCTCCGGATAGAGGTACTTCTGCCAGGATTTTTCTCTGTTGGGTGAACCATATCTGGCACCCTAGTTGTATTCAAGAATCTGCTTAACAATACAAACCCTCTATATGATGCACCAGTTTTCCCGAATTGGGTATTTCCGAGGATGATTGTCTAAAAATAACAGTGTCCCTTCTGTGATTGTCTCAGTGTATTTCAATTCATGATTTGTATGTATGTGTAGGTTGCAATAGTGTTTTTCATCGATGTTTATGTAATTAAAAAACTTGTTAATGCAAAGAACAAGTAGGAGATGTTAAACCAATAATTGCAGTAGGGGTTTCTGATGTGTAGATTCAAAAATTCTCACATGGTATCAGAGCATTGCAGATCATAGGAGACTGAAGACACCAGCCAAGAAATCCAGAGAATTTGCAGCAGAAAAGCAGTTGTCCCGAGTGACAGCATTGTTCCAGAGCTAGAGACGCAGAAGGAGGAGTGACGCAGTGCAGAGAAGGTGACGCAGAGGCTCACGCAGTGCCTGCGTTAGCACTCTGAGCCAGGTGAGGGTGACGCAGTAGCTGGGAGGAGCCCACGCAGTAGCTGCGTCAGCGATCTAGGCCAGCGCAGAAGCAGGGGGGTGGGGCAGATCAGACTCATGCAGTGCCACATCATCTTTCTGAGCCAGGAAGGATTGACGCAGTGGCCAGGAGGAGTTGATCTAGCTCACAGTGATTGCACAGAGCCAGAAGGGCTCAGATTCCTCAGTTGTCGGAGCTAAGGGCGCTGAGCAGAGTTTGATTTGAGGAGTTGGTGGGATGTTGTTTCTGTTGGTGCAAAACTGTGTCTAATGCGACTAAACCAAGGTAGAGGGAATCATTGCCTTGACAAATTTCTAGCCAAGACATCTAGGTCTAGGTTGCAGCAGCAAAGGAGGATTGAAGAGAAGCGATTCGACAATTGGCCAAACTATTCCGAGAGGGAAATCAGGACTCAGAGGGAGTCTAGAGAGGAGCTTGTTCCTTAGAGGGTTTCTCGCGCCCAAGGAATACAGATCCAAGTCTTGCTAGATTGACGATAGGAGAGGGAGCAGAGAACCAGTTTTACTTTTTAGCAGAGACGGCAATGAACGGGTTGAGGGATTAGGATAGATTGCACGGAGCATCCAATTTTGTCATCTGGAAGGCCAGGATCCTAGCAATCCTAGATAAACATTGCATCAAGGATTATGCCTTGAAAGTGATTGTTGTTCCGATTGACGTTGATGTAGCAAAGAAGTACGAGGAGGCCTAGGCGAAGGCAAAGTGCATGATCCTAGACGGGGTCAAAAATCATGTAGTACCACACATCGCTGAGAAGGAAACGACAAGGGGTATGTGTGAGACCTTGACCACCTTGTAGCAGGGCTCTTCCGCGAAACGGAAGATGCTATTAGAAAATCAACTGAGACAATAACAGATGCAGAAGGGAGAGGAGATAGATCCCTTCCTTCTCAGGTTGCAAGGGATTCGCGACCAGTTGACTTCCATCGGGTCTAAACCATATCCTGAGTTCATGGTTAGAACTTCCTTGAATGCAGTCACCAAGGATTGGGAGAAATTTTTCCAAAGTATTTTGGGCAGAACGACTCTCCCCAGTTGGGAGGAAATGTGGGCAGCTCTTCGACAACAAGAGCTCAGAAGGATGACAAAGACAGGGAGTAGCAGCAAGGGAGCCCGAGTCAAGGAGGAGGAGGAGGAGGTTGCAAGTCTCGCATCGTCGGGACAGCAAGTGTCACAGAAGAGGAAGAAGAAAGACATCACCAAGGTCAGATGCTTCAACTGTGGGGCGCTGGGACATTATGCCACTCATTGTCCCCAGAAGAAGAGCAAGGGGGAGACTTCTGAATCAAAGGTTGCTCCAGCAAAAGCGGACAAAGATGGTGTGGATGATGATTGTGCCATGAGCGCTCATGCGCCTCTGGAGAAGAGGTGGGGCGATATGGACTTATTGTCAAGAGAGCTACATAACGGGCAGGATCCTTGAGGCACCAAACTCTTGGATCACAGACGGCTACGGGAGCCCTTAACGACAGTAGCAAAATGATGGGTGTCAGTTAGAGTGAGGTGTGATGGAGCGACAGTGGCAGAGTTAGAGTGCCAAAGTCTAAGGCAGCGCAGTGGATGTTGTAGCAATGCGAGAGGCACAGAGCAGTTTGCAGCAGCGTAGTAGCAGCATAGGGTCAGCATAGATTAGCAGTAGAGGTAGCTTCAACATCACGAGGCATCCAGACTGACCAAAATGTCAGTGTTTGGGTGAGGTTTCAATGACTTACTTCTCAGTAACTCAGTTCCCGTGCAATAGTTAGCAATGGCAATGCTATGGTCAGCATGAGGCATCATTTTTTAGAGGAAGTTGTAGTATAGATGTAGCAATAGTAGTGGCAGTGGCAGAGTCATGTGCGCAGTACAAGAAGCAGCAGTGCAGTGGATGAAGGGAATCAGGCCGAGCATCAGCAGCACAGAGGACCGATGCAGTGGATTAGTGTAATGCTTCTATGGGGAAGTATTGCTAGAGCACATTCCTCGCTAAGAGAGAGTGTTGATTTTGGGTAGCATCGGGTGTGCTCTAGCTCCGAAATTTTCTGGAGGGGCTAGAATACATGAGATCTCCAAAACCCAGAAATCATTTGGTTCTCATTCAACTCGGATGAGGAGTTATTAAAATAATTAATATTTTTAATGGGTTCTTAAGTCTAAACTTAGGAAAATAAAAATATTAATGGGTATTAATAAGAATATGGATGAGAAACTTCTAAGTGACAAGGATCAAGTCTGTTTTAATCTTAGCTGTTGATTAGGGACTTAATCTCGAGTGTTGATTCATCAACAGGAAAAATATAAGAGGCTTGATGGTCAGTTGGAGATACACTGAAAAGATCAAGGAGTTCAATTTTCCTGGGGCGAGGTTTGTTGGGAAAGTCGAGCTAAGTGATTTGAGATGCAGTGAGGGGCAGTCCGGCAAGGGAACCCCAGTCCGAGGTTGAAGAATACATAGTAGAGAGGCAGAGTAGCACCGGGAGAGACAACGCAGTCTTAGAGAAGGTGACACCGAGGCCGTAGGGGCTAACGCAGGTGACACAGAAGCCGAAGGGGCTGACGCAGGCCCTTAGAGGTAGTGCTGGGGAGATTCTGTGGGGCAAAGAGGGAGCAGTTCAGCAATCGACTTTCTGAGTAGACGAGGCCCACTATGCAGGCGGCGTGGATCCTAAAGGAGGTGACACAGTTCCAGCGCAGAGCTTGGAGCAGCCGTTGTTGCCTAGCACTGGGAACAATCGAGTCATTTGTGGGGTTTGATCATCCAGTTGCTAAATTTGCTAGAATATTTGTCTCTGGATAAAGGTACTTCTGCCATGACTTTTCTCTGTTGGGTGAGCCATATTTGGCACCCTAGTTGTATTCAAGAATCTGCTTAATAATACAAACCCTCTATATGTTGCATCGATTTTCCCGAATTGGGTTTTTCCGGGGACGATTTTCCAAAAATAACAGTGTCCCTTGTGTGCTTGTCTCAGTGTATTTCAATTCATGATTTGTATGTATGTGTAGGTTGCAATAGTGTTTTTCATCAATGTTTATGTAATTAAAGAACTTGTTAATGTAAAGAACAAGTAGATGTTAAACTAGTAATTGCAATAGGGGTTTTTGATGTGTAGATTTAGAAATTTTCGCATTCCTTTCATCAGAAAGCCATGCATCAGTCTACATTTGGCCTTGCTTGACGTCACGTTGCCTTCTTCGTAACATTTTCTTTGAAAGGATCTTACATCCTTCTACATGGTCATCTTGGAAGACATTCACAGTTCTTCCATTGGCAAGAGATGCATAAGCCCATCCAGATACTTGTTCAAAAATAAGAAATGAACACTTAAATCACAATTACTTTTGTGATGGTCTTTCATCATGACATCTTCCAGTTAGCATCAGTGTTCTGCATACGTGTTGACATATCTCCCAAAGATATCCATTGTCAAGGGTCTCCATTTTTTTCAACTTCTATCTGAGTCTTCATATTTTTTCGGGAGATTTCTTGTCAAATCTTCTTGGTCTTCTGGATGTTGATTGCCTTTACCATATGGTTGCATATCTCACAATATCTTTGTTGAATAAAGTTGTCAATGATGGCATCATAGTTGAATTGTTGAAAAAAACCCTAGATATTGTTTAAACCCTAACTACATGACTAGAGGCTAGGTGCATGTGTTTATTAATGAAATTCTAGATACACTTGCCATAACGAAGAGCTAGCAATGATGTCGTTATGATATCATGTTTGCATTGTTGAAGCTGGCCATGTCAGTCATTAATGATGGCAAGCCAATAACTTGCCCTTATACGCATTGCCCAAGCTTTGTTGGAAATGCCCATGAAGACATATTGAAAAGGCACCCTAGCCTCGTTGAATGATGCTCATAATTGCCATGTGATGAGGCCCTAATCTAGTAACCCTAGATGTATGAATATGTCAAAGAAACCCTAGTCCTTTTATGCAATCCTAATGCATGAAGATCACATGCACTAGCATGTCAAAATAGTGAAAAAAATTCTAATCCACTTGATGCTCTAATTCCATGAATGAAATTCTTTAATAGGGTTGTTATAAAAAAATATGCATATGATGAAAGAAAAATTAAATTTCCATCATTACAGGTCATATATTGGAGGGAATACTTGTATCAGCTTAAAGAGGAGGTCATAAGCTTTCCAATGAGTACTCACTTGCCTTCTAATTCCTTATCGTTGAAGAGAAATCAATTTTTGAAATTAGCATATGTCAAAAATGGTCAAACTGTCCAAGCTGACTTGAGTAGGCTCATAACCCTTGGCAAAGAGACGTGTCCCTTCAGAATATGGAAAAACCACTATAAATATAAACTTAAATTCATCCATTCAAGCTCAAATTTTTCGGTGGAGACAAGACAAGAGGTAGAGAAGCAGTCGCAGTCGCAGCCTAGAAAAGCAAGGAAGACAATTTTGTGGAATTGTCCTTGGGTTAAATAGTCTCCCACAAGTTCGAGCTAGGAGCAAATTATCGTAGTTGTCATGGTCGAAGTTGTTGTAGTTGTTGTGGTCGAAGTTGTTGTACTTGTTGTGGTCGAAGTTGTCGTACTTGCCGTGGTCGAAGTTGTCGTAGGTGTCGTAATCACAATTGTCGTAGTTGTTGTGGTTGAAGCTACCGTGGTCAAAGTTGCCATAGATTGTGTGGCCGAAGTTGTTGCAGCTGCCGTAGTTGAAGTTATCATAGTTTCCGTGGTCAAAGTTGTTGCAGTCGCTGTAGTGGAAGTTGTCATAGTTGTCGTGGTGGAAGCTACCGTGGTCAAAAATACCGTAGTTTCTGTGGTTGAAGCTGTCGTGGTCGAAGTTGTCGTAGTTGTTGTGGTCGAAGTGTTGATTTATTAGGATTGGACAAATAGAGCTTGTTGAAGTCTTCTCTTGAGAACAGAATAGGGCAAAGTTGGAGAACTTTGTGAAGCAGCATATTGAAGATTTGTGGAGATCATTGAAGACCATGATGCATTGAAGCCATAATGAGGTAACCTTGGAGATTTTGTTTGGGTGACATGAAAAGCAGTGGCGATACTTTCTAAGAAGACAAGGTTGTCATTGATGACATGAGGTGGACTAAGGGAAGGCATAGTTGAAGATTGACAAGGCTTGTTGAAGAAGACATTGGGAGCTGTGAAGTATAACCAAATACATCTTGACGAAGTAAAGTAACGATGGAGCCCAAGAGGGTGGAGCCTCGAAAAGACAAGGTTGGTGCCTTGGAGGATAAGGTTGGAGCTCTAGAGGATCGGAGTCCTCAAGAAACCAGGTCGGAGCCTTGGAAGTCCAAGTCAGTGCTTGACAAATACAGGTTGGAACCTAGGAGATTGAAGATCAGTGTCCTCATCTAGGGTTGGAGCCCTACATATATTGTACTTGCTTTATTGTAAAGAAGAAATTAATAAAAGCATTTATTCTTATTGTTCATTTTGTGTTCTAAATATAAGTGATCTAACTGGTAAAAGTAATAATTGAAAAGAAACACTGATTCACCCCCCCCCAAACATTCCCAACAATCCTTCCATTTTTCACACAATTCATTGCCAGGAGCTTCCAATCAGAGTTCCTCAATTGTAGTCAACCACCTCATACTATGAAGACATATTATGTTGATTTCATCTAGTGTGACCCATGTCTTTCGTCATCCTTTCATAGGAGGAGATTCCTTTCCTTTGATCTTGCTTCTCAAGATAGAGCAGTGATCCATGTTACCTACAACCATACAACATGACTTTATAATATTGAATACAAGCATACATACCTCATTTACATTTAGGTCATCTAGACTTCTTTCAGCGGATTCCTTGATTGAAACGAGGTTCAACACCTTGATGTGCTTCATTTCTTATGTCATCAAACCATCATCCCATGAATTCCATAAGTTGGAGTTCTCGCTGAAACACTTCCTTCCTCTCTAGATTGGTGAACCTTCCGATGAAGATTCCATTAGAGAATCTTGAAGATCTTGCATATCCCTATCCAGCAAAGGTTACCTTTTGATGTATGATGAGCCTTGTCCTGGATGACTTCTTCATTTCCTTAAGTTTCCAATGAGGTTCCCAAGAGCTATATCCTTCATATTTGACTGCCATAGATTTTGTTCTAGTTGTCCTATGGTGATGTCACGAGCTCTTGCTTCTAATTCTTTTCCTCTATTAGCTTCCTCCACTTCTTCAGTGAAATGGACCTCTTCTCTATCTTTCTTGTTATTTCTCTTCTTAAGCTTAGGACGATCTTTCCTCTAATGCTCACAATATTGATTTCTTAGATATCTTCTTCTTTCAGTTTGACAAATGTCTGAATACTTTTTGCCCTCAACTTGTCTTCCTCTATCTTGCATAGAAACCACAAGTTGTTGAATGGGATAACCTTTTATCCTCATAGATATTTGTCACCTTGTTCATCAGTTAGTGCATTTAGAACAAAAAAAAGAGATTATTTCCTTATCCAAAATCATCTCTCTTGGATCTTGCAGTTGAGATCTTATGAAGATATCCCTTCATCCTTTGATACCTTCAATTTGTGTAGATCAGATCTAAGTGATATGAGCCTTCTTATTGCATCTTTAGAGAACAGTTCTTCCAGCTTATCATATATATATATATATATATCTCTTTGATGTCTCCAATTCTATCCTCCTTTTCCATGCAAGGAATTTCAATGTCCCAACCAGCGTATAGATCTACTTGCAGAACAAAGTCATTTTATCAGATTTAGATTATAGAATGAAAAATACTTACTTGATAGTGAAGATGAACTCCCCTTGATGATGCTGATTGATGAGCATGTCTTGATACTATCCTCTTTAAGAATAATGAAGATTTTCTTGCTTCAATGAGAGGGAACTTGCCTTATAGCCTTTTGAAAAAGGTGTGAATGCTTTTAGCTTTCATTGGATGACTAGCCTTCAAGATACTTCGACATTTCGATGGTGAATGAGTGCAGATCATAAATACTTCTAGGGTTTCAAATTTTTCCAAGATGATGTGATCTTAGTCCTCGAAATGCTTCTCTTGAATCTCTATACTTTTGGGCTACCTTTTTAGATCTCTTCAACTTGATGAGGATCTTTGTGGTCTTTTAATGATGACTTAGAGGATCCAAAACTTTTGTTGGTGTAGACTGCTTCTTCGATCTAAGGTTTGATTCTTCAATTTAGATCTTGAACTTTCGTTTTGACAACCTTCGACTTGCATTGAAGCCTTTCTTGAAAACTGATCCTTGAGTGTCTCTTTGATTACATGCCCTTTTCTTGACCTTGACACCTTAGCTTTGATACCATGTTGAGAAATTTATGGCATCGTGATTAGGAGATTTCTCTTCAATTAGTAACTTCTTGTGAGTGTCTTTTTACTTCATCAAATTAGGATCTTGTCGCTAAAGTTATTAGTGTTTTTCTTAATCAAATAGCTACCAATGCATGAACATAAATAGAGAAGAGACACAGAATGTAGGCTACTAGCCAAGGCAAAAACCTCTCACTCTTTGAGAGGGAAACCCGCAAAAATTCTTCTTATAGAGATTCCAGTTGACGAATACCAAGACCAAGACCTGTGACCTATCTGCTACTCCAAGACCAAGACACAAGTTCTCTTAACAATCACTCTTCTTCTTGTCTCCTCTTCCACTTCGACCTTCATAGCATCACCGAGATCTTATCATTGTCTTCACATTGAGATCTCCTTTACTGTGAGATCTCCTTGTTGTCATATAACCGAGACCTTACTTTTGTTTTTGGTCTCATCAATTCATTAAACAAGAAAGAAAGGCAAGAAACTAAATGGAAACTGAAATACACACAAATAAGTAGAAATAGTTTTACGTGGTAAAACTCAACAGTGTGTCAAGGAAACCTCCATGCGGCAAGGGATTGGAAATCTTTATTAATCAAGAATGATTCTCCATGATTACATTCTCTCGGGCATTCACCAGTTTTAAATGAGCCTCTCCTTCGTTACATAACTACAAATTCGATATAAAACTAATTGCCAGTAACAAATAAAGATTTTACTCATTATTACATAATTTGTTGTCACATTTCAACAAACTCCATCTTGACAACAATTTTCCTAATCCCTTGCCCATGCCCATTCATCATCTCTTATGTAAACTAGGAGAAGCTAAACACCATCACAGCTTCTCTACTATAAATGGCTTCGTGAATATGTCTGCACAATTCTCCCGCATATGGACCTTCTTGAGAGCTACTTTTCCGCCATAAATCACGTCTCAGAAAATGATACCTTACATCAATGTGCTTGGTCTTGCTGTGATAAGTTGGATTTGTAGCCAAGTGAATAGCACTTTGATTGTCACATAACACGTTCACTTTTTCCTGCGTCCTTCCAATCTCATCAAGTAGACCCTTTAACCAGATTGCTTCTTCACTGGCATCTGAAGCAGCTATATATTCTGCTTCAGTAGTGGACAAAGCAACTATTTCTTGAAGCTTTAACATCCAGCTAATTGCTCCACCTAAAAGAGTAAAGACAACCTGTAGTAGACCTCCTTTTGTCCAAATCACCTGCATAATCAACATCCACATATTCGCAGACTGATCCTTCACTACCATTAAAGATGATGCAATGGTCACTAGTGCCTCTTAAATACCGAAGCACCCATTTCACTACTCGCCAATGTTCTTCCCCTGGATTTGCCATGAACCTACTGACAACTCCAACTGCATGTGAAATGTCAAGTCTTGTAGATACCATTGCATACTTTAAGTTTCCTACAACATTAGCATATGGTACACGAGACATATACTGCTTTTATTCATTAGTTCTAGGACTCAAAACTGAAGAAAGCTTAAAATGGGAAGCTAATGGAACATTAACAGGTTTCACACTGTTCATACCGAACTTTTCAAGTACTCTTTCCACATACTTCTGCTGTGATAACCAAAGCTTACCACTTTTCCTCTCTATGTATCTCCATACCCAAGATATGTTTTGCTGCTCCAAGATCTTTCATATCAAACACCCTAGAGAGCTGAGCCTTTAACCTGTTGATCTCTTCCATGCTTTTGCTTGCAATAAGCATATCGTCAACATACAAAACTAAGATAATGAATATGCCATTGAAACTCTTGAAGTATACACAATGATCATACTCACTTGTAATAAAGTTTTGGCTCACCATGAAGGAGTCAAACTTATTGTACCATTGCCTAGGGGACTGCCTCGGGCCATACAATGATTTCCTAAGCTTGCAAACTAATCTTTTGTTGCGACCTTGTACAAAACCTTCTGGTTGTTCCATACATATCTCTTCATCCAAATCACCATGTAGAAAAGTTGTTTTAACATCTAACTGTTCTAACTCAAGGTTAAGTAATGCAATTAGTGCCAACACAATACGAATAGAAACAAGTATTACAACTGGTGAAAAAATCTCATGAAAGTCAATACCTTCAACCTGAGATTACCCTTTTGCTACCAGCCTTGCCTTATACCTTTCGATACTTCCATCAACTTTTTGCTTCAATTTGAAGACCCATTTGCATCCAACACCACTTCTCCCTTCAAGAAGTTCTACAAGATCCTAGGTATTGTTCTTGGCTAAGGAATCCATTTCTTCTTCCATAGTCATTTTCCATTTTTCGCTATCCGTATCATCCACTGCTTCCTGATAACAAGAAGGTTCCCCATCTTCAGTAATCAAAGCAAAAGATGAAGCAGAATCTTCATATCTTTTCGGAGTTTTTCTTTCCCTTGTAGACCTTCTTAGAGTGATTGGTTGTTGAACTAGTTCAGAAACTTCAACAGTTTCCTTTGTATCTTCTTCACCATTTCCTCTAATAGTCTTTCCTTCCTTTCGACTTTCGAAAAAAGGTCTAGCCTCCAACTGAATTCATTGATTTGGCGATACATGTTCCTGTACAATTCTTTCAACCTCTAATTTTAAAAAAGAAGATTCATCAAATGCTACATCTCTACTGATGACTATATTCCACGAAGTAGGATCCCACACCTTGTATCCTTTCACCGCATAGTCATACCCAACAAAAACATAACATTTCGATTTCGGATCTAATTTTGAACGCTGATTTTTAGGAATAAGAGCATAGGCATCACAACCAAATATCCTTAAATGTGAATAATCACATGACTGACCTGACCAAACTTCTTCAAGAATTTTACAATTAATTGCTAGTGAAGGTGATCTGTTAACTAAATAACGAACAGTGGATACTACTTTTTCCCACAACTCCTTTTGCAGGTTAGCATTGCTGATCATGCTTCTGGGTCTTTCCATAAGAGTCTGATTCATACGTTCCGCAACACCATAGAGTTTTATGCCTAACAATTCCTTCATCTTTACAGTGTTGTTCAAATTCTAGAGAAGTAAATTCACCACCATTGTCAGTTCTCAAACATTTAATTGATTTTCCTGTTCTTTTTTCTACCCTTGCTTTAAATTGTTTGAAGACATTGAATACATCAGCTCTCTTTTTTAACATAAAGACCCAAACGTTCTGGGAGAAATCATCAATAAATGTTAAGAAATATAAAGCACCTCCATACAATACAACAGGAGATAGTCCCCACAGATCAGAATGAATATAGTCAAAAATTTCTTCACTATTATGACTACCAGTTTTAAACCTCTGTTTACATTGTTTTCCATATAGACAATGTTTACAGAAATCCAATTTCAAGGATTTCAAATCAGGGAGTAATTTACGGTTCATCAGTACCTGGAGACCTTTTTCACTCATGTGACCCAATCATCGATGCCATAGGGGAGTACCTTCTTCTTTTTTCTTTGACACAATCATCGTTTCACTGACTTGAGTACTTCCTTTGAGTCTGTAAAGATTTCTGATCTTTTCTGCCTTCATAACAACTAGGGTGCCTTTTGAGACTTTCAACACTCCATTCTCACCTGTAAACTTATAACCATCCGAGTCCAACACTCCCAAAGAAATCAAATTTTTCTTCAATTCAGGTACATGTCTAACATTAGTTAATGTTCTAACTATGTTATCATACATTTTAATCCTGATATTTCCCATCCCAATAGTCTGACATGATACATTATTACCCATAAACACAGAACTACCATTTATAACTTCATATGAAGTAAACCAATTTTTGTGTGGACTCATGTGATGAGAAGCACCAGAGTCTAACAAGCAACTTTCAAAATTCTGAGAGACATTATATATAGGTAAGGTTTCATCTACCATATATAATTCTTCAGCAGATAAAAATTCATCTATCATACCTGAATCAACTTGATTTGCTTCCTTCTTTGGGTTATCAAACTCTTTCCGTTTCCAACAGTCTTTCTTGAGGTGTCCAATTTTATTGCAATACCAACATTTTGCCTTACACTTCTTTCCCTTTGATTTTGATCTGGAAGACCCCCTTGTTTTTTCTCCTCTTTCCTTTGACCGTTCTCTGGTTGTCATGGCTTCTGGTGCCACTGTTTCAGTACTGGATTTCCTTCGTACTTCTTTAGATAAGAGAGCTCCCACAACTGATTCAAATTTCAAAGAATCAACAGTGCTCAAACTAATTGAAGTTACGAAGTGGTCCCATGACTCGGGCAGAAAACACAACAAGGTTATAGCTTTGTCTTCTTCCTGAATTTTAACTTCCATGTCTGATAGTTGACATATAAGTGTATTAAAACATTTAAATATTCTGCAACTTTTGTACCCTCCTTCATCTGAAGACTATACAATTGTCTTTTCAAATAAATTCTATTGGTTAACGATTTTGTCATATATAATTTTTCCAGTTTTTCCCATAAACCTGCAGTTGTACTCTCTTCAACAATGTTGAAGAGAACTTCATCCACCAGGCATAACCTGATGGTACTGAGAGCTCGAGCATCCAAGTCCTCCCAGTCTGAATCTTTCATGCTAGCAAGTTTCTTATTCACCCCGTCCAATGCTTTGTGCAACCCTTGTTGCACAAGCAAATCCCTAACTTTCAGTTTCCATAAAGCAAAGTTATTCTTGTCGGTGAATTTCTCCACCTCGAACTTTGCATTCGTCATTTTAGCCATTTCTTTCTATAACGTTTAAAAAAAAAATTGCTTCTAGGGTTTATTTCTGAATTTGATTTTCTCCACAATCTACTTTCAACTAGGGTTTCTTTTTTATTTTGATTTTCTAAACAAAATTTGATTATGTTGCCCCTTTTTTTTTAAATTCAAGTTTCCTCCACAAATTCTAAAAACAATCTTGAAATTTGTAATGACCCAATTTATGAAATTAAATAAAATTAATTAAATTAAAAATTAAAAATTAAATAAATTAAAATTAAATCATTAAAATAAATAAATAAACTTTATTTCAAATTAAGATATTCAAATAAATTCAAATCAGAGTTTGTTTATAAAAATCAACACGTATCATAATTTGGACACGGAGATGGAGGAAGTCGGTAAATGGAAACTTATAAGAAGGAAGGGACGGTTGGAGGCAGGGGGGAGAAAACAGGAGGAAAGTTTATACACAGAGTTTGTTTATCATCAGGAACAGTTGGGCCTTGCTTGTTCTGAGGTTTCTGGGCACGAGGGAACAGTCTGCTTTAACTGAGAAGTTTACTGGACTGAGTAAGCGAGGTTCTGCTCAGTTTGGCTGGGTGGTTTTGGTCTTTTGGTAACCGAAGCAAGAGCAATTTGAGGCATCATCAACCGCAGGATTACAGGTAAGTACTCTCAATAGTTCTGTCAGTTAAATTTATAAAATTCAGGGATTTTTATCACAGGCTCATGACGTTTAATTTTAGAAGCCTTTACTGTTTCTGCGATGGCTGTAAAATTTTGTACAGTTCTTACATTAAATCTTGAATAGCCCTTACAAAATTGCCTCAAATATGTAGGGAAAATTTTCCAAAAAATCTTCAAAAACTATTTTCCTTATCTCTTCACAAATTTACCAGTGCTCAAACAGAATTCAAATTTCCGCAAAAGAATAAATAAATGAATACCCAGACTCTTTCTGCTAATTGAAGTTTCTTTTGTGAACTTTGATTCTCAACAATCTGCTTTTTGTTTCATGGACGCAGGGTCGGCAGCTGCAAGTGGCAGTATCTCACACTGTTGATCAAAGTTTTTCTTCCGGCAACAGATCTTTATCTCTGCAACCAACAACGTTCATCAACAAATCTCTGCAACCACAACGTTTATCAACGAAGCTCTGCAGTTCATCAAGGGTTTGCTGCTACCTTGGCAGCTTTCCTTTCTTGAGGGTAGACAGCTTCAACGTGACAATTAATGAAGACGGCTTCAACATATAGTTTCAAAACAATGGTTTCAATTTATATTTTTCTGTAGTTGAAGCTTCTTGTTTGACTAGCGGCTTAGGGTTCTCTCCAGCTACAGCGGTCAGGACCAGTCACGACCATCAACGTACTTTCTGTCTTTTCTTATAACAAAATGGCTCTGTCTGAGCGGAACCCTTCACAACAATTTGGCAGTTGTTGTCTTCTTAGCGTTGCCCTTCAACAGTCTGTAATCTAGTAAACTTCAATCAGGCACAACACGTTTTCATTCCAACTTTGTTCAACGTACAACAATTTCCTTTCTCACTGCAACAATGGCTCATTTCAACAGTTATTTGACACATTTAACCTCGCTCTAATACCACTTGTTGGTCTCATCAATTCATTAAACATGAAAGAAGGAAAAGAAACTGAATGGAAACTGAAATTCACACAAATAAACACAAATAGTTTTACATGGTAAAACTCGACAGTGTGTCAAAGAAACCTCATGGGCCAAGGGATTGGAAATCTTTATTAATCAAGAATGATTCTCCATGATTACATTCTCTCAAGCATTCACCAGTTTTAAATGAGCCTCTCCTCCGTTACATAACTGCGATTCGGTATAAAACTAACTGCCAGTAGCTAATAAATATTTTACTCATTATTACATAATTCATTGTCACATTTCAACCTCTGTAAGACCCTTGCTGAGATTGTATTGAAACGCAACATCATTATCAACAAATTGTGATTGCAACGAACTGTCATGTTATCAAGACCGTATTTTTTGAACTTGTTATGACATCGTGATAGAGAGATCCTTCATTGTGAGATAGTACCAAGTTTATCTCTGCCATTCTGTGTTGATTTTTGGTAGAATCGGATGTGCTCTAGCCATGAAAATTGGTGGAGAGGCTAAGGCACATAAGATCTCCAAGGCCCAGAAATCGTTTGGATAAATTCCACTGGGATGAAGAGATATTAAAATAATTAATATTTTTAATGAGATACTAAGTCTAAACTTAAGAAAAATAAAATATTAATGCGTATTAATATAATATGGGTGAGAAAGTTCTAAATAACGAGGATCTGGCCAGATCTAATCTTAGTCGTTGATTAGGGACTTAATCTCTGTTGTTGAATCGTTAATAGGAAAAGTATAAGAGGGTTGAGGATCAGTTGGAGATACACCAAGAAACTTGAGAGATTAGTCAATTCGATTTTCTGGGGCGTGGTTTGCTAAGGAAATCGAACCAGTGATCAGTGGCAGGGAGGGGCAATTCAGCACAAGGTCAAGAATACATAGCAAAGAGGCAAAGAGAGTGTCGGAGAGACAACGCAAAGGCTAGGAAGGCTAACGCAGAGGCAGTCAGGACTGACACAGAGGCTTTGGAGGCCAGAGCAGAGAACGCAGAGAGCCAAGAGGCTGACGAAAAAGTCGTAGAGAATGACGCAGGCAACGTAGAGGGATGCAAAGCTGACGCTGGGCTAAAGAGGCTACGTTGAGGAATTTTCATGGGGCAGATTGAGAGTTGATTAGCTGACGCGAAGCCGTAGAATGGTGATGCAATCCTTGGAGGGTGACGCAGTTCCTGAGGTTAGTTTGGAGCAGCTTTCGTTGTCCAGCTAAGGGCGCAGTCGAAGTCACTGTGTGGCTATTCATCCAGTTGTTGATTAGCTGAAATATTTGTCTCCGAAGAGAGGTACTACTGTCGAGGACATTCTATGTTGGGTGAGCCATTTCTGGCACCCTAGTTGTATTCAAAAAACTGCATAATAATAAAACCCTCATAGCTGTTGCACCAGTTTTCCCGCATTGGATTTTTCCCGGGAAGATTGTCCAAAAGTAACGGTGTCCTTTGTTTTGTTTTAGTTTATTTCAGTTGTTGATCTATACGTTTGTGAAGGTTGCAATTTTGTTTATTTTGATATTTATGCATATAAATAACTTGTTAATGTAAAAGACAAGTAGGAGATAATAAACCCGATATTGCAGTAGGGGTTTCAAATGTATTAGATTCAGAAATTTTCACATGGTATCAGAGCGATTACAGATCATAGGAGGATTGAAGATGCTAGCAGAAGAAATCTGAAAAAATTGCAGCAGAAGCAGCTGTCCCGAGGAACAGCGTTGTTCCAGAGCTGAAGCAGCAAGAGAAGAGGTGATGCAGTGCTTAGAGGGTGACGCAGAGGCTCACGCAGAGAATGCGTTAGCATTTCGAGCAAAGGAAAGGGCTAGCACAAAGGCAGAGAGAGGCAGATGAGGCTCACGGAAAGCCACGACATCCTACTCAGCCAGATAGGATTGACGCGGATGGATGAAGGAGCAGATTCAGCCTTCATCGTGATTATGCAGAGCCTGAAGGGCTCAGATTCTTCAGTTGTCGGGGCTAAGGCAGCTGTGCATATTGTGATTTGAGGAGTTGGTGGGATGTTGTTTATGTCTGAGCAGAACAGTTTCTAAGGAGATGAAACCAAGGTTGATGGAAGCACTACCTCGACAGATTTCTAGCCAAGAAATCTAGATCTAGATTGATGAGCAGCAGCAAAGGAGGATTGGAGAGGAGTGATTCGACATTTGGAAGGAGGATTTCTGTGAAGGAAATCAGGACTTGGAGGGAGTCTAGAGGAGCTTGTTCCTTAGAGGATTTCTAGCACCGAAGAAATCCAAGTCTGAGTTTTGCTAGGGCAGTTGTGAAAGAGGGAGAAGATAACGAGTTCGACATTCATTCCACAGAGATGGAAGCCACATCTCCAGGAGGGAGGTGGGGTGATTTAGAGTTGTAGTTTGAAAGATCTACATGCAAGGGCAGGATCCTTGAGGTGCCCAAACTCTGAGATCACATACAGCAAAGGGATAACGACAGTAGCAGAATGACAAGAGTCAGTTGGTGCAAGGGATGATGGAGCAACAATGGCAGAGCTAGAGTGCCAGAGTCTGAAGCAGCACAGTAGAGACTGCAACAGTGCGAGAGGCACAGAGGTGTTTTACAATAGCGCAATGGCAGCAGAGGAAGCACAGGATAGCAGCAGAGATAGCTTCAGCATCACGAGGCTTCCAGACTGATTGGGATGTTAGTATTTGGGTGAAGTTAGTTACTTACTTCTCGGTAAATAAGTTGCAGTGCAACAGTTAGTAGTGGTAGTGCTATGGGCAGCATGATGCAGCATGTTGAGAGGGAGCTGCAGTACAAATGTGGCAGTGGCAATGGCAGTGTCATGGGCGTATAGGAAGCAGCAATGCAGGGGATGTGAGGCAATGGGCCAAGCATCAAGACAGGTACCAATGCGGAAGATCAGTGTGATGCTTCTATGTTGAGGCATTACTAGAGCACATTCCTTGCTAAGATAAAGTGTTGATATTTGGTAGCATTGGATGTGCTCTAGCCATGAAAATTGGTGGAGAGGCTAAGGCACGTGAGATCTCCAAGACCCAGAAATCATTTGGAGAAATTACAGCCGGATGAAGAGATATTAAAATAATTAATATTTTTAATGAGACCCTCAGTCTAAACTTAGGAAAATTAAAATATTAATGTGTATTAATATAATATGGGTGAGAAAGTTCTAAATAATGAGGATCAAGCCAGATCTAATCTTAGCCATTGGTTAGGGACTCAATCTCGGTCATTCAATCATCAACAGGAAAAGTGTAAGAGGAGGCTTGAGGGGTCAGTTGGAGATACACCAAGAAACTTGAGAGATCAATCAGTTCGATTTTCTGGGATGTGGTTTGCTGAAGAAATTGAACCAGCGATCAGTTGCAGCAAGGGGCCATTCGGCAGAAGGCTGAGAATACATAGCACAAAGGCAAAGAGAGTGTCAGAGAGACAGCGCAGAGACTAAGAAGGTTGATGCAGAGGCAACCAGGACTGACGCAGAGGTTGAGGAGGCCAGCGCAGAGAACACAGAGGGCCAAGAGGCTGACGCAGAAGCCGCAGAGGCTATGCAAGCAACGTAGAGGGTTGCAGTGTTGACGCTGGGTTGAAGATTCTATGCTAAGGAATTTTAGTGGGGCGGACTAAGAGCTGATTAGCTGACGTAGAGCCATAGAAGTTTGACAATCCTTAGAGGGTGACGCAGTTCCTGAGGGTAGTTTGGAGCAGCTTTCGCTATCCAGCTAAGGGAGCAGTTGCAGTCACCGTGGGGCTATTCATCTGATTGTTGATTAGCCGAAATATCTTTCTCCGAAGAGAGGTACTACTGCCGAGGACATTCTTTGTTGGGTGAGCCATTTCTGGCACCCTAGTTGTATTCAAAAAACTACATAATAATAAAACTCTCATATTTACTACATCGGTTTTCCCGCATTGGGTTTTTTCAGGGACGATTGTCCAAAAGTAACAGTGTCCCTTGTGTTGTCTCAGTTTATTTCAGTTGTTCATCAGTATGTTTGTGAAGGTTGCAATTGTGTTTATTTCGATATTTATGCATATAAATAACTTGTTAATGTAAAAGACAAGCAGGAGATAATAAACCAGATATTGCAGTAGGGGTTTCTGATGTATTAGATTCAGAAATTTTCACATTTTGTACTCTTGGTCGAGCTCCTTTCTCTAAAGCAGTCTCTGCACTCCTATCTGAACTTACCTCTGCAGTTTGTCACCGAATTCAGAGAGATTAGAACTCCTCTTGACTATGATCCTATTCACACTTCAAATAAATCCAAACTATAGCGATTAGGGGAATTTTGAGGTCTAAAATGGGCCTCCTAAGAAAAATGTACAACCAAAATAAACTTTATAAGAACCAATAGGATTCAAGATGATAATGTCAACCATGGGGGATGATTCACCATTTTTGAAGTAAAAAAATAATAAAATTATAAAACTACTTTTTCAACTTATCTCCCCAATGTTTTACTCAAATTTTGAGCGGGAATATTTGTTGGATGCAAAATTTAGTTCCTCATCCAAGGAGTACCCATGTTACATATTTTCGATGGACCCTGCTACACGAAAAATGAGAAATACATGAAAAAACATTATTGCAATCACGTTTTTCTTGTATTTCTCATTTTTCGGGTAGTAGGTTCCATCGAAAGTATGCTACATGGGTACTTCTTGGATGAGGAATCAAATTTTGCATGCAACGAGTGTTGCCACTCGAAATTTGAGTAAACCCATAGCGAGATAAATTGAAAATACGAGTTGAAAAAGTAGTTTTTTCTTTTTTCCATATAAAATTTGATGATGTAATATAATCTTATTTTATTATTTCCACTATTATTTTATAATTTTCTTAGGAGGCCCATTTTAGACCTCAAAATTCCCCTAATGCTTCACCGAACTGTGTGACGCCTCCTGAAATGGTTATCTGAATCTTAGAACTAATCCGAACTTGCCTCTTCATTAGGCCACCCGAAATCCGAACTTGTCTCTGTCACTGTCGCCTGAAAAACACAGAGAGATTTCTGAATTTTATTGTGAATAAGTATTTCCTCTACATGCCTATTTATAGTTGTTATCTCATAAATAAGCCGACATGTTCTTATGAAGGGTTGTGTCTCCAAATAGGTGAGCCGACATGAGTTTTTCACTTCTTGGGGTCAACTTGAAGAGAACTCGTGCTTGTTTTGGAGGGCAGTGAGACAATTCTATAGACTTATATACATTCTTCAGACATGACATTGACTCTATGACTTTTATGACAAATCCTAAAGGCATGACATTGACTCTATGACTTTTATGACAAATTCTAAAGGCTCTCAATGGGAGCCATCTAAAATAAAATCCCTTGCTCATGAAACCCATGAAACAATCCTTACAATAACAATTTTATTTCCTTCTTTACATCATTTACAAAAGTCATAATTACATGTCATTATGAAGATTGAACCTAGTGACACTTTTCAACAAGGCTCAAAGTTGTTCAACAATTAGGCTTGAAGCCATTATAACAATATGCTCGATATGAATTCAAAACGACACTTGTAAGAATTGAACCCGTTCCCAACCACTTGAGATAAATCCAAGGGACAATTATTTGAATATTTTTATCAATATAATATAATTCTATTCATACAAATAATCTAAACACATTCGTATCAAATATTCTATCAATGTTGATGAAAAACTCATCACATCAAATTTCAAGATCATTATTGTAGTGTTACCACAAAATCTAGCAGGGCCCTAAGGCAGGGAGAGGGGGAGGGGGGAATCTACGGGACACCTACTAGAATAAGCGACAACAATGGGACAATAGCCCACTATCACCACAACCAAAGTCCCATGCTCTTTATGGACTTTCACCAATGGGAAGAGCCCCGATATGATTGTGATCACCTATAATAGTTATTCTAGGTTTGACGGTTCAAGGTGATGGAGCTAGAATTCATTCGAAAAGAGGCTCAACAAAGGTATGAGGCTTCAAAGAAGCAAACCACTCTCTAAGAAAAACCCTAGAAAAGAAGGCACAAGACCCAAGGTTTTGACATTTCTCAATGGTAATAGGTATTCACAAGGTCAAGGCATGAGAGAAGAAAGGGCTTCTTATGATTTATTCCAATGAATACTAAGCTCATACAACCCTCAAAGAAGAACCCAGGGTGAGAGAGAAAGACCTAGGTTTTCCCTCTTGTAGTAGCACCTAGGGCAAGAGATTTTATGGACAAAACTCAGGTAGATGCCCATCAAACTTGGAGCATAGGTAGCCTAGACCGTGAGCTTGATGTTTGGACCCTCGGATTCCCAAGAAATCACTTCCCTAAAATTTCCATGCAAGCCCTAAGTTTTTTCCCTACCTTTAGGGGATTGAAATTTAGGAGAAAATATGGAGAAAGAGGAGTTTGATCACCAAAATCCTTGGACTAGTGCCTAGTCCTTTGGACAATGGAGTCTTGAGATGCTTAAGATAAGATAAAACGTCATCTAAGGAGGCTCAAAATCAATTCCCTAAGCACCAATTTCATACATTTACCATCTTCAAGATATAATGGAGTTTCATGAATAATTCAAATACATCCATTCACAAGGAACATCCATTACATGCCCTTGCATTGGATAACATATGCCATACTCCACTAGAAAATCTTTCCAAATTTAATCTTCAACAATTAAGGCACAAATTTGCATATTCTAAAGCATCAATTCCATACATTAATCAACTTTCAAAGAAAATTTCCATCAACATGAGGCACTAACAAAATGAGATGCAATATATCCATCCAAAAATCTAAGAAGAAGCTCCAAAGAAGAAAAGTGAATCATCTTCCACACATCAAAATACATCAAAAGATTCTCCAATAGCTCTAAAGAAAAAGTGAGTTCTCTTACAAGAGAACAAATCCAAGTGTGAAGATCATCTCTCACAAATGAAATTGAGTTCTATTTATATGAGACCTTAGAGGTTGGATTATTAGCCTAAGGCCCCCTAACATTATAAAAATGTGCAAAATACAAGCCTTGGTCACAAGCCAACCAAGTAACTTTTTCAAATTATAAATTAGCCTTCCAAATGCTAGCCGAGTTGATGATGTCATGTTGATGTAGAGTTGTTGGAGGGACACGTTGAGTCCTCTAGGTGCCAAGATGAGAGAGAGGGCTCCATAAATAACCAATTAGGGGATGGCCCTTAATTCTCCATGCAAATCATCATGTGTAGCCCCAAAATGGTTTTGGGGTACAAACATTGGTCTCATGGATCTCTTGATGATAGATAAACCTGTATAATGCTCCAAATGAGGGCTTTGACGATGGTGCCTACCCTCCCATGTCTCAAGGGTGAGACAAACCTCCTCTGGGTCTCGAATCAACTACCACTCCATATAGTACACCGACTGAGCACGCTGGTCCAAGTGCATCACCTCATGAATAATGTGGGGCAATAAACAAACTGTTAAAGGTGTTAGAGGTTTTCCATGGTGTGAAATGATGCTCAGCACAAGATGGAGTCCCATGGCTCTCAACACATCCCTGTGGTGTCAATATAATCCTCTAGTGGACTTAAGCCCCAATTAAGTTTCCCAACCCATGATGAAACCACCTGCCAATTACATATAATGTCCAATGCGCCTCCTCGCCTTTAGGTACAATAATTCATTAGTGCATCTAAGTGAAACAAGCTTCTTTATCAAGGGCCAATGTGACTTCATATGGGGTTTCCCTTCTAAATTTGGGGCTTTGAGCTCGAAGTAGTGTTACCTCCCTAGGTAGGAGTGGTTAATAAACAACCCTATTAGGTGTTCCTTTCCCCTCAGGGGAAAGACAAGTCCAAGGTGTTGATCTAAGTTGTCATTGATGTCAATATGGCAATATTCTGGACAGTAAACAATGATGTGAAGCCGAGTAGAGCAGATCCATGAAGAAACAGGAGCAAGAAGCCAAGGAGAAGCAGAGCGGATCCATGAGAAAACAGGAGCAAAAAGCCAATGAGAAGCAGAGCAGATCCATGAAGAAACAGGAGCAAGAAGCCAAGGAGAAGCAGAGCAAATCCATGAAGAAACAGGAGCAAGAAGCCAAGGAGCAAATCCATCGGGGAAGCCATCAGAAGAGGAACATGCATCAGGAGCAGAAGCCAGCGGAAGAGTAGTTAACAGAGGAGCCATATTGTTCATTAGATGGAACAAAGAGGAACAGGCATCAAGAGGAGAAGCCAACGCAAGAGCAGTTAACAGAGGAGCCATATCATGCGATATTGGAGGAATATCAGAGAAGAGCTATTGGAGTAGTGCATCGGAAGCCATCGCGGAGTCATATCAGACCAGAAAAGAGCGGAGGAGTATATATCAGGTTAAAGTATATAACCACATATATCAAGTTAAAGTATATAATATCAGGTTAAAGTCAAAGTGAATGCATGTGGTTATATTCTAGAAGGTGGATTTGTAACAGTGGCAGTGGTTTTCGAGCGAACGCTAGGCGGTAAGTGGTATTAGAATATTTCTATTTCTATTTAATGCTCATTCTTTTAGTTGTTGCTATTTTTATTCTTTTAGCAGTTTCTTAGATGAAACTGATTGTTTCCTTAGTCTTCATAGAAACCTGATGTTTCTATTATTGTCTGTATTATCATTGAGTTGTTTGCTCAGTCCTAAATTAATTTATTCGATATTCTTTTATGGTATCAGAGCACAGGGATTTTTTTTCGAAATAATTTTTCATAGTTTGAAAAATTCAGTTGCTCATTTCGAAACTGCTCTTAGGGTCTGTAGATTTCTTGATCAGCTATCCTCTTCGTATCCTAATCTCTTAAGCTTCTTCATTCCTTTCTAAGGTCGAGCCCTCTGTAAGCCAGGTAGCCTTCACTGAGTCTTAGCCTCGGCTTTGCTCACTGTGATAAAAGCTTACAGTCGTCAATCTCGATACAGAAAGGGATTCTTCTCCTGCATTGTCATTTTATGAGGAATTAACTTTGTGGCGGAATCATGAAATTGTCTTGAAATTAAAATCCGGCATTTCGAATCCGGGGGCAGCAGTCTATTTGTCGGTTGAGTCTACACGCCCGACGCACACACAGTCTTCGCTACACAGGAATCGCACGCGCGAATCATATCAAGTTACAGTAATATCATTCAGACACCGTCGCTGCAGCTCGTACCTATAGATCAGTTTTTTCGGCTCTCAATCGCATCACCCGTGCTCTCCAAGCAGAGTCGGATGGACTCGGACGGGTTTCTCTGCTGATTTTGAAAGACATTGAATATCTTGCAACGGCAGCTTCGAACTCAGAACCCCGCGGTTTCAATCCAGGGTTATAAAACATATATCATTCCCGTGGTATCAATCTATTGAAGCGGTAGCAGAAATCGAAGTTGAAGCGTTTGCGTCCAAAGCCGAAGCTAAAGTTCGAAAAAGACGGTTCGGAGCTCAAATCCTCCATTCCAGGTGGTCGCTGGTTCCATTCCAGGCATTTCGAATGTCGCATTACAGTTAGAACTCGCATTTCTGTTCTTCCTGTTCGAATCCCGTCCGGCCCCGCTTGCACCACGTGACGCAATTCTTCAGATTATCGTGACGGCATTTTCACGTGACGGTGATACATTATTATCGATACACAGTAAAACCTGTTCAGGCTTCCGCAAGGGTCATTCTGAGCTCCGTTTGGGCTGTATTTACTTAGCGAATACACATTGAAGAACGACTATAGACCTGCATACGACACCTCAATATCTTCAACCTGTGCTTAAAAGTGCAGAGATTCTGTTGGTATTCTTTTTAGAACGGCTACAAACAATTCAGTTGTCTGAAGACTTAATCTTGTGGATTTTTATGACTCAACTTTGTGGAGGACTCGATTTAGAGCAATCAGTGCAGACTTATAACCATTGCAAGCAATTGGAGATCTATATTACAGTCCAATAGAATCTCATTGAAGACTGATCTGACTAAAAAAAAAAAAAAATTGGTACAGATCTGAGTTATTTTCTTATGCAAGTCTATTTCTTTCAAAACAGAATTTGTTAAGGTTTGGTACAGTCATCTTGAAAGAGGAATTTTTAGCAGGCAGCTACATTTTTTTGTGTCAGACTTTTGTATTGTCTTTGGGAAAATGGCCACGCTCACCAATCTGATGTTAGAAGGAAATCAACGCTTTAATGGCAGCAACTATAACATTTGGAAACAAAGAATGCTGACCATTTTTGAATACAGGCGTCTTGATCAGCTCATTTTGGGCAAAGAGCCTCATCCCGGTACAGCTGGTACCGATCAAGATAAATTTGATGATCGAAATCGAGAGGCTGTTATGCTTCTCAAGCTCTCTGTCGCTGATGATCAGTTACCACAGATTCCTTCTGGCAAGACCGCTGCCGAAATCTAGCAACAGTTGAAAGAACTGCACGAGACATCTGACAAAAGCAGAGCATTTTTTCTCAAAAATCAGTTGTTCTCCATCATGATGGATGAACATATGTCTTTACAGGAACATCTCAACAAAATTAAAGACATTCGAGATCAGCTCGAAGCCATTGGTCGGACCATGGAGGAAGAAGATATGGTAGTCATTACTCTGAAAAGTCTACCGAAATCTTATGAACACTTCATAGAAACTCTCAACATTACGACCACAAATGTTGATCTGAAGTTTCCAGATTTATGTACCAAACTTCTGCAGCAGGATCGGTGGAAACAGCAGTTTGGTAGTGGTGCTTCATCAGTGCCCTCGGAAAATGCATTTGCTGCAAAATACCAGTCCTCTTAGTCCTTTTAGCAGAAAGGCTATTCTCAGCCTTTTGATCCTGCTAGGAAGAAAAGTGTGCAGTGTAATTACTGTCACAGGTTCGGTCACATGAAGAAAGATTGCCAACAGAGCATTGCTTCTGAACAGAAGAAGCAGGGAGGGTCACATCAGACAGCAAATGTTGCAGAACATTCCGAGCAGACAGATTCTGCCTTTTACGCCTTTATGGCTAAAAGGTCTTCAGAACATGTTCCTTCCTCTGCATGGTACATTGATTATGGTGCATCACGCCACTTCTCTCACAGGCGTGACTGGTTTATTGACTTCTCACCTTTCAGTGATTCCGTGGTATTTGGTCGAGGTGAAAAGTACACTGTAGCTGGCAGGGGTACAGTTCAAATTCAGTCTGGTGGACGCACACTCATATTTCTGAATGTATACTATGTTCCCGGTATGGAGATTAATCTGCTATCTGTCAGCGAGATTATGAGGAATTCTCCTCAGCTTGATGTTGTGTTCAGTGCACACAAGTGCTCCATCATTGACAGGGAGACCAGACTAACAGTTGCTGTTGGCCTAGAGGACCATGGTCTATACAGGCTACTTGACACTGGTGACTCTCCAGAAGTGGCTCTAGCAGCACGTGTATCTCCCATCATTACTCTATGGCATCAGCGATATGGGCATCTAAATATGCAGTATCTCTCTCAGCTCTCTCGGGAGGGTCTTGTGTCAGGATTACCTGATATTCAAACTCAGCAGTTGGGGGTATGCAGCGCCTGTCAAGCGGGAAAGCAACATCGGTCTTCATTCAAAAATGGAGAATCTTGGCGTGCATCTAAGGTACTTCAGTTACTTCATACTGATATGTGTGGTCCTATTAATACAGCCTCTATCACTGCTTGCAAATATTTTTTACTTATTGTAGATGACTTCAGTAGAAAGATGTGGGTGTATTTTTTAAAAAATAAATCTGATGCTCTTAGTACCTTTCAGAAGTTTAAAACCTTAGTTGAAAAAGAATCTGGTTGTAATATCATGACCCTTAGGACCGACAATGGGGGGGAATTTTGTTCCTCAGCTTTTGCCAACTTCTGTGATATTCATGGCATCAAACGTCAATTAACCACATCTTACACTCCCCAGCAGAACAGTGTTGTCGAGCGTCGCAACCGCACGGTTGTTGAAATGGCTCGTTCCATGTTACAACACAGGAGTGTCCCAAACAAATTCTGGGCTGAAGCAGTATTTACTGTTGTTTACCTTCTTAACCGATCACCTACTCAAGCTGTTAAAGGGAAAACTCCTGAAGAAGTTTGGTCTGGTCGTAAGCCTAAGATCAGTCACCTCATAGTATTTGGCTCAGTTGCATATGTTTGGATTCCACCTGCTAAGCGCTCTAAGTTGGATTCCAAAAGCCAGAAACTCATGATGACAGGTTACAGTGATCATCACAAGGCCTATAGGCTGATAGATATAGCCATTGGTCGTCTTAGCTTCAATCGAGATGTAGTATTTGATAAAGACAGAGGATTCTTTCAGTTTTCTTCTTCTGAGCAGCGTTCTGAGGATCAGCCTCACAGTGTTCTTCTTCCGGTCGGTCCACCTGATGGGAGGGATGATGTAGCATCCGTATTTGATAATACTCTATCTGAGCTTCCTCCAGCAACTAACCCTCCCCTTGCTGCTCCTATTGCTCTTGAGTCTTCTCCACCTCCTCCTGATATTGGTTCCTCTACTCCTAATATTGGTTCTTCTACTCTTCGGCCTAAATGGTGGGCTAAAACCATTGGTGATCTCCGGGATGATGAGCTCCTTGAAGGTAGAACTTCTAGACATAAGAACAGACAACAGTCTACAGTCAATTTTGCTCTTATGGCTAACCTACACAGTATTTTTGAGCCTCAAACTTATTCAGAGGCTAAGGGTACTGCTGAGTGGGAGCAGGCTATGGAAGCCGAATACCAGAGTCTTCAGAAGAATCACACCTGGACGCTTTCTGATCTTCCTGCCGAAAAAAAGCCCATAGGCTGCAAATGGGTGTATAAAGTGAAATACAAAGCTGATGGAACCATAGACAAGTATAAAGCTCGTCTTGTGGCTCGAGGGTTCTCACAGAAGGAAGGCATCGACTATGAGGAGACTTTTGCTCCTACAGCCAAAATGAGTACCATAAGGCTTGTTCTTGCCCTAGCAGCTCAGTTCAATTGGAAAGTTCATCAGATGGATGTAAAGAGTGCTTTCCTAAATGGTGATCTCCAAGAAGAAGTCTACATGACGCAGCCTCCAGGATTCAAGGTTGCTGGTCAAGAACAGAAAGTGTGTCGGTTAGCTAAAGCAATCTATGGATTGAAACAAGCTCCTCGGGCTTGGTACATGAAAATTGATCAGTACCTGACAGATCAGGGTTTTCAGCGGAGCCCATCTTATGCAAATCTGTATATCAAGCATACTGGTGATGATATCTTGTTTGTGGTTGTCTATGTGGATGACCTTATCATTACTGGCAGCTCTGCACATTTGATCCATGGAATCAAACAAGATCTATGCAGCACTTTTGAGATGACAGACTTCGGACTCCTTCATTATTGTCTGGGGGTTGAAGTTTGGCAGACTGAAAATCAAATCTTTCTCTCTCAGTCCAAGCATGCCAAAAATCTTGTGGAAAGATTCAGAATGCAAGATTGCAAACCGGCCACGACTCCTATGGAACCAGGCTCAAACTTTCAGCACAGTCACCCTCTCCCCTGGTGGATGAAACTTTATTCAGGCAATTAGTGGGCAGTCTCATATATCTTACTGCTACCAGACCTGACATCAGTTTTGCAGTAAGCTACATTTCCCGCTTCATGTCAGCTCCTAAAGCTGATCATTGGATAGCAGCAAAGCGGGTGCTACGATATGTGTGTGGTACTTCTGATTATGGTCTCTTATATACTCGCAGTTCCAATCCTATTCTCAGTGGCTACACTGACTCTGACTGGGCAGGTTCGGTTGATGACCGTAAATCTACAGTTGGGTATGTGTTTAGTCTAGGATCTGGTGTTGTTACTTGGACTAGTAAGAAGCAACGGGCAGTGGCTCTCTCCTCAACAGAAGCAGAGTATCGGGGAGCAGTTAAGGCATCCTGTGAGGCAGTTTGACTTCTACGTATGCTTGCAGATATGCATGTTTTCCAGACCGGGCCTACTTCTTTATTTTGTGATAATCAGGGAGTGCTCAAACTTGCCAAGAATCCAGTCTTTCATGAACGAACAAAGCATGTGGAAACTCATTGCCACTACATTCGCCAACTGGTTGAAGACGGCTCAGTTCAATTGAAATATGTTCCCACAACAGAGCAGCCCGCCGACATTTTCACTAAGCCTCTTGGTCCTGATAAATTTGTAAAATTCCGAGGGTCTATTGGTGTTGTAAATAGATTGAGCATTAAGGGAGGGTATTAGAATATTTCTATTTCTATTTAATGCTCATTCTTTTAGCTGTTGCTATTTTTATTCTTTTAGCAGTTTCTTAGATGAAACTGATTGTTTCCTTAGTCTTCATAGAAACCTGATGTTTCTATTATTGTAAATATCTCTGTATTATCATTGAGCTGTTTGCTCAGTCCTAAATTAATTTATTCGATATTCTTTTAAGTGGTATTTAAAGGAGAGCGCCCGATTCCATTCAATGGGTGACACATAGCACTCTGGTGGAGAGAGAAAACCACTTTTTCAGTTGGTTATTTCCCTTGCAAATTGCTAACCCGAAATTCCTTCAGGCAGTTGGATCCAGCGCAAGTTGATCGACGGCAAAGGATCAACAGACGGTTCTGGGTTGATCGGGTTAAGTGTTGACCATCAGATTGTGAGCAGATCAACGGTGGATATTCAGTAAAGAATCACGTGAAAAATCAATATTGGCGGCTTTATCGCTTTATTATGTTTCACATTGAATCCCTCAACTTCGATATGTATTATGGATCCATAACAATAAGCTCTATTGTAATATCGCATCTGCAATAATCGCAAGTCTTGAAGAGAGGTAACAATGGAAAATTGTCAAATGCGATAAGCTGTGGACCCGACGGATGTATTAACAATTGTTTACTATCATATCGCATCCGCCTCATCAAAATTATCATATCATAAGTCTTAACGAGATGCCGCATTGAAACAACCGATTGCGATATACAGTTGCGGACCCGATGGTCCTATTATATCGCACCCTAATGGTATATAGCGTCCACCGTATTGGTAGTTATGTATCGCAGTGTTTAAGGCCTTGCCACGTTAAAACTCTGATTGCGATAATATCGCGGACCCACTGATCCATTGTAATGCGCCCTATTGTAATATCGTGTCCGTCGCGTCGGATGATATGTTGTATGGTCCCGGGTTTAAAAGCTTAAAGCCTTGCCACATTGAAAGAGTTGATTGCGATATATATATATATATATATATATATATATATATATATATATGCACCCGACGGAGTTATTAAAAACAATTTATAAGAATACCTCTTCCAGGTATCGGAGAATTGGCTATGTTATGTGCAAATCTGTCGATTGCAATAAAGTTGTGGAGCGGACCCGATGAAGTTATAGATGCAGGCGTAATGCATTTGAAGTCCGGCCTTATGTGTTCGAAGGGTGTATTTCCGTGTATTCTTGTGGTTTTGATAAATGTGTTGCCCGAGGCTTAAAGTCAAATAAACGCTTCCAATAGGTTAGGGTCCATTGTATGAATATTGAAAAAAATGGCGGCCTCTCTGATATATTTATTTCTTTAATATGCAATATTATTATAATATGGCCTCTCTTCCGCATTTACGTGTCCTGAGTATTGGAACACTCGAATAGACAAAGGAAGCCATGGACCGGGAAGTCGAAGAATCAAGCGAGCATAGATGGACGAGCACGCGTAGATGGACAAGCGAGCGTAGAGGAAGCTAAAGCGACAGGTGGAGGGAAGCCTAAAGGTCGAGCGAGCGTTGAGGAATGTTAAAATTGGCAACCAGGGCAATACTTCATGTGGGTCATCTTATTCATGGCTAATAATATTTTTATTAGATTCCTCTGGTCGAGAGGTGTAGGATTGATATAAAGATCATCCAATTCCGATAAGTATTCATGGAGATATGAATTTATTTTGATTATGGAATTATTATCAAGCCGACCTACAACTCATGTAGGCTCAGAAGCCCAACAGTCGCATCTATTCACCCACCAACGTTGTGTATAAATATAAGAGGACTTTTCCTCATTTGGACTCACTCATCTCATCACATCTCTCTCTCTCTACTACGCAGATATGAGTCTCTTCTCTACTGTGCTGAAATGGGTTTCTCTCTCTCACACATGTGAAGTCGGAAGCTTTTGAATTTGAAGCTGCAACTGCAGAAGTAAAGATTGACTTGCGTGGCCTAGAAGATCTCCTCTTTGGAACTGCGTTGTAGGTTCATTTGAACCTCCTTTGAAAGCCGCAACTTTTGGTGGTGGAATGAAGTCAATCCGACGAACGGTTTGCAAGATATCGACTACCCTAGTTTGAAGCCGGAAACTGCTGAATCTGAAGCTGCAACTACAGAAGTAAAGATTGACTTGCGTGGCCTAGAAGATCTCATCTGAACTGTGCTGTAGGTTCATCTGAACCTCCTCTGGAAGCCGAAACTTTTGGTGGTGGAATGAAGTCAATCAGACTGTCGGTTTGTGAGATATGGTCTGCCCTAGTTTGATAATGAAGTCGCTAATGCTGATGCTACTGATCTAGGGTTTGCTACTGCTGATATGAATCAGATTTATTGTATTCTTTCTCTCTGTTGAATTATTGAAGATAAAAGAAGATTTGATCAAAGGGTTTCCCCACACATTGTGGGGTTTGTCCCTGGCTAGCCGCCACATCTTGTGTCTCTTGTCTTCGCTTGTTTTCTGTCGATCATTTAATGTTCTATCTGCACTTTACTTTATGTACATGTGATTGCTAATCGGTGGAATATAATAAGAAAAAGAAGTAAACTATTATAAGCATAGAACATACCATAACTTAACATGGTATTAGAGCTGAGGTGAAGACAAAGCCCGAGCAAGAGCAAGTGCAATCATTGAAGAGAAGATTGGCAAGGTTGTCCTAAAAGAACTATGGGGTCCTCAACACTCTTTCCTGCCGAAGACAAGCTCCGTGAGAAAGTTGATTATCACGGATGGAAGATGTCTATCGATCTAACCCTTGAAGATCAAGGAGTGTTGGACCATGTAAGAGGCAATATTGTTGAGCCTTCATCAAATGCATCTGCTGCTGCCTGGAACAAATGGAAAAATGGAGAAGTCAAAACAAAGAAGATCATCTGGGACTCTATCGACAAGCGCTTGGTGGCCTACATCTTTGATCTAGACACCTCCAAAAAAATCTACGACAGACTGGTGAGTTTATTTAAAGTTAATCATGCAAATCAAGTTTTGTTTGTTAGAAATAAGTTGAGGGAAATCAAGAAGGGTAAAGATGAAAGTATGCAAGCATACTTCTTAAGAATCACCAAGATCAAGAACGATCTCCTATCTATTGGGGAAACCATTACTGACAGAGAAATGGCACTCACAACTCTCGGAGGATTACCATCTGAATGGTATGTGTTCAGGACTACTCTTCTAAACAATAATGTAATTCCTAGTTTTGAGGAATTAATGGCTAGATGTATTCAAGAACAAACAAGGGTAGAAGAGCAGGAAATGCCCTTGCCTAAAGGTCCTCCTGCTGCTTTTTCTTCTCATGCTAAGAAAATAAATAATTTTGGGTCTAAATCGAAAAGAAAAGATGGATTTAAGGGTGGCAGAAAAGGACGATGTTTCATTTGCAATAAAGCAGGTCACTATGCAAGGGAATGCCCTGATAGAAAGGACTCTCACCGTGACGATGATCAATAGGAAATAGTTAAGTACAACTTGGTCTAGTATAGAGTTAGGTATAGAGTTAAGTAAAGTGTGTTTCTTTACCGTTGTACATTTTGTAACTTACAATCCGACGGTCACGATATGTAGTGATCCGACGGTTCATTCTCTCCTCGGTATTACCGACACTTGATCCGTGGCTTGACACCCGATTGGTCAATGATTTCTATTTAAAGCGCATGGAGGGTCATTTGTAGGATAATCCGTGCATGAGAGAATCATATGTAAATTTTCATTCTTTTATTAATAAATTGCCTGAAGTGGCCGCGTTGGCTCAGGTCGTGGACTGTTTCCCTCTTTGAGGGTTTTAACCACGTCAAAAATACTGGTGTATTGATCTGCGATCTGGTTGTGAGTGGTGTCCTTTGGTGTTCTGTCTGAGGAACTTACCCTGTAAATTTCTACATGGTATCAGAGCTATTTGAGGGCCGCGTCCGTTGGTGATCCAAATCTGAAGCCGGTAGAACTGCATCCGACTGTTGTTACCTAGATCTGCTATTTCTGACTGCTTTCGGGCCGAGAGGACTGCCCTGTTGTGTTGGAAGCATCTGTTCCAATGAGAAACCCCTTTCGTTTCACGCGAAAAGGTTTCTGATAGCCCTAGCTGCGTCATTTTTAAGATCTGGAGGTATATAGTGTTTATTTGCAGTTTACTGTTATTTTCTCTCTGTTTATTTCGGTTTCAGTTTATTTAGCCTTTTTATTACCGGATTTATACCTTTCATTTCTGCGTATGCTCTTTGCCCTGCGACTCTGTGCGATCTGGGCAAATCAGAAACAGAAAGGAAGGATTTTTCTCATGCGTATGCTCTTTTCCCTGCGCCTTAGGGTAATCTCGAAAAATCAGAAACATTGAGGAAAATATTTAGTTTCCGGCCACAGCTAACTTTGAGCCGCAAGGTTCATTTTTGAAAATATCTAGTTTTTCGGCTAAAGCTAACTTCGAGCCGTAAGGTTCGTTTTCTTTGTATGTCCGTGTTGGGTTTTGTGTTTTTTGTTTTGTAGGGAAAAATAGCCTTCTCAAAGCAAGCACGCAACGCAAAGCATCAACCTCTCTCTCTCTCTCTCTCTCTCTCTCTCTCTCTCAAATTTTTTGTATAGCTCAATTGGTTCAAAGCTATTCTAAGAGAGTAGAGGTCTTGGGTTCAAGTCTCCATTTTTTGGGGGCAGATTTTTTCATTTCCGCACATTCCCGCACTTCGTCGGCGACTTCATCAACTTTTTTTTCAAAAAGCCATAACTTCTTCATCCGGAAGCCGTTGCCAGAGCCGTTTTTTTTAAACCAACCTAATTTTTCAAGATCTATCCATTGGAACACTTATTTTCAGCATCTTTAGCTCCAGTTTCCGTTGAAATGGAAAGTCAATACCAAGTTACCCTTGACAGCACCAACTACTTCCAATGGTTGTCCTACATTGAGGATTTACTTAGAAGTAAAGGTCTCTACCGAATAGCCTCAGGCCAAGAAAAGAAACCAAAGGATGAAGATAAGGCTGCTAAATGGGAAAATAGGCAAGATCAAGCACGTGGATTGATAGGGATGTCTATTTCTCCAGATCATAGATTCCATATTGTAGAACTTGATACTCCTAATGAAGCAATGAAACAAATTAATAAAGTTTTTGGGATTAAAAATGAACTTAGAGCCCATCAACTTGAAAATGAGTTGCTTACATTGGACCCTAATAATTTTTCTTGCATTGAAGATTTCTTGTCCAAATTCAAGACCCTTAGATATCTCTTGGAAGGTGTTAAAGTTAAGAAAGAAGATAGTAACCTTATCTATTCCATTCTTACTAAGTTGGGACCAGCCTACTCTGTGTTTGTTTCCACCTTCCATTCTACAAGAGAAGCCTTCATTTCTCAAGGAACAGACTACAAGCCCCCTTCCTTTGACTCTTTTTGTGATTCTTTAATAAGAGAACAAGAAAAACTCTTACACCTTGGTCTTCTTAATCTTGGAAACTCTTCCAAGAAAGCGTTAGCCGCCCAGCAGCAACCAAATTCAAAGAATCCTAAGAAGTCATATCCTAAAAAGAATGGTCCTAAACCAAACAAGGGTCCTAAGCAATTTCAGCCCCAAAATGAAAAATCATTTCAACAAAATGATAAGACAAATAAAAACAAAGGGAAGAAGACTGATAGACATTGCAATTTTTGTAATCGAGATGGCCACTTAGACTCCAAATGCTTTAAGAAGATGGAAGCCTTGGAAGCAGCAATGAAGAAACATAACATCCATTTCGGGCAATCTTCAACTTCAACTTCATCTTCAGGAATGGAACTTTCTGCATGTGGTTGTCAAGCATTTCGGTCTGGCTATGCATTAAATGTATCTTCTTCTTCTCATTCTCATGAGTGGCTCATTGATTCTGGAGCTTCTTATCACATGGCCAAAAACAAAGCCATGTTTTCCTCTTTAAATGATTGTAACACCAAAAATATATATGTTGGTGATGATAGATCTCTTAGTGTTGTAGGGACTGGAACTGTTCATCTAGACAATGGTCAGTTTAATGATGTATTATGTGTTCCAACCTTATCCTGCAACCTTCTATCTGTATATCAGATAACTCATTCAGGTGAAGGTAAAATCGTTGAATTTTCACCTCATGATGTTGTAATCAAGGACCTAAGAGATCCTAAAAAGATTTTAGCTACTGGCATTGCTGATGATTCTACAAGGTTGTATAAGTTTCACAACTTTGGGTCATCAAATCTTCCCTCAGTATTTGTTGCTCATAACGATGAATTGAGCAAACTTTGGCATGAGCGATTTGGTCACTTAAACTATCGCTCCCTTCAGCATCTATGTAAAGAAAATATGGTGACAGGTCTTCCTATGGTATCTTGCAGAGATGGTGTTTGTTCTGGATGTGTACTCGGAAAACATCATCGGGACAGTTTTGAAAAACGTGCCTCTTGGCACGCCTCAGCCCCTTTACAGCTTGTGCATAGTGATTTATGTGGTCCACTTCCTGTTGTTTCATTCTCTGGCTGCAAGTATTTCTTAACTTTCATTGATGATTTCTCCAGACGCACTTGGGTATACTTCTTAAAACTCAAGAGTGAAGTATTTAACACATTCTTGGCCTTCAAAGCCTTTGTTGAAAAACAATCTGGACATCAAATTCTTAAGCTAAGATCTGATAATGGCGGAGAATATGTTAAAAACACATTCAAATTTTGCACTGAGAATGGAATACAAATGCAACATACTGTTCCATATACTCCACAACAAAATGGTGTAGCTGAAGGAAGAATCGCACCTTAAAGGAAATGGCTAATTGTATGCTAACTGCCCCTTGGCTGCAACTCCGATCACTAATTCTATCTCTCTTAGCAAACCCCATTCTAGAGAATAGAATGACTAATCATCTAGTGTGTTCTCCAAGTGACCCTCAAGCCTCCTCTTATACTTTTCTCGTTGACATATCAACGGCCGAGATTAAGTCCCTCATCAACGGCTAAGATTAGACCTGGTTTGATCCATGTCTTTTGGACCATTCTAACACGGTTTTATATTAATCCACATTAATATTTTAATTTCCCTAAGTTTAGATTAGGGACTCCATTAAAAATATTAATTATTTTAATATTTCTCAAACTATTTAGAATCTGCCCAAACCCTTTCTCGGTATTGGAGATTTATGTGCCCCAACCTCTCCACCAATTTCCGTGGCTAGAGCATATCTGATGCTACCCCAAATCAGCATATACATCATCCAACACTTAATATGAGAAAAGATGACATTTTTATTTTCTTGCAAAAGGGATCAAAACACTTAGAGAAAACACATACAATGGATTTCAATGTTTGCAACGACAATATGCAAGACCAAGGTAGGCTCTGAAATTTGGTGTAGGCCAAAATTTTTAAGGGTCTTGTCGCAACGACAGCAAGAAACAAGAATACAAACCTAACCTACTCTTTCTGTCGAATCCCCCCACCAATTCATGCCCAAAAGTGCCCATGAAAAGTAAGGAAAACTACTCTACTGTACCAACGAAAGGCCATACCTTTGGGGTCGGTAGGCCCACCTTCAAACATACATTCATAATAGATGGGTGAGGGACCACATGGCTAGCTCAGGTGGCAGAGAAAATGACACATTGAGCTATTTGGGGGCTGCAAGGAGCTTCCCACTGCTAGCTGAGGACCATCTAGGAGATTTTTTCTCCTATATACACTACCCACAGGTGGTGGGTAATAGACCCAAAAGACCTTCCTCCTCCACCAACTTAGCCTTCCAAGATGATTCAATAATCTTCAGTAGTCTCTTCTTGTCTAGCAGCTTCAACCCAACAACAATCTAGAATTTCGACCCCCAACTTCCAGAATTTCGGCCCTACTGTAGATCTGAAATTTTGGCCTCCTCAGCGACTTCAAAATTTCACACGTGAGTCAAAAGAGAGAGAAAATGGTCTTCAAAGTTCCTCGCTAGGGTTTCCTATTCTTCGTTGGGGTATTTTTCTTCCTTCATTGAATTTCACACCTTTTTCCTTCTCCAGCATAGGAGGCCTCTCCTAGCCTCTAGAGCGAAGGGGTATTGAAATTTAAACTTTTCTTGTGGTTTGAAATTTTTGGATATTTTTTTTGGGCAAAGCGCAACCATTTTTGGTATCAATTCAATATGTCACAAACTTAAGGAGGCTTGATCCTTCTCTTGGTGTCAAAACAACTAACCCTTGGACATTTTTGTAGAGAAAATCAAAAAAAAATGAAGGGAATTTGCATCAAATTTTGGCAAGGAATCTATCATTTGGAAGCTTCAAATTATTTCTAAATTTTTTGCAGGTCGCAAGCCTTGTCTCGAGAAATTTTTTCCTCTGACCAAGAGCAAAAGAGGCCATTAAATTTCCTCTAGTGCAAAAGCCTCTTTGGCTTGGACATCCTGCAAAGATAGCAAATTACTTGTGAGGATTTAGGTTTTTAAAATTTGAGAAATTAATCATAAAAAAAGTTTGTAATATTTAAATCAAGGTTGCACGAAACGGGTACGAGTTTCCGAAACGAGAAGCGATACGAAACGCGACCTCCCCAAATTTTGGAAACGGGGAAACGCGAATATATATATATATATATATATATATATATATATATATATATATATATATTAGGACCTTTAAGAAATATGTGCAATCATAAAGCATATATGATACATTCTAATTTATTACATTATGATAAAACTGTCAATTTTCAATGCATAAACTATAAGTATCTACATTTGCATCACATTTACTCATGAATAATCACATAATGAAAATAGAAATATCCAAAATCAGCCACGAGAAATTTCTAATTTCTTGTCTCGTGCTTGATTGGGAGTCTCCTCCTACATAGTCGAACAACCTTAATGCTTTTGATTAAATACAAGTTTCCTACCCTAGTACCCTACATTCTCTTGATTATTGGGAGTCTCCCCTACATAGAGGGCTTGGTTCTCTTGATTCAATACAAGTTCCATACCCTAGTACATGATAAAATCCAATGGAAACATTGCAATCCCCCCAATCCTGAAATCCTGAAAAACAGATAAGTCTACTGGATTTTGAGTGAGATCTAAAATTCTACTTTCTCCATATGAAATCCAATGAGGGCGAAACCACTCTCAAACATCCTGAGTCATTTCATGGTAATGTTAAAAATTTAAGTAGAAGGATGAAAATGAAAAATAAAGGAGAATATCACTTTTACTTTAAGAATTTAACATTACCATGAACTGCATATCAACGCTAGGGCAAAAGTTCACTTTTATAACTTTAGACAGGCATCTGGAAGCAACTAGAAGTCACTAGGTTAACGTAAGAATAGATTAGAAAACAAATAAAATAAAAAATAAATAAAAAAACAAGTAAATGCTGAAACGTGGGTCGTACGGCCCTGAAACGCGTTTCAGGCCGTACTGGCCACGTTTCAGTTTCGTGAAACGTGGCAGTACGGCCTGAAACGCGTTTCAGGGCCGTACCAAATGCGTTTCAGCGTTTCGTACCCGTTTCTGTACGGAAATGCCCTTCTGCCCCACGTTTCCTGCAACATAGATTTAAATTTAAATTTTGAGGCTATTTTCCTTGCCTGGCAGAGAGTTATTGAAGGTCAATGTTTCTCTAAGGTCATGAGCAAGTGGAGGCTCGATTTTCTTGTTGGTGAAGGTCCTACTCAGTGAAATATTTGAGCGAGTTATTTTGAGGGTTCTTAATCAAGTTTCCAAGCAGATCCATTGTTATTTGCCTTGTATATTTCCTCATATAACATTGTAGCTTGCAGAGGGGTGTTGATGCTTCAAAGCTTGGGTTTGTAATCTATCTTCATGGTTTCAAACCCTCTCTCTTTTCTCAAGAGTGTTTCTCTCTTTGTATTCTAATAATATAAAAAGCTCTTTTTTGTGAGGGATCTTGGGATTTTCCCATGGTATCCCACCTCCTTATTTAAAAGGGAGGATTTCTTGTCTTCTTAGTTTAGTTTTTCGTTCATTGTTCTCCCAGTCTTTAGATCTAATTCCTAACTGCTTTCTTGCATCTTATTCTATTAGTTTTAGTTTCATGTTCATCATATCTCTAATCTCTTGAATTGCATCAATTTGTTATTTTTAGATCTAGGATTCATTATTGATGTATTTTCTCTTGTGATCTTATTGCCTATTTGATCTAGTTGCATTTGAGTAATTTTTGTCTTAATCTCAATTGTACCTTGGATTGAAGTAGTCTTTCTAATTTTCTGACTTCTCCAATTAGATCTCTTTACCAATCTCATCTGCCATCACTTAAATAACTACTTATGCTTTATAGTTTAAATTTTCTCTATTGCTCTTGAACACTCATAAAAACATAAGGTGGTATCTTTAATCTAATCAATAACTCATTTCACATTAAGAGCATTTTCTATTAAAGCACTTGAGTTATTTCTCTAACTTTTTGATCTAATTGTCATTTCCTTCATTCGCTTTGTTTCATTGAGTAATATTTACTTGCTTCATTGAGTCATTGTTATAAACTAATCTCATTTTGTGCTTAAAGTAATAAGCATATTGGTATTTCATTCTTAGAAGCATCTTGTTCTAATTGTATCTCATTGAAGCATTGCATTGACATTGGTATCGTATCTGCATATTAGATCTAGGCTTGCATCTCTAAAATTTATTTCCAAGCATAAGCTTGGTTGATAGAAATTTTAGGACCAACTTCCCTAACTTTCATTCAATTTGATAAATTTGATTTTGAAGTAAGGTTAAAACACGTGACCTTGTAGTTTTCTTGCGGTCGAGCCCTTGTAGGAACAAAAGCACATGGATTATCAAGGAGGCTAGGTGGGTATCGTTAATGATGGACTAAGCACCTCATTGGCCTATCCTTCTTGGAAGCCACCCTAGTCTTTACCAAGTTTTGAGAAATTGAGAGGAAGCTTCACCATAAATTAGGCATACAACTTTAAATCAACTAAGATTCTTGCATCACACATAGTCTAATCTTGCATTTATCCATCTGACATTCTCTCATTTTGCATCAAGTTGATTTGTGAGCATTTCATCTTACTTGCAACATTGCATTATATTTCTCTTATACTTGTCATTTGAAATATTTTCACATTGTCTATCTTTAAGTACAAGTTTTATTTATCTTGCAAACTCGATCTTATTGCTCATATTTCAATATTGTGTTATTTCTTGTACTAATGCTTGTCCTGCATCATTGCCTATTGACAACTAGAGCTTGATGTGCAGAGGCAAATTTGATTGACAGGGTTTGTGACGCAGTTCGCTTGTATTGCAATTTCTTTGTATTGATTAAGAGCACAAGAGGATCTAGTCTGAAAATTGTGAAATGTGGTGTTGGTTGATCAGGGTGGCAGGGTGGTGTAAGGCAAGAGAGTGGATTTTCCTTCAAGTTGGAGCCTAAGAACACTTCAAGGAGGCAGGGCAAGTTGGAGCCCACACATGGCGTTGGAGCATCCATCTAGTAGCAGCTAGTAAACAAGGCGTTGGAGCATCCGTCAGGTTGGAGCCTAAAAACTAGGGCGTTCAAGCATCCTTTCGGTTACAGCTAGTAAACAGGGCGTTCAAGTGTCCTACAAGTTGGATCGTGTACATCAAGAGGTTGGAACTTCCTTTAGTTGGAGCTGAAAACTTGATGTAAATCTTTTGAAGACAAATATTAAGAAGCGTTCAGTGGTTTTTGTTCCGGAGGGGTTTCCAATAAAAAATCTATGTCTACTGTCTCTATTTCTTATGCATTATTGAATGGTGTTGATGATGTTTATGTTTATCTGATGCTAATAACAATTAATGCTCTATGAAATTCTAAATATATTAATTGATAAGAAATATTGATTCAACCCCCTCTCAGTGTTTCCAACAACAATTGGCTTTATTTCTTTCAATTAAGGTATATGATACAGGACAATATATTCCATAGGAAGTTTTGTTAAAGATACTTTTTATATTATACAAAAAACACATATGTACAAAAAACAAGCAGTAAAACTACCATATAGAATTTGAATCGTAAAAAGGAAAAAAATAAGAAAATGTCAAAATTTTTAAATTGGAAGAACCATTTAAGAAGATAATGTCCCTTTGCAGGTACTCTTATCCCAATATAAAATTCTTTCAATGTTACTATTTCTTCTTCAATGAGAATATATGTTAAAATGGGAAACTAGGGCCAAATTCTACTTTAGACAACTCATTTGATGGAGATGATGATGGCAATGAATAACCAAAATTGATATAAATATCATCTAATTTGGACAAGCAGAAGTGTGTTTTTGAATTTACGCTGCATGTGCAAATTGTTCAAGTCAGCCACATCATCAAGTAGGCTCATGAAGCCCAATGGATGTGTCACTTTACCCTCAACGAATTGTATAAATATAAGTGCCCTCTCACCTCATTTCGCATCATCACTCACACATTTTTTCTCTCTCCTCCTCTCATTGGTTCGTACAACTATTAGACAGATCTTCTCTCTCACACCTGGCAAGAAAGACGAATTTTCTGGGCAAATTGCATTTCCGAATTTCAAGATTGTTTCAGGGGTTGGACCAACATTGACCAGACACTTTGACTCATCATTTGATTGCGGTTTTTGTCAAAAAAATCTCATTTTTGGCAAGCATTACAGATTGGCATAAAAATCAAAAAAATTGAGCACTATGACCAATCCTGTTTGAAAGTAGAAATTGACTTCAGTTGACCGAGTTTAACTATTGTTTTCTGGAATATTTTTACTACTATTTGACCAGTTAAAGAGGTCGAGTTTGATTTCCTTTTACCGAGCTTCAAAGGGGATGTTTTGTTGTTGCGTTGGCCATCTTTGACTTTCTGGTTAGGGTTGAATTTGACTACAGTTGACTGCAGATTTTACATGGTAGTTTTTACTTTGATTTGGCAAGTCACCTTTGAAATTTTGTACTCTCTCTCTCTGTTGAACATTTGATATAATAATAAGAAGAATTGATCAAAGGGTTTTCCCCACATTGGGGTTTTTCCCTGGCATCCGCCAAATCTAATGTCCTCTTGTCTTGGCTTGTCTTCTACATTTTATTTTATGTTCTATCTATAGTTACTATCAATGTGATTTATGGTTAATGTGATTGCTATTGGAAAACTAAATTGGAAATTGTCATTGGGTTGCTAAAAGAACGTTGAGGTAATTGTGTTCAGCATAGACATACCATCGTTAACTAAAATTAACATGGTCTTACAGCACAGGTGAAGCCAAATCCCAAGCAAGATAGAGAAAAGAAATCACTAAGGGAAATCTGTTAGACAAGATTATTGTAGTAGCCTCAATGGCTACTACATCTCACTTCAAATTTGAGGATAAGCTCAAGGACAAATCAGACTATCATGCATGGAAGTTGACTTTGCATTGGACTTTGGAAGAGCATGATGCCATGGACTATGTGTAGGGAAGAGTCGTGGAGCCTCCTTCAAATGCACCGACTGCTGCAAAGACGAAGAATAAGAAAGGTGAGGTCAAAGCTAAAACAATTATCATATACTCCATTCAAAAGCATTTGGTTGCCTATATTTCTGATTTGCGAACATCTAAGAAGATGTATAAGAAGTTGGTTGGGATGTTCAAAGTAAATAATGCCAATCAAATCCTCTTTCTCAAGAAGAAGTTGAAGGACGTCAAGATGGATAAAGGGGAGTCTATCCAATCCTACATTATCAGAATAACACAAATCAAGAATGACCTACTATCTATTTGAGAAATTATTGTTGACAGGGAGCTCACTCTCATTGCACTTGGAGATCTTTCAAGAGCATGGGATGTGTTTAATATCACCATTCTCAACAATGACAAGATTCCTAGTTTCGATGAATTATTGGTTAGATGCACTCAAGAGAAGACGAGGATGATGGAGAGAGACAAGCCTTCAAATGGAAATGAACCTACTTCTTTCTCCGCTCATGCTAAGATGAAAAATAATGTTGGTCAAAGAAGACAGGGTCAAGGATTCAAGCAGGGATTCAAAGAAGGAAGAAAAGGAAGATGCTACAATTGTAATAGGTTCGGCTACTATGCTAGAGATTGTCCTCACAAGAAAGATTCTCCAAGGGATGACGAAAACAACAACAACAATTTCAAAGGCAATGGAAATCAAAGAAACAACAAGTTCAACAATAAAGGAAAGAGTAATACTCCCACTACTTGATATGGAAACGGTCGACCTCCCAAAAGTACGAGAAATTCTAGGTATGAGGAAAGTAATGTTGTAGAAAAACAAAAGAAATTTTATCTTATTTCTACTCTATTTACTACCTCTCCTCCAGATACTCTAGACCATTGGTTCATTAATAGTGGAGCCTCAAGGCATTTCACTGGGTACAAAGAGGCCCTCTCAAGTTTAATTGAAAAGAAGACTTGCAGAACATACTTGGAGATAATGCCACCTACCTCGTGAAAGGGATAGGTATTGTCACTCTTCACTTAAATCAAGGTCAAACCATTCATCTATAAGAAGTATTCTATGTGCCCGATTTGAAGAAGAACCTAGTGTTTATTTATGCTATGGAAGATAAAGGCTTCAAGGTAGCATTCATTGATGGAAAGGTACGTATTTGGCAAAGAAACCCTAAAGATGCATTTACACTTAGATTTAGGGTTGATGGTCTCTATCAAGTTGGAGGAAGTCCTTTGGGAGCCTTGATTTGCGATACTTCTCTTCAATCTGAATTATGGCACTGAAGATTTTCCCACCTTGATTACTGTCAAGCTAGTGGGTAACTCCTCAAATGAGATTATGTTTATTCATTTGCATTGTTCATAGTTATATACATGAGGGAGTAACTGTTGAGTTTCATCTCCCAATGACTCTTCATTTTCTCTTATTAATTATTTACACTATTTACAATTGTTCACCCAATCCCTATGATTAGGTGTCAACATTCCCCCCTTAATTTGAAGGGATGTTGGTGAGTTCAAGCATCATTCTGAATCTTTCAAGCTTTTCTCTTCCAAGCGCTTTGGTGAAGATGTCTACAATTTGCTCATTAGTGGAACAATGGCGAAGATGGATTGTTTTGGCCTCAACATGATGTCGTATCAAAAGATATTTGTATTGATGTGCTTCATTCAATCATGGAACTTTGGGTTCTTGGCCAACTTTATTGCAGAGGTATTGTCAATCATGAGTGGAGTCGAATGTACTTGTTTTACCTGCAAATCTTCCAGAATTTTACTGAGCCATACAATTTCTTTTGTTGCCTCAGCCGCTGCCACATATTCTGCCTTTGTTGTGGAATCTACTGGAACTAATTGTTTGCGTGGTCTCCAAGAAACAGCTCCTGATCCAAGACTCATAGCATAACCAGAAGTAGATACCCCAATTTCTTTGTTTCCATCAAAGTCTAAATCAGAGTATCCAATCAAGCTGAAGTCGCCCACCTATGTATACTTGAGTCCAAAGTCTTGAGTTCCCTTCAAGTACTTTAGAACTCTTTTTGCAGCAGACCAATGTCCCTCACAAGGCTTTTGCATAAACCTGGAGAGGATTGAAACAGCAAATGAAATGTTTAGGTTGGCAGTAGTCAAGTAGTTGAGACTCCCTACAAGCTGTCTATACTTTGTTGCATCCTCAAATTCTTTTCCTTCAATGGATGAGAGCTTTAAGTTTTGTTCCATTGGAGTAGTTAGAGGATTGCATTCAGCCATGCCAAACCTGTTCAACAGATCTCCAATGTACTTCTTTTGAGAAAGGAATATGGACTTTGGATGTTGGGTTACTTCAATACCAAGATAGTAATGAACATAGCCCAAATCAGTCATTTCAAAACCTTTTCTCAATTCCTTCTTTATGGATGCAATGTAGCTCTCATTGTTCCCTGTCATCAAAAGATCATCTACATATACCACAAGATATACAACTGTTTTGCAAACTTTCTTGACAAACAAAGTTGCATCATCAAGTTCATAATGTTTGAAATTGAGTTTCAGAAGATGCTCAGTTAGTTTTTCATACCAGGCTCGCAGTGCTTGTTTTAGGCCATACAAGAATTTCACAAGTTTGCATATTTTATGTTCATGTCCTTTCACAGCAAATCCTTCAGGCTAGGACATAAAAACATTCTCTTTTAGATCTCCATTCAAGAAAGCAATTTTTACATCCATTTGATGGACTTTCCAACTGTTCTGAGCTGCTAGGGCAAAGAGTGTCTGGATGGTAGCCCATTTTGTTGTGGGGGCAAAAGTCTCCTCATAATCGACCCCTTCCTTATGTGCAAAACCTTTTGCCACAAACCTAGCTTTGTGCTTGTCAAGTGAGCCATCAAATTTATACGTGTTCCTATAGACCCACTTGCAGCGAATTGGCTTGGTTCACAATGGAGGATCAACCAGCTTCCAAGTGCCATTCTTTATCAAAGCATCTTTCCATTCATCATGAGAAGCGGCTTCTTTGAAGGAAGTTGGTTCAAAATATGTAGACAAATTCAATTCACAATCATAAGAAACATCCATATCAACAGGTGAATTAGAGTCATCTACATCACCTCCATTTTGCTGGGTTGAATTTCTAGTTCCTACCTTTCCAACCTCATCAGGATGAACACTTTCAAGTGTCTTTGTCAGCCACCTTAGGGGACCTTTCTGAGATGATTCAGGTTGCTCAGTTGATTGAGTTGAGACTGAATCAAGATTGAGTCTCCCAATTCTGTCAATCACATCACTCAAACTATCATCAGTGGTTGGAGTTTCATGCGGGAGAGAGTGTGCCTCAAAAGAAGATTCCACAGGTTGATCTAGTATAGGAATCCCCCCTTCAAGATGTGGAATCTGATTATCAAATTCTTGAAATGATTTTGCATTTGCGAATCTATCCAAGCGATCAAGTTGTCGTTCAACAACATTGTCAGCTTTGAATAATTCAAAAAGATTACATCTCTAGATACAACAAACTTTTTGACTTCATCATAGAGACGATATGCTTTGGAGGTGTTTGAATACCCCAAGAAAATACACTTACGACTCCTTGCACCAAGTTTGTTTCTATGTACCTTTGGTATCAAGGCATAACAGGTGGAACCAGAGACCCTGAGATGCTTTACCGAAGAAATGTGCACATATCACATTTCATAAGGAGTCTTGTTTCTAATAGCATTAGATGGACATATATTCTTTACATATACAACACATAGAACTGCATCAGCCCAAAACATCAATTTTACATTCTTGAAAAGCATCATGGAGCAAACCATATTAAAGATTGTCCTATTCATTCTTTCAGCTACTCCGTTTGTTGGGGGTTATAAGCCACAGTTGTTTGATGTTTGATCTCATGTTGGCAAAGATAGTTTTCAAATTCATTTGAAGTGTATTCTTTTCCATTATCAGTGCGAATAGAGCCAATATGAGAAGGTGCATCATTTTCAATCCATGTATAAAAGTTTTTGAATGTTTGAAAAGCATTAGATTTGTTCTTCAATAAATAAACCCAACACATTCTGGTGTAGTCATCAATAAATGTCAACATATATTTATTTCCATTTGCAGAAGGAACAAGCATTGGACCACATTGAATGAATGAGTTCAAGTTTTCTATGTGCCCTGGGATGTGAATCATGAAAAGACTGTTTACTATGCTTTCCTAGAATGCAAGCATCACATTGCTCAAGTTTCCTAGCAATTGTAGGCAAACCAGTGGACACCATTTTTCTTCAACAAGCGGAGGCTGTCATAGTTCAAGTGTCCAAATCTAGCATGCCATAATATACTTGATAGAAATGTACCTTCATCATAATGAGAATTGTATGAGAAATTTTGTGCACAGGCAGAGCTACCTTGCAGCTTGAGAAATCTTTCTTCTTCTATACCCGTCATAACAAGTGAGTGATCTGATGTTTTTCTCACCTCAACCTTGCCATCAAACATATGAATGGAGTGTCCTTGCTAGTGGATGTGAACCAAGGAAAGCAAGTTTCTCCTCAGCTATGGGAGATATAAAACATGATGCAAAAGAAAGTCTGGACGACCAGGCAATTTAAGCCCGATTGTGCCAAGCCCTAATGGCTTGAGTTTTGATTTGTCTGCAAAGTATACTGCTCCATCAACATTGTCATTAAATTCTTCAAAAAAATCTCTTCTAAAAGTCATGTGGCAAGTTGCTCCTGAATCAAGCAACCAATCATTTTTCCAAGAAGCAAGTGAAGCATTAAATAAGTCTTCATTTACTCCAATATTACAGTGTGCCACAACATAGTGAGCGGATTCAAGTGCTTTTACCTTTCTCTTTGTCATTACTTTTACCTTTGGGTTGGTTTCTTTCCTGCTCAATTTTGTCACGAGGCAACTTGCATGTGGATGCATCATGTGATCCATCTCTATTGCAACGTATGCAATGCAAATGTAATATTCCTAATTAACCATGGCTAATTGGAATATTCGATTTTGCTTAATTTTGCCCTCTATAGTTATTTATAAATAAAAAGGTGAGGAAAGGGGAACATAACTCACTTTATGAATAAAGTCACTCCCTAGTAGCACAACATTGTAACTTAAAAGGGGAGCCAAGGGGGCCCAAGGACCATGTAGAGAAGGGGCCCACGTAGACACTTGGAGGGACTGCACAGATGGAGAAGGAACACGTGGCAAGAGAGAGGCTATGTTGGAGGAGGTGGGCCTTAGGGTTTTGAGAGAGGCCAATGCTATAAAGGAGAGAGGAGCCTCCTCATTTTGATCATTCGATTATGTTGCATTTGAGCTAGTCACTTCAACTTAGAGCACGATGGTTGTTTAGCCTGTCTGTAGCATTGTTTAGTGCATCAAGTGTCTTTGTTCGGAGATATCAACCTTAGCCCCGGGGTACTTCGAGTGCCTGCTCGGGCAAGGTAGTTTCATTAGTATTTTGCAGGAGGAGCGATTTCTGGATTTGAGGAGGAGCTGAGCATTTTTGGTGACTGTGCAGTCTTGAGAGAGAGGACGCAGTTTCTTTGGGTAGGAGCTCCGGACTGGGTTTTTTGTGGAGGGTTTGAGCTTGGAGATTGAGCAAGGGATCAGCCCTTGCATATTGGAGGATTTTGGCAGAGTTTCGGGTAGAGTTTTGGAGGATTCTCTTCAGGGGCAGCACAGAGCCTTGAGGGATTGCGTAGATCCCCAAGGGGGTGATTTTCGGGGGTCAGCCATTTTAGAAAAGCTTTCTGGGCTTTTCTGGGTTTATTGAGCAAACGTTGATTCCAAAGTTTCAGCATTTTCTGAGGAGGGGAACAGAGCCAAATCCTCATTTGATTCCAGCAGTAGCAGTAGCACAACAATTCTCCAGCAGTTTGGACGTAGTTCAGAGAGAGGCCATTTCCTTCCCATTCTGAGTGTATTTCTTCACTTGCCTTGTGCAAGTCGAGGTGTTATCTTTCTGATCACCTCTCGTACTCTTTCCATTACTCAGTGTAATAAAATGGCTTAGCATTTCTCTCTGCATTTCTCGAGTATCTGCTTGTATTCCATGTATACATTATTGTATGTTGCACTATTGTTATTTCTCTTGTTGGAGTTTGCTTGTGTTTGAGGGATATCTCTGATAAGGGAGATTACAACAAATCTGACTTTTCACCTTGAGAGTGTCTACCCCCCCTGCCTCTAAAATTTCTTCTTCCTCTTCCTCTTCGACCACCTCTTCCTCTGGAAGAATCTTGAGCAAGATTTTTCTATGTGAAAAACACACAGCCTCTTCAGAACACTAAGGAGTTGTCTTCTTCCCAAAATCTTTCTCTTTCAACAAATTTTTCACAAGGGAGTCAAAGGTAATTTCTTTGAGGTTTCCATTTGCTTGCAATGACTCAAGATAATTTGAGTAAGTGGATAAAGTGCCTTGACAAAAGCTATCAAATGAATGTCCAGTTCACCATTAGTGACTTTGATATCATGCATAATAGATTTTACTTCTGATGCAAAAGCAAGAGGATTATCATTTTGTAATTCAAGGCTGAACAATTTAATCATGAGTTGAACAACTTCAAGTGTAGAGTGTGAGTCATAAAGTTCCTTCAGTTTTTGTAAGGCTTCGAAAGCATTTGAAAATGGCCAAATATGGTGACTCACCTCTTCATTTACTGATGCTGCAATCAAGCATAAGCCTTGTTATTCTTATTTTCCCAAATGGCGAATTCCTTGTCTGAGGTAGTTGTTCTAGTTCTTTGTCTTCGTCTCCAACACACGCTCCTTTCCACAGCTCATTAAAAATGAGAGTGTGTTTGATTTTCAATGACCATTCTAGATAGTTCTCCTTAACGGTGAGAACCACTCCCACAATAGATATCAATGAATGCATTTTAAAAAATTGTGTACTGTAAAAATACCTTTGCTGCCAATGTAAAAAAAAATTTGCACCTCTAGTGTTAAAAAATGCAATTCTGGTTGTAAAAAACTACAATTCTAATGTAGATAACAGAGGTATATATGAGGAGGTGTTATGTGGTGGAGGGGATATCTGAAATATGTGGTGATGAGGGTTCTATGAAGGGCGAGCTTATATGGGGAGGCACATGAGATATTAAAAAAATTGTGATATCACAGTTATATATCACATATTTCACAATTAATGGGCCAGCCTAATGGGAGAGCCAAACTACCGATATCCTTCAATTGGTCCATTCTGACCTTTCTAGTATGTTTCTCATAACATCAATGGGAGTATACTTATACTATGCACTTTTTGTGGATGACTTCTCTTGCAAAAACATGGATCTGTTTATTGAAGAAGAAGGATGAAGTATTCAAATGGTTCCATTCTTTCAAAGCCTTGGTGGAAAATCAAATAGGGAAGAAGATCAAAATATTGAGCACTGACAATGGAACCAAATATGAATCAAATGAATTCAATGACTTTAGTAGAGAGGATGGCATTAAGAGGGAGACAATTGTTCCATACACTCCTGAGCAAAAGGGATTTGTTGAAACGAGGAATCGAACAATCATGGAAGCCACCCATGCCATGCTACACGATCAAGGTCTACTAAAGTTCTTATAGGGAGAAGCTTCCAACACTACTGTGTATGTTCAAAATAGGAGCCCACATCAAGCACTAGATTTCAAGACACCCAAAGAAGTTTTCACTAGTAAGAAACCTGATGTTTCTCATTTTAGCGTATTTGGTTATCCGGTGTATTTTCGTGTGCTTAGAGAGAAAAGAAACAAGTTAGAAGCATCTAGGAAGAAAGCTATATTTGTCGGCTACAGTGAAAATTCAAAGGCATATAGAATCTATGTGTCTGGTCAAAGAGAAGTGGAGGTAAGCCATGATGTCACCTTCGATGAAGATACTGCCCTTGGGAAAGCTAGATATCTCCCTACCCCAAGGAAAGACAATGATGATGCTACAAAAAAACAAGATGAACCTCCAACAGATGAGCCTATGCATGATGTTGAAGGCCTGATGGATCCCATTGATCGACCTCCTGATGACCCCTCTACCCCAAGGAAAAGAACTTTGTGGCTCAAAGATACTCTCAAAGATGCTAAAAGACATATTTTTCCAAGAGGGACATTCCATGAAAGTAAGAAGCCGAACAAGTATCAAGGGTACTTAGTTTCTATAAGTACTATTGTTCAAACTGAGCCATGTACATTCCAAGAAGTCATAAAGCACCAAGTCCAAAAGGATGCGATGAATGAGAAATATGAATCTATCATGAAGAATGATGTCTAGGAAGTGATGCCTAGACACAAGGACAAGTTCAGAGTCACCTCAAAATGGCTATACAAAATCAAACATGGAGCAGATGGGAGTGTTGAGAAATATAAGGTTAGGTTCGTTACTCGAGGCTTCTCTCAGAAGGAAGGAGTGGATTAATGACGAGATATTTGCACCGGTTGCTCGATATACCACTATCCAATCTATTATTGCTCTCGTTACCTCTCAAGGATGGAGCCTACACCAAATGGACGTTAAGGCTGCTTTCATGCATGGCTCACTTAACGAGGAACTCTACTTGGAACAACCTCAAGGGTTTGAAGTACAAGATCGAAGGACACATGTATCTAGGCTGAAGAAATCCCTCTATGGGTTAAACCAAGCCCCTAGGGCTTGGTATGAGAGGATTGATAGCTATCTTATGAAGTTGGGATTTACGAGGAGTGATGATGATCCTAACCTATACTTCAAGGTTGAAAAGGACATGCCTCTCATTTTGTTCCTTTACGTAGATGATATCTTTCTGATAGGTGCAAACCCTCTCATTTATCAATGCAAGAGGGAGATGGCTTCCGAGTCCGAGATGAAGGACCTAGGTCTAATGCACTACTTCCTAGGCATGGAGGTCTGACAAAAGCCAGGTGAGATTTTCCTTTCTCAAGGAAAATACATTGTGAAGCTTCTCTAGAGATGTGGGACAGTGGACTGCAAGTCTGTCTCTACTCTAATGGAACTCAACTTCAGGAAGCTATGTAATAGTGTTGTCGGGCCCAAATTAGCAAAACCTTTCAAATATAGACAACTTGTGGGGGCCCTGATGTTCTTAGTAAACTCCTGTCCTGACATATGCTTCAGCCTCATCACATACATTAGATTGTTGCTAAGAATATCTTGAAATATTTCCATGGCACAATCAACTATGGAATGAGATACACTGCCAAGAATTTGAGGCTACATGGATACTGATGCTAACTAGGCTGGCAGTGTGGTGGATCCCAACAGCACGTCTAGATGTTGCTTCTCATTGGGGTTTGCTTTAATTTCTTGGATGAGCAGGAAGCAAAAATCGATTTCTCTAAGCACTGC